>LPNX010159881.1:0-31617 GCA_001517045.1 Pseudotsuga menziesii
TATATATATAAGCATGATCTACACAAAATGCACTGTGGTCTGCATATTTTTTTGTTAATTTATTTTTCAATATACAATTATTTATTATTTTTCGAAAGGGACCACATCTGATTTCGACATCATTTTATACACAGGTGTGTCCATCCCAGTTTTTTTCATTGTTTTCAAAAATTGAGACACTGAAGATAACCTTTTGAGGAGGACGCACCGATGTGTGGGCTGTGCATTTTTAAGAAATTTTTGGATGTGTAATTTTTACCTTGCGGATTTTTCTTTGAGCTACTTCGAAGTTGTTGTCAAGTTTTCTAAGTGTAAGTTTTAGAATGAATAAAAAAAATACCCCATATGAATGCCAAAACACATGCATGATACCTTAATTGATAGAGGATTTAGTGACGAATCTATCGATACAAACTCCGCTCAGTTATGTGCCATGAATGGCAAGGTTTACACCCAAGAAGACACAAAGAAACAATCATTTTCCTGTAAGAGGGATAATTCTTTGTTTTCTAGGCCCTTGATCGAGGTATTCAAATCCCTTGATCGAGGTTTTAATAATAGCTCGACCGAGGTTTTAAAAAAAACTCGATGAAGGGTTCATTAAACCCTTAATAGAGGGTCTAATAAACCCTCGATCGAGCTATCGTTAAAATCTCGATCGAGGTAGTTCTAAAACCCTCGATAGAGGTCCTGTTTTTATTAAAATCCTTAACAAAAATGCCTAGGAATGAACTTAGGAATTGATGGAATCAATGCCATTCCAACTACCCACCCAACCTCATTTCCCACCCAGATTCCTAAAGGAATTATATATAAACATAAAACATAAAACATAAACATTTTACTAATTTTATCCTTCACAATTGACTAACCTATTTGAAATAGTGCTTATGTTCTAATGCAAATTTAGCATTGTGTATTGTGTTTACATATTGTTGCAGGTATGAATTTGGATTATTGATCAATCACAATGGGAAGCAATAAATGTCGAAGTAAAATATCTACTAGGAATCAAAGCAACACCGAAGAAATAAGAGAGAAAGATAGAGAAAGAAAGAGGAAAAAAAGAGCAATCTTGAGAGGAGAAGAAGTTGCAAATCAACCTATGATGGGAGAATCAAATGCCATTGCTAACAATATTGTTATGATTTAAAAGTTATGCAATTTCATATTCATATATATAATTTCATTTTCATAGTGATTTAGTTCATATAATTTCATATTCATATATTTATATAATTTCATATTGCATATTCATATATTCAATTTCATAATGTTCTAGTTAATAATTTATATATATACACATGCTAAATGGTTTAGAATTTAATTATAATTTTGTAATTAATTCATAAACTTATATACATGGTATGTGCATGTATTCATATATATGTATTCATAATTGTATGTACATTGTATAATTTCATATTGCATATTCATATATTCAATTTCATAGTGTTCTAGTTCATAATTTTTATATAAATACATGTTAAATTGTTTAGATTTTAATTATAATTTTGTAATTGTAATTTTGTAATTAATTCATAAACTTATATACATTGTATGTGCATGTATATATACAACCTTCTAAAACCACTTATGCACATGTGAAAGAATGGTATGTTCGTGAAATAATTGAAAAAAATGTTTAACCAATACACTAAATTACATATATACAAAGTAAGTGTATTATAGTATGAGTAACTAGTTGTCCAATGAAATTAGAGAATGGTTGATGAATATATATAATTATAGTGCATAATATTCTACAATAATATCTAGTTCTAAATTAATATGCATATATCCAGTAGCCTCACATAACCTCACATACAAATAAATTTTATAATTTGATAATATAGCCTCACATGTAAATGAATTATAATTTGATAATATAGCCTCACATATATATAATTTTTATGTTAAAAATTACAAAGATTGTTCTCAATTAGAGTTTATTGCACCATCATAGGTTGAATTGCATCTTCTCCTCTTGACATTGCACTTATTTTCCTCATCCTTTCTATAGCCTTATCTCTCATTTCATCGTTTATAATATGATTTTAATTTCATATTCATATATTCATTTTCATAGTGTTCAAATTCATAATTTATATATATCTTATTACATACTAATATTTCATGTTTTGTGTTACACATTACATGTTCTGTGTTACACATTGCATATTCTATGTTACACATTACATGGTGTATACATGTACTATGTTGATATTTTATTTTGTGCATTGATGAAAATTATTTAAAATTTTCAAATTTAATTAAACAAAAATTGGTTATCACTCATATTAATGAACATACAAAAACATTTCCATAGACCTCCTATAATGATGATAACTAGCATTACAATTTGTATTTAATATAGAAACTAATTGTTCATAACAAATCACATAACATCAATAGTTGTGTGTAAAATGATTAATGAAATATAGTATATGTAGAATAAATGGAAAGCCTTTGTAGAATTTGGTTCAAGTCTTTGCACACTCTAAATAAGATCATGATTCATTTATAAAAAAAATGTTTTTTATTGAATATATTGCATGTTTAAATTTATTGATATTTTTGGTGACAAACTAACTTACAAGTGATGCACTTGATTGAACTTAAGCAATTGTCAATAATCATGTACAAATGGCTAGGAATCATATGAATTTAAGCATTGATGACAACATGATGATCTCAAAGAAAATCAACAACTATGACAAATTCAAGAATTCATTAGCCTTGAATATGAGATGTAGGAGATCATTGCAAAGATAAGAAAATCAATACATTTATAGAATATTCAAGCTTGTATAAATATTTTCTATTTATTAACAAACAATGACAATATGATAAGTAAAATAAAATGTTATCCAAGATTGTATTTATTTGTTAATTTGTTAACAAACAATGGAAATATGATAAACTTGAAATAAAATATTATTCAAGCTTGTATAATTTATTTGCTAATTTTTTAACAAACAATTGCAATATGATAAGTAAAATAAAATGCTCATCTATGGTTAAAATTGTCATGGAGATATGAAACAATTATCATTATTTCCTCAAAATATTATAGTTTATGAAGTTATATTTTTTGCTAGCACGCTTATATGAAGTTATTATTTTTTATGAAAAGAGAATTCATTGCAAGCATACACAAAGATTGTCCATTCTATGTTAACATAACTTGTGGACCAATGGATTTTATATTAAAGTTTTTGCAATGGGTGTCATAGGTTGCATCAAATACAGACTCACATAAGTGTAAATTATATGCATAAGACACCATGATGATAATCATTTTGATCTTCTAAATGATGCAAAACTCTTTGTAATGTATACACCATCTTATCATATTTCCTTAAGGCAGATTTGTTTGCAAGAAAATTTAATTTTGATGCTTTAAACAAAATATTCTTGCATATTGTATTTGTTTAAAATTTTCTAATTTGCTTATTTTTCATTGAAAGACAAAGAAATATAACAATGTAAAAGTTCCTTATTTAGTCAGAGAACTAAACAATCTCAAAATTCAATTAACTTATGAAAGGATAGATCCTGACCAACCATTAGAGGATCATGCACCCTTTGATTTCTCAAGAGTAATTGGGAGCCTCAATGATGTTGGAATATTTGCAAATTGTTTAAGAGGGTTGGATGATGCCACATAAGAAGAGTTCAGGAACCCGACCCCTAATCAAACAATAATAGAGCATGTTAGTAACATAATAAAGTTGTACTTTGAAAACAAAATCGGTCACAACAGAATTTGAGCCCAAAATCTGACGGATGCCATGTCTGAAATTCAACAGACACCTATCTATTATTCGACAACATCATTTTTTTTGTCGTCAATGGGATTTCGTTGAATATTCAAACCCATGTCAAACCCTATAGAATTTTCGACAGAGTATGAAGCTAATATGCCGAAGTCTTTCACCACTAAGTCATCGAATTTTTGACTCCTACGTTTTCATACATCTGACTTCTCCTTGTCGAAGGTGAGCCACTTCCTTTGTAAAATTTCGGGCTTATTCTGTCGAATGTGTGACTAATTGTTTGTCGGATTTTTGACTTAGTATTGTCGAATTTGTGACAAGTATGAGACTTAGCATTGTCAAATGTGTGACGAGTATGTTATCAGATTACTGACATAACATTGTCGAATTTGCGACAAGTATGAGACTTAGCATTGTCGAATTTGCGACGAGTATGAGACTTAGCATTGTCGAAATTGTGACGAGTATGAGACTTAGCATTGTCGAAATTGCGATGAGCATGTAGTCGAATTATCGACCTTACCTTGTCGAATTTGAGATGTCTTGTAGTCGATAGTCTGACAGAGTCTCGTCAAATACGCCTTGTTGGAGCCATGACAAAGTCATCGAGCGAGGGCCGCCAGAGGTCGAAAATCTGATGGAAACTTGCTGTCAGTGCTTCAGTAGTGTCATTGGATTGGCATGATATCCGACCATAGTTTCCACTCATTGAACTTCGGATAACCGACGGGGAAATATATATTAATATAAAAAAATAACCTAGCACACATGCAGACTGAATAATGCATGCAAATGTTTACATCACATTTTTCACAATCATTAAATATGGTTCAGTTGGAGTCGTGCTTGGATACATCACATACATTCATAGAGACTAAAGAGTTCCCAATAGAGCCACACTTCCATCCCACCATATATTTCATACACATATTCACCATCACCTTCAGATCCAATTGATGTGGGAAACTTTCAGTTTTATTAGAAAGCAAAAAGGTTATCATAGACTTAATGTTTTTAATGTCAATAAAAGGCAATGCAATGCTTTTACCAAACCTTAATGCTTTTACCTTGATTTATAATTCCACATTAATACTTTCTATAGAGATATAAGATATGCATGTTTCAAAAAGTGAAAATGCTTTATTCCCACTAAGTGCCTTACAATAGCCATTGCTAAAGCTTGCAAGTGTTGCTAACACTCCTCCATGAAATGTATTATATCTATTTATAAATTGGATTTTGTAGTTTAAGCTTTATCAATGTACAAAATATGCAATGCAAGTTTTTGCCTTCTCTATATCAACCTAGAGCCTTGAAAATTTGTAAATAAAAGTGGATCCAGAGGATCATTCCCTTTGATGTTTTGCCAATTTCCAACAAAGCTCACTAGGAGTTGAGAAATTGACTAGAAGCTCAACAACAACCAGTTTTATAACTGACTAGAAAATTTCACAACTATGAAGTGCAGGAAATTGACTAGAAGATAGTGTATCAAAGACAAATTGCACATGTAGTTTAACAAGTCCTAAATACATTATGAGGATAGGATTAAAACTGCAAGAAAATATAATTAGTAGAAATATTATGTTTCTACCTCAGTTAGTAGTCTAAAAGGTCTTATATGGGTTCCCATGACTTGTCTCTTATGTTGTTTTTCCCCATTCTTCCCCATTAGTGAACTTCTTTTGGTGGAGTCAAAATTCAGAGATAGGTGAAATCAAACAATGTACATCAATCAAAATTCATTAAAATCTTCTTAAAATTATTCTAAATGATAAAAGAGAACCCATTTGCTTCTAAAACCAATTTATTGAAAAAGAATCCAAAAACACCACTCTATAACCTATCATAGACCAGAAATCAAACGAAGGTAGATAGAAAAAAATGTCAATAGTAAAAGAGAAATGGGATAGCATCACCCTTACTTTTTGTGTTCTTCTTCAACTTCTAGAACTGCACATGAAAAGGAATTTTTTTTATTTGTACCATATGTCAAAAAGGATACAATGCTTGTTTGGATTTGCCTAAATAAAAAACATAAAATTACCTGATGAAATACAAAATAGGTCCTTAGAATTGATTAAACTATCATTCAATAAGGATTTTCTTAGAAATAAATAAATTGGCATCTCTCATCAACAAGGTAGAAATCGGTACGAGCAACATGTAAATTAATATTGAGAGGAGAGTGTCCAAGCCATCAATGTGAAACCTCAATAAAACCTAGAAAAAACAGACAAGAAAATTAACACAGATTGTCAGATGAGAAAAATTAACACAGACAAGAAGGTTAACAATAAATCCATGTTGCTTTCCAATAAAAATAACCAGAATGGTCCTTTATCATTAATTTTCAAAAGGCGCACGAGCATCAAGGCTCTCTTAGCTTCCAGTCATCAAAGTAATGGAAAATGAAAACAAATGAAGGTTTATATTAAGCAGATTGAGGAAGACTTCATATTTTTTGCAGGGCATTTTCAACTTATAGACTGGTCAGGAAATAATAGGATGCAAGATGGTTGTTATCATAGTACTACTAAAATGATCCAATTTTTTTTTGTTGTAATATAGTTAGACCCTATAGAAAGAATTCAAATCTTATTTAATATTTGTGCCTACTTATTGGTTGTGGTCTTTGTGAATGACGCTAGATGCAAGACTTGCATGATTTTGAAAGAAGATACCCCACAACTACAGATTTGTAGCTGAATTTTTGTGAACATTCATCAAAATGTCCATAAGCTCTTTAGCTATAAACAGTGTGTGCAATGCAGGAAAATTTCTATAAACTTATTACAGGCAATTGGATATTTTATCAGATATTCATGAGCCAATTTTTTTTGAAACTTTGATGAACATTTCAACCTTTTATGGAAAATATTAAAGAACATCTAGTGAAAAATTTCCATGAATCTGCACTACAAAATGTATGTATGAGTTCATTGCATTTAGAGTAGTGATATGCATATATAGTCCAGGTCTATAATGCTAATAGATGAAATTGAAAAAATAAATTCCATAAAAATGAAAATTTTAAAACCCCATGGTTAAGATGGATCTTTGTTGATATTATTAATCTACATAAATATAAAACATCTGAAATTATACAAAATATCTCATTCCTTTTACCCATGCTTCTTCCTAATCCTTGTAAAAATCCCTCGAGGGAAAAGGCATTACCAGGAAGTGAAAAAAATGTTAAATGAAGTGGGAAAAGGCATTACCAGGATTATGGATGCAATTCTAGCAGCATCCACAAAAATGCTCCCTACATTTTAGATTCCATCCAAGAAGTGAAGCTAATAATCTGAGGGCTTAAAGGAAAATATCGGGGAGATTTTTTCTTATTGTTGAGAATGGAAAATTTTGGTAATGTTTAAAATGTCAAGTTGTGAACCATGATTAGTAGCACGCAAAAACAATAATTGGAGGTGGCAAAAACAAGAACCTCAATCTCAAATGGGATTTGACAGGTGAACATTCTTAGGGATTAATTACTTACCTTGATTAGTATCTTGAAGGAAAAGGAGTAAGATTTGGTATGTATCCTTTGATCGATAAGTTGAATAATTATTGGATCAACACAAGACGTATTGAACACGTTTAAGTGGCATAATGCAATATTTTCGCTAGGTTGTTGTAGTTTGACAGTCCCTATAGGCTATATTGGTTAGTCTTAGTTAAGCATGTTGAATTTGTAATCTACTATTTTAGTATTATACATATATTTTATCCTGAAACAAGAAACAAAGTCTCAAATACAAACAACAACATCTGGAAAACTCCTTGTACACTTCATCAAAATCATCTTTAATGTTATCTAGACCAAGAAAAGTATTTACAATCTATCCCCACATGTATCTCCATATGATCAGAATTACGAGCACATAGCTCTGTCCAAAACAAATTAAGAGCTCTCTTACAAGTAGAGAATTGTATGATCCAACAAGTATCCTTCAATGGCTAAAGGGTGTTCCTTCTCTGGAATAGGTTTTGTGATTTTAAGGCAACAAATCTACAAGTAGGCTAACAAATTTTCCAGTAAAGCTTTCCAAACTTTATATGATTTTATAAATTGTAGATAGTTCTTTAGAGGATTTATTTTCAAGGTTTTCTCTGTTGCTCCCTACCTGAATATTGCTGCTTAGTTTCTTACTTTGGTAGTGACATATTTCATGTTCCTTGTCCCTTCAATTGTAAATTCTGCCATGGCATTCTTTTTTACTTGTTTTCTTTAATACCTTGGCACCCTATTGTATGTTACTATTATCATGGCTATTTCTTATAATGGGTTTCCCTTGAACCTATCATGCATTTTTATATTTTCCATTTCAAAATTTCAGTTAATAAAGTTACTAGCTCCTTAGTATTCATTGTTTTATATTCTTTGTTTCCAGCCATGAGGACGGATTTCCATAGTCCAAAAATATTAATATATTTACTTACACCTATGGTACTAAGACTTCCCTTGTTTACATAGTACCATTCCTCTATTATTGTGAAAATTTATTCAATTAGCATGGTCAGTAGGTTTCTTCATTTAAGTAAACTACTACTTTTTCTCATGTTACCATGCAAAAAATTGCTACTACTTTCTGGCATCTGTTTTTCATTAAAGTGGGAGAACAAGCATCCCAATTATTGAAGCTTAAATACTTTAAACTTTAAACTTAAATACTTTCACAAGCATCCCAGTTATTGAAGCTTGGCCTAGTCAGTTCAACATGTGTGAAAACAATTGGGGAGGATAGGTCACTTGTTATATTTTCTTATTCCTCCTTTTATGCATGTAAATAATAAATTCTAATGAAGTTTTGAATGGGAAGTTAGGATACATTTCCAATAAATCCAGCCAAAAGGTAATTCTACCTCCTGCATTCAAAATTTATGATGTCTATAATCACTGGTGCAATAAAGTGCTCACCACCTATTTGAAGTTAACAACAATTGATTGGAGCTTGGAAATATTCATTGGTTTTCTTATGTGTAAATTTTCTATGAAATGTACTCAAATTTAAAGATGAAACCGAGCATAATGTAAAATTCAAATACGGAACACAGAAATTTATTTTCACTTACCAGCAACATCATGTATGTTATTATCTATTGTCAGAAGTAGTTGATCCAAAGAACAACATCTACTTGTAAAAGTTTAAATGGTTGCAATTTGTGACCTCAAGACTGACTAAAATGCAGTAAAATTGTGGCTGCAGAAAAATGACTCTTTGTTGGGGCACATACTACAAAAGATAAAATGACTCTTTGTTGGGAACATACTACAGAAGATCATTTATTTGAAAATCTGTAAGGTTGTTAGTGAACTACACTACAAGCTGTAAGCATGTTTTAAACTTGAAATGACAGAAGAAGAAAGACTTGGGTTCTCTTGAAGACTTTGTGGCATTTTCTTGATTTTTTTAAGAAATATGACAAGCTTGAAGCAAGGCCCCATCTTAAATTAGCATCAAGACAAATTCTAGGAATTGTTTAGGAATTTTGGGATATTTTTTAGGGTTACTCAACCCTCAATCAACAACCATTTTGAATTTATGGGAAAGTTCTCTGGTTAAAACAACCTAATCTATTAATCTAGGCACAATTTGGGAAATTCTAGCATATCTCATCCTCCCAACTCCAAACAAAAATTAGTCTCATATTTGGGTAGTCCTGTGGGTGGAGAAGTGATAATAAAGAGAAAATAGGGTGATGTCCTATCAGCTGCAACCCTAGTGTCAGTCACATGTGCACAATTACACCTATTCTCAACTTTTTGACAATGATCAAAGATATATATGACCTATAGACTTTAGATTAAAACGGTCAAAGATCATCCATTATTTAGATGAAAAGGAGGGTTTTTAGGAAGGTTGGTTGTATTTGTGTATAGACCATGGATTGAAACTTCACCAGCAGCCTCTGGATGTGCCAAACAACAAATCTGAACAATTTTCAGGTCGTAGTAGCATCAAATCATCTCTTCTTGGAGGTTTAGGGACTTTAGCTATGAAAATAAACCTTGTTAATAAATTTGGGCAGTTTTGAAGTTCATGGTAGTATCAAAATTATGGAAACTTAGACATGTAGCATCCTTAAAACAATCCTGTAGCAATGTATTAAAAATTAAAGACAAAGTTTGATGGTAGTTTTCATATATTATTTCATGTATGATCTAGAAGATTAAAGTTGTAATTATTTATTAGTATTTGTATCTTGAAGTTTGAGATCTTTTGTGGAAACCTATAGATAAAGATAAGCTAAGATAATAATATTAATTTCTCACAAATGACCACAATGGTAGGACAATGGGACTGAGTGGTGAAAAGTGAATAAAATAACAAAGAAAGGAATATTCACAGGAAGCACTCTCTCTCATTGCGATGGGATGGGGGATTCCCCACTGTAAATTGGTAAAGGAAACGCTATTTAGGAAATGTGCAGGGTTCAAGTCTCTTACCCCATGTTAAATTAGTTTTGTACGACATCCAAAATGGATCTACTTAGTTACCATATTGATTTATGGATGCTCTAGAATGGTGAATATGGATTTGGGACTTATAGGGTGCACTTTGGATAAAATCCTAAAAAAATACGTGAACTAACCAAAAGAGAAAATCATCTAGTTCAACGACAAAGAGGTGTAATTTTGGAGCTTATTACTAAGAGGACAATTGTACTAGAATTCCTCATTACATTCTATGCAAATATATCTTCCCAATAGTGGAACATTTACCTTAAACAAAGTCCATATATTCCATGGGTCTCTGAGAAAATAACTTTCCTTTTAACCTTTTCCTACTATTATAACAAGAGGACTAAAGATAAAATTAACCCATGGAACTTTTCTTTGTATTTTTCTACCAAGTTGATGTCTTCTTTGTCGTTACTCTGAATTCTCATTTTTTGTTTTCATACCCATTAAGTAATGCCCCTGGTATTATTATTTTTATGTTTTTTGCAAGTTCATGGCATCTTTCCTACAATTTTGGGTGCTTGTTTCTACCTTCATTATGGAACAAGTAACACTAGATGAACCAGATATAATCCAAAATGTGAAGAGTGTGATCCCATGGCTGGTTTTTTTGGTTTCCAATTTTCCAACAATTCAAATGACTCCTTTCACTTTATCAAAGAAGCTACGAGTTACTTATTATCTAGATTTACAGCTTGAGGGTAAAGGAATCATGGGACTTCATATGAGTACAGTTAGCCATAGCTCGCTAAGGTAATATAACCCATGTCATGGTATTTTAGGAAAATGTTCCTACTAAAATGTGGGAATCCGGGAATGATTACATTTATGTGATCTCTTTATCATACCTTTGTACTAAAGGTCAAAATGGCTTGTTCTTTAAGCACCCATCTCACCAAGAGTTGGGGGCTATGTCAACCCATGGCTGCATGGATATTGACTATGGATATTCTCCCTAATATGATGGCTTTGGTATACCGAGTATCCTTCATCTTTCATGACAGTCAGGAATTCATCACAAAATGAATAGGAAACACGTAGTTAGTAAGCTAGTAGCTTAATCACAAAAGACTCATCCTTTCTATTATTTGGGAAGCTAATCCACACAAAACCGTCTCCAAAATATTACCAGCAATAACAGTAAGTGTTGAGCTCCTCATACAGGTCATGTTTTCACATGTTCACTAATAATGTTTGAGGAGAAGGGTATCATTCCTTCTTCATTCAATTGCAATACTATAGTTGTAGTGATAATGCTAATTTAAAAATTCATATGAGAATATAGAGAAATGTAATCATTGACGAGGACAATAGTAAAATGGAGAAGTTTAGAAAATATAGGAGTAAATTGTTGGAAGTGGAAGAATCCCACTTATGCAAGAAAGTCACGCTACTTGGATTAAAAAAGGTGAAAATAACAAGTCTTTCCTATAGATTCATTCATGCAAGAAAGGCACAAAATACCATTTGTAAGATCCAAGACAAGAAAGGGGTAGTTCACTTTTGTTATAAGGATATCACATATTACCAAGTCCCAAGACAAGAAAACGTTAGAGAGATTATGGAACCTATTTCAAAATTCAACAAACTCGTCAGAGAAGAACAAAATGAAACCCTCCTCCATCTAATAAGAGGAGGAGGAATTGAAAAAAGTATTGGAATATTTTCAGTGGGATAAAGTCCCTAGAACAAAGTGTTGGACCATATAAATTTTAAGAGGTTTTGGGGAAGTATCTTCCACTTGAATTTATGGGTAAGGATCTCCCATTGTTAGTTAAAGAATAGAGAATGTTAATGAAGATATATGGTCATATGATATCAACTTATGTATCCAATACCCTAAAATGTATAATTATGGTACTTTTTTTTATTATAGTCTAATAACCTTCTACAATAATGTGATTGAAAAAGGACTTACATTCCATATAAAAAAAGAAATTCCTTATCCATAATTAAATTAGAATTTTCTGAAACATTTAATATAGTATATTGGACCTTTCTAAGAATGTTAATGCTGCACATAGTTTCAAAATACGTGTGATTAATTACATTGACGAATATTTCTTTGATGTGTCTTTTGCAAATTTGATCCATGGATAAACAATGGTGGCGTTTTTAGTTTTTGATGTAATTGCACCTTCACAATTTACAAATTTATAGTGTAAATCTTATCCAAGTACTGTAGACTCTAGACTATATAGCGACAAAAAATTTAAAATGCAATCCTCATGGAGAATGTGATCTACTTATCACATTCTCTCTTCATTCATACAACTTTAGTCTCATCTCTAGACTGGAGAATGACAACCCAACAATAAGAATGTGTCCCCTCCAAGCAACTGTGTCCAAGGATAAAAGGAATATTGTAGATCACACCTTCACCAAATGAGCCCTAGTTTAATCTAAGAATTGTGACCTCCCTTTGTCCAAATCTCAACACAAGAGTTAATTCATTGATTTCTCTAATTAATGAATGTCTTCCCAAGATGTTAACGCCTTCCACAAATCATGTGCACCTTCTCAAGTGATCTCTCAAACCTCAGCAGTGGAGTGTTGCTTCTGTAGGAATATCACTGCCCTCCTTTATTTATCCCTGATTTGTGTTTAATATTGAACTTCCCTATTAGCGGAAATCCAAAGAGTCATTGCCTGTGGATACGAATTCAAGCTTGTCATAGTAACTCGAACTCCACTGTAATGGTCACACCTTCTTTATAAGATGGATTGTTGCCTCAAATATCAGCCTTGGCCCATGATTATGACAAGTCTACCTTCATGAATACATCCCCATTTATTATACTTCGGATTTTAGAATGGGATAATGCTCCTCCTTAAGAAAAAAATATTTCAATGACAGTCCACAATATTGGTAATTCGTCTAGCTACCAATAACTTGATTTCTTCCCTAGAAACTGAAAACAATTTTGATCTCTACTTAACAATCAACAATTCCTTAGCAATTATGCACAATTGATATATCTGGATGATCTCTCTAGGTTATTGGCTAGGATGAATAGATTTCACCGTCGAATCCAATTAGGTCAAGGCAAGTCACCCTAAACCCCAAGTAGCTCACCAAGCTTTTCGAACCTGTCTCCAAAAGATGATTAATAACAATCATACCCTTTTGGTTCAACTAACCTTCTTATATAGATTTTAGGGTTTGCATGTCACTTTTAGAGTTTGCATGCATGTCACTTTTATGGTTTGCATGCATGTCACTTTTAGGGTTTGCATGCACGTCACTTTTATGGTTTGCATGCATGTCACTTTTAGGGTTTGTATGGATGCCATTTTTAGGAACATTACACCTTTGATGCTACTAGACTACTTATCCCTTTGGCACATGTTTGAGCAGAGTTGGAACCTTGGGAGAAACAAAAAATTATTGTAGAGGAAAACTTGATGTTGCAAAATTTGAAAACAAGTTTTTGAGATAGAAGGTAAACTACTAAACAATAAAAAATCAAGGAATTATTTCAGTTTAAGATCTATTGTTTAGGTTGATGGGGATGCTTACATAAATTTTCATTGCAATGTATTGAGAGTTTCGAATACAATAAGAAAATATATTTTGAACAGTAAAGATACATTTCTATGAGACTACAGTCCCATCCTAATCAATTTTATTTTGTTCCATTAATCAATCTACTTATTGTAGTATACTTTTAGGCTTCACCATGATGCTAGAAAAAAGGATTATAACACAACGCAAAGGCTTAATTTTTTCTTATCCTTTGATACCTAAAATTCATTTATGGAATAAGACCCACATTTCCTCTTTTAACATTCTAGAATTAATGAAAATACACAAATTAACTCTAATGCTACTACCCACATTTCCTCTTTTAACATTCTAGAATTAATGAAAATACACAAATTAACTCTAATGCTACTACTGGAATGACATAAAGGAAATGATATATATTTATACATACATTATAAAAGTACTCTCTTGGACTTCTTCTCCTACAAATACATTAGATAGTTTTTTAAATTATTTGTGAAAATAATGGATTCTACAACTTACTAACTCATAAAAACCAGAAGTTTCTTTTCCAAGTTATTCAATCATAGAAACAACTTGACAAATCAAAATAATTAAGTTAAGTTTATAGATAAGATAGAACAAAGTTAGTCCGAATGTATGGTAATCATCATCATCAACTAAATGTGTGTGTGTGCACATGCATAAATACCCAATACACGGTGCAATCAAATAAAAGAAAACATAATTATACCTTGATTTGTGGAGCTTCGCATTGTCGTCTTTTGCTTTACCTTTCAAAACATCATTCAATATACTTCAAATTTTTTCCCGTTGCAACAATTTCATGTTAGGACCCATCAAATACATATTTGTTTGTATATGAAATTAACAAAACCAATCTAAATAAATACAATACTATTACAATGTAAATTACAATACTATTCAACTGTTCAAGTAAATTAATTGTTAATAATTGATCACCTAAGAAAACATGGAGAATCAAAAACACTATGTATATAAGGACATCGATCACATCAAAACACCATTTCTTTCCTCTTAACTATGAATGTTTCTCAACGCTATTTGTAACAAGTTCCAATGGAGGAGTCAAATAACAATAGTAAAATTTAAACACTACAATTATAGAAATAACTATTTTTAATGTATTCTTCCTTACCATTTATTGAGATCCTCTCTGTTTCAAGAATTATTTAATATTCTCTACTAAATAGGACCAACCATGTGAAGGTGGAATCTCTTATGGCCCCACCCCCCCTCACATCACTCTCAATTCCCCAAACCCAATGTATCTACTTGCAAACAACAATTTACTGCAAATTATTTCACTCAATAGCTGAAAGAAGCTTTCATTAAACCATTCAATAAAACATTCAATCATTCAATAGTTGGAAAAAACATTCATTAAACCATTCATTAAATCATTCATTAAACGATTCATTTAGTCAATAGCCGATAAAAAAAATTCAGTAAACCATTCCTTAAAGCATTCATTTAACCATTCATTCATGAAATATAGGAAAAAACCATGTAAATTTTTTTATTATAAATAAGAATTACTCAAAATTTCTTTAGTCACTTCCTTTTACTTTTCTTCTCTTTACATATTTAGCCAGAAGCACATCTTCCGGAATCTGCTCAATGGTCTCCCTACTAGACTACTTCAAGGTTGAACTTGCGGCGATGGGCTATGAATTTCTGTAATAATGTCAAAATGTTTCATTAATTTAATTTTATTTTTATAAATACAAGTAATTAACTAAAAAAATATTACAAAGGCGATTTTTTACCTGACATGGGCACATTAGCATGTTCATCATTATCCTGTACAGGCTCAACCTATTAAGTGTTATATGCATCTACATGCTCTGCAGTTGAATTGTGGAGAATTAGAATTAATGTTCATCATCTTCAATTATCTATACAAAACAACAACATATTAATAAATTCATTACCAGGAATCGAAGCATGATCTTCATTTGGTTGGTGTACATCCTCGACATTAACGGGATCATTACTTTCCTGCTAAAAAAGGTATAAATAATTTATGTTCATTTTTTATAACGAATAAATTGCATGAGAATTAATAAATTTTCATTGAACTATATAGTTTTTATATACCTGTGCACTAGATGGATCAGTAGAAGATCGTGTAATATGCCTAGACAAGCTTCTTCGACGTTCAACAACGACGTCAAAGCTGTGTTCGAAGCCAAGATTCATGTCTTCCTCAGTGGGAAATTCTTTGAATCAATCAGATTGCATATTTGCATGATGTCATTAATTTTACATTTTTTTCTAGAATAAAACGAAAATAATTTTCTATATATTATTTGGATGCAGTATCGGGTTTTCGATACTTACAATTTGGGCTGCCAAATTCGAATAACCACCAGGCCCAAGCTTGTGTTGACCAATTTTTTCTAGTCTTGCCTTGGTGGCCTTTGATGTGTCTGACAGCCTAATCAAGTATTGAATTACATTAGTCGATGTTCCAGATTTGATATAAAAATTAATAATAATAAGGCTTACCATTACATTGTGGAATGTATTGCATACCTCTCTGTTCCTGGTGGTATCTTTCCTGCTTTTCTCAGACCCTTCTCTTTTCCATCTTCCACTAGGTATTTCCACTCCCTTGATTGAATCATCGGAGTGCGCTCATACATAGGGTTCTTTTCTAGGTGAACCCTATATTGGTCTCGAACAATCTTCAAATGTTGTCCAACCTTCTGTAGGACCTTCGATGTATGGAAGGTATATTTTTCGAACAGACCAACCAACTGATTAGTAATATCATCCTTTAAATATTTTTCCTATCTGTCCCACCTTGTGCGGATGGTGGGCTCGAAGATCTCCAAGGACAAATCATTTAGACTTTTATAAAATACATCATTTCCTACAAAACAATCAGGCCATCATTAGTCAACATTAAAAAAATTATCGATATATTAGAAACAAATTATAAAAACTAAATTGAACAATATATAATCACATGGAATCTTCTCTATATTTATTAGAATGAGTTCATTGTTCACCAAAAATGTTGTCACTATTGAACCAGTGCTAGTGACACGAGAAGATCTAGGAAATGCTGCTTCAGCATTAGCATTAGTATCAAACCCTGCATCCACCCCTTCTTCTGCAACATCTGTTGTGGGTCGGTTAGCATCGAATGCACCCTTTCTTGTCCTCAGGAGTGTCGCAGCGTGTGTTAACAACTGTTCAGTGGAAAAAAAGGGAGCAATGTGTGGTGTACGTGGAGTGGTTTGGTCATTGGGACCAACAACGCATTCACCACCAGTGTTAAACTGTAGAATTTCCTGTAAATACAAACTATTGTATTATAAGTTCAATATCATATAAAATTAAAAATTATAAAGTTTTAAATGAATTTACATTATTATTCTGGAACTTACTTTCAAATGTCAACATCACTGGATCAACAATTGAATCTTTGATTTGATCTCTTCTGTTTGTGGAATTGTCAATGCCAGAAGAACCAGTTCCTCATTTTGTTTTTCCATGGTCTTTTGTAGCACGTTCAACGGGTCTACAAATGTACCAATTTCATTATCTTTCATCAATTGGGAGACATAAAACTGTAAAGACTGCTGAGTTCATGTTTCATAAACTGAATCCCCTGTCTGCAATAGAAATATATAAAACATTGCTTAGTATTTGAAGCAATAGTTTGTGCAAAAAATTATATTAACAAAATTTGTCTATCATGATATATTCCTAGAATTACATCTAGGTTTACTTGATGCCTAGATTAGGGTGTGGTATTATCAACAGCTAGGGACTTTCCCCGATCATCCACCTGTAAAAAAAGTATAGAACGTTATCATAATGAATGCAATATGTAAAAACTAAAAAATACATAACAAAAATAAACATTATGCTACATGTTTTATATGTGTACAATTTTGAAGTATTTAGAATGTGGAATTACATTTAGGTTTACAAGTTTCCCCGAGGCTCTAGTCATCTGATCAACAGGTGTGGACTTTCGCCGATCATCAACCTGCAAAAGAAGTAGACAACATTATCATAATGAACGCAAACATAAAAACGAAAAAACAGATAAAAAAATAAACATTATGCTACATGATATAGCGTACAATTTTAAAGTATTTAAAATATAGAATTACATTCATGTTTACCTGTTGCCCCGCACAGGGACTTCACTCAGTGAACCTCTCGCATAGCACGTGTGATCATGGAATATTGAAGAATACTCTTAATTTCTAGAGATATTGACCCAAACTCTTTTTGTTGAAACCCCCTCCCAATACTTAAAACCTCCTCCCCACCCCTTTTTATACCTCAATCCTTATAAACCACCCTACCCACCCCCACCTTAAACCCCTCATCCCCCCAATACCTGCAATATATTGGTTCAATTTTTGATAATTTTAAAACCCACAATATGAACTAACATGATAGGATATTGTCAACAAGTGAAGCCCCCATGTTGCCCCGATGCCGCAGTTGTCTGATCAATTGTCGATTGGCTTCCCTCATCAACACTCTACATGGAAAATATATAAGATTATATAAACGAATCGCATATACTAATGAAAATACATAACAACATATCTATTTGTCCATCCTAAATTTTTACAATGGCAATATCGATATATACCTTCTGCCTTGAGGCATGTGTACTAACATCTACTATGAGGGAGGTGCCCTTGAAATAACCCTGCATAAAAAAACATACTAAAAATTACCTAACGAAACCAAAATAATCACTAAAGCAATTTTAAAACATAACATTTTGATGTATACTTGTTTCCTCGTGGATTGTCATGTACTCCTCTCACCTTCTGTTGGGGTGATGAGCCCCCCATCACCTCTCTACAAAGTCAACGTAGAAAATTTAATAGAAAATTATAATTATATGCTAACAAAAAATCCTAAAGATTTTAAAATAATTAATAAAAGGTTGGGTAAATTGTTGGATGTAACACAACCATACTAACCATGTTTGTATCTACACGATTCAAATTGTAATTAATAAGCAGTTATTCCCCAATAGCTATTGATTTAATGGCACATACAAAGACACAGTTTCCTTCACACACCTCGAATATGCAGTTGGTTTGCTTAAGTGTAGACCATGGTTGTGTACTGTTTATAACCCCGCAATATTCCCAGTTATTTTTGTCCTTTCGTCAATGTACAACATTGCTCCTTTATTTTGATTTTTGTCTTTCAGTTGTAAATAATTTGTTGACAACCCCTATCTACACATACTTCGTGTATATTGGACCAGGCGCATCCAATCATTGTAGTTGTAAGAGGTTCCAACATACTCCATCAATTTTGTACATCTGTCATATCCAACCTTTATGCCATCTATGCAAAACAACCCCAATCCATGTAATGACGATGGTGCAATTCTATATATCCTCTCATTCACACAAAAATCAGTGTTTACTTGAGGAAGATCCTTACATTAGAGGAAATTTGGGGTCTAAAATGGGCCTTATAAGAAAACGTGCCAAAATAAGTTTTTGTGAGTTGGAATTCAAGAACCAATAGAATTTCAATAAAATAAGTCAACCATAATGGTTGAATTGACATATTTGTCATTAAAAAAAACTACTTTTTTTGTTCGTATTTTCGACATATCTCATTTTGTTTTTACTCAAATTTCGATCGGGAGAGCTCGTTGGATGCGGAATTTGATTCCGCATCTAACGAGTACCCACACTACATACTTTTTATGGACCTCGCTACCCCAAAAATAAGAAATACCTGAAAAAATGTGATGATGACATCATCATCACGTTTTTTCATGTATTTCTTGTTTTTGGGGTAGCGGGGTCTGTCAAAAGTATGCACGGTGGGTACTCATTGGATGCGGAATCAAATTCTGCATCCAACAAGCTCTCCCGATTGAAATTTGAGTAAAATCACAAGGAGATATGTCGAAAATACGAACACAAAAAGTAGTTTTTTTCTTTCTTCCTCCAAAATTAATCAATATTATTTTATTATTTTAACTATTATTTTATTATTTTAACGATTATTTTATTATTTTCCTTAGGAGACCCATTTTAGACCCCAAAATTCCTCTAATGGGTACCCATTGTTTCACTAGGTGTTTGTACCTTAAGGGAATCTCAATGTCTCCTACTGTCTCATAATCATAGGAACATGACCCCCCTCCTCTAAGAAAAAAATCCATGCGTTTATTGAATTTTCTTATGATATTATGACATCTAGTTGATCTAGCCATGTAGAACTATTGGATATCTCACTTTCCTCTAGCCTTCCCAAACTCCCCTCGCTAGAGGAAGACATGTTTGACAAATAATTGTTTGGTTCTACCTGCACCATGGTCGGAAAAAAATTTGGCAAATAATAGCAAAATACCAGCAAAAAAATTGAAAAGACTTATAAGCATGACATAATGGTGATATCATTATCTTGAATATTATCAATAATTCCCTAGTATAACAGTTCATCACATAGTCCTTTAACATGATATAGATAACAAGTTGTTCCATAGAAAATGCTTCATCCAATTTATCTCAAAATACAAACTGTGTTTTTTACAATATTCTTAGGTGTGCCTATTTTAATTTAGTTTGTTTCCTCACCGAAAAATATTAAAGACCCAGCTTATGGATCTCAATATATGTGATAAAATCATTTGCAAATATTCTGTAACTTTTTTTCAAAAGAAAAAGAGGTGTTCCTTGATATTCAATAGTGAATAAAAGGTAACTTTTACATTGTCCTGACAATAAGTCATTCCATTAACGAGTGGATATCATAAGTATCAAAAAATTTCCCAAGAGGAGGGATGGAACCCACAATCCCAAGATGATTGAAGTAGAAATACCACACAGAGAACATAAGGAGCCCAAACAACTTATCCAAGGAGACATCAAGGGTGGATAAAACACACCCTTGAGGGGATGAAAACGAACTCTTTATCCCCAACTAAAACAAGAAATATGCTGATGTATCCCATACTAGAAAGAACCAAAAAATACTATGCCATATAAATAAAAAAGCTCTTAAATTAACTGTATCATTCCTTCCTCAATGATTTCTGAGTCCAAAAGTTATGAGAAGGAGAGGAGGCCAACCTTCATATTCAATGCTTCCTTGGATAAATAGTCTACACTCATATTGTGCTCCCTGTAGACATGGCTAAAGTCCTATAAACGAATTGAAGATGTCGGTAGTATAGCATATATGTCGGATATCTGATGAAATGATTAGTTTCTCCAACCTCTATAGATGAGTTCACATTCTGAGAGCTTCTATCACTTCACCGACCTGATCACACAACTTCTAGGCCACTTCTCCACTCTACATTGGCCCGCTTATTCATTTTCTTGTACACTCCTCTCTCCTTACTCTGCACCCGTAGGATTACATATAACTTAGATAAACTTCCAAATCATCACAACAAACTCCTAAATTAAATGTTATAAAATTGTAACATATATTTAATAATAGATTCAACCCTTGTATCCAATGAACCAAATAACTCAATCCTTACCTATTCATTTTGTCATTAACTATTTTCTTGATATTTACACAAGTGTCTACGAAGATCATATATTTATGCATGGTTTTACAACAATTCCATGATGTATGTGCCTCAAATTATAACATTAAAGTTGAATATATCCAATAAAGAGACAATATTCCATTTAATAATCAGTCCATACATTGCACAATTCAGACCTAATATTATCAAGTCTTAAGAGGACAAACAGATCACTCTTCACAACCCTCCTATGATGGCTAACAAACACTATATTAGAAGAAGTATTTTTCAGGTAGGAAAAGAAAAAAATAGTACATGACAACGACCTTATAATGCAAAATGATAGCCTTGAATATCCCAAAATCTAGGTCCAAATATGCAAATATATATTCAGTATTCAACCCAATGGCCTAGGACATTTCTCCACAATGGAAGAAACACATTGAAAATGAGGATCTGCTATTCTTTTGTAGGTTTCCATCCAATTACCACAAAAAAAAAGAATAAAATGAGGCCAAAACCTTAGGATGTTAGCCTTGAAGAGTTCAAATGTGCTTGACATATTCACCAACATGCCACTTGTCCTCTCCTAACATGAGCACTCTTTCTTAGATTACTTGCAAGGCTTCTTGGAGTGGTGTGGCCTAGAGATGTGTGCACAAAGAGACTCAAACGCAAAGTGCTCCTCTTCTTAAATGATGCCACATGTGAGCAAAGGGCCATTTCATTCTTAAAGCAAATCAAACTCTTACTAAAAATAAATTCAAAGAAGGTGCACCATAGAGAAGGGTGCAAACAATGGGCTTGATATAGAACTCCATCGTAAAGTATCCCCCACACAACCATGTTCTTGGGATAATATAAAAGTATCAAGGATCCACTCTGCCACGTTTGAAATGATGGACCAACTCCTCCAAGATAATAATAAATCCATAAGAGAGGGGAGCAACCTTGGTGAGTGTGCAAGTGATGGGCTAGGGTTGATTTGGTAGACCTTGGATCTATGTAGTTGCAATTAACCTTGAGATAATTTAAATAGAAAATAGATAAATCCTTTATGTCTATCATATATCCAAACAAAATACCAAACACTTATGAAAGTCCTGTCAAATGGATGTAACATCACTCATTTCATTATGCAATTACCAGTCAGTTGTAAGACTCTCCATTCATGTCAATAAAGGAAAGAGAACAACATGTGTTTTCATATGAGGTCTGAAATGTACTATAGGACGTACCCTAGGCAGTGTGCATCCAAAATATGCTATTTTATCATTGATTTTAACCTCAACCAATAGTTTGTTTGCTATGTGTGCAGATGGAGGCTTAGGGTAGTGTTTAGAGACAGTTTGTAAAATGAATTTGCAAACTATATATTGCTAGAATAAGGTTGTTACAACCTAGAACCAAAGAGGGCCGAGGGCCAATGTGAGCAAGGGAGGATGTTTTAAGTCCATAGAAAGGGTGTTGAGGGTAAGAAAAGGAATCCCTTGGACTGTTGGTGCATGATCTATTTTAGGTATTTTTAGGGAATATTTTAAGGTTTTTACAATTTTTGGGGACTGCTATACCTAGTTTGTGACCTATTTGTAGCAGGGACATGATTTTGTATGATCCTCCTAGGCTGGGCTATCACTATATATACCGTATAGAAGTTGGGAATTATTGTGTAAGCCCTTTAATGGCTGGGTTGTGATTGTATAAGACATCTAGGATTGATTGTGGATTTTAATGGCATCCCCAAGCTAGTCGTAGATTGTGGTGGCCCTCCCAAGATGGGCCATGGACTGGTGTGGAATTTCATTCCAATTCAATTCATAATTTCCCTTTCCTTTGTTGTTTTGAGAGTCATTTATCTATTTAGGAACACAGAGGGGGTTGGGGAAGAGAGTCATTTTTCGTTTTTCTACCTCTCAAATAATTGGCAAACCCCATTAAAACATGAAGAGAATGCTCAAATGATAAAACAAAAAGGACCATAGGAGAATTGTATTCTTAGTCCACTTCTCCCATCCATATTCTTTGCTAATTATCCCATTCACATTTTCCATTAGATTTTTTCAATCTAGAACACATTATTAATGTGTTCTATATTGATTCTATTCAAAAGAATGAAAAAATAGCACTAAGACAAACAAACAAAAATATTTATAATAAAGGCAACCATCCACTTAATCCTCTTGGCCAATTCGCTAGGATTTTGTTGGAGACATTGACAAAAGTCAATGGGGTCTAAGTGGCAAATATCAACAAAGTAATAACTTGTGTACCAAGGTTCCATTCTTGTAAAGGCATACCCCACTCAACTAGCATGTAGTACAAAAGTCATCCATGAGTGTGAACCACATCCAATGAGCCAGAGCACCCCAATAGAAAAGCCTCCAAAGTACAAATACCATCATTAACATGTAATAAGCCTAGTGCTTCATAAAAAATGATAATCCATCTCATAAAGATGCCAAATAAAACCAAAAATGCTAGGGCACTCCATGAGAATATGATCAATGTGTCAGGAGAAAATGACATATGAGTGAAGTTCACCATCATCTCCTAGTGTTCTAGCTTGGAGGCATCAAACTCACATAACCACATCAATAACCATATTGTCAAACATTGCATAGGAAATACTTCATCAAGGAGAAATTATTAACTCTTTAAAACGTAGGGAAACCATAACTTGATTGGTTCCCATTCCATGAAAGCACAAAGTGTTAGATGAATTCTAAGGAAAGATACTCAAGCATTCCAATATTACCAACAAGAGAGCATATCAAGATCAATAAACCAAAATATCATGAGGATCCATCAACCAATCACCAACTAGGGCATCATCACAACTTTGCATTGCAACATTATCTTCTAAAATTAACCAATGTGTGACATGATTCAATGCATTCTTTCCAACTATATTGGCATTTGAAATCCTTTTTTAGCATTTAGCTACACATAAAAATTTCTTCTTGTTCCCTGATATTGAAAATAATATATAGTCAATATAATGATCTCCCGATTTTATATTCTTATACATGTTTTGGTTAGAAAGATGGTTTATGAGGTGATAATCTTGGGAGGCTAGGATGGAGGAAGAGGAATTTGTGGATTACTCAAAGGAGGTGGAGGAAGTTTTCCTGAAACCAATTTTTGGATGTAGGGATGAAGTACTAAAACATTGGAAATTATCAAGGGTATCACATAACAACATCGAAGAGGATAGTGACTCAAAGAAGCTAACATATTCTAGGTCCTTGGCACCGCCCCAAATCCCTAACCCTAAGGTTGACCCTAGCACTATGGAGGTCTATGTTGTAAAATTTTTGTTTCCCAATTATGCCAAGAATTTTTATTTTTCTGTGCTTCGGCCACCACCTATTATTTAGGTTTCTAGTTATTTATCCCTAGTTTTATTTTTCTAAATTTTGCTTCACAATCTTCATTGGTTTATGGATAAATTTGTGTTGTTTTTCCTTTTGTTGTCCCAATTTTTATTTTTTCTTTATATGCCATGCAACACAATTTCTCCAAACCCATGTCTAATACTTAAAAAAAAAAACCAAATACAGATCAAAATAAAATCTATTTGAATGGGTATCTAGGGGGTAAATTTCGAGGCCATTGTTAGGCCATGATAATTCAAAGGTGATTTTTGTGTATTCTAGGTAGCATAACAATGAGCAAAGGACCAAAATTCAGACCTTGGCATGAAAGACGAATTCTGGGCCAGTTTTGTAGACTGGACCAGCATTTTGTGCATAGTTACAATAGAAAGCTAGCTTGTTGCAGAGGTTTGGGAACTTTTGCACAATTCTGAGCGTGAAAAAAACCTCAATATTCATTCACATGCATATTTAAGGGCTAAATTAGCTGTAAATAGTCCTGACAATTACCCTAAGATGAATTTTCCGATACATGAAGGATAAACATCAGTAAAATTATGATTTTGGGCATAATTTCACCTAATATCATTCATAGGGATTGTTCTAGGTGTCCCTCTAATGCAATTTGTGTTAAAATGGACAGTTATGGGTGCCTTAAGCCCATATTTCCTAGTTTTAAGTGGTTCTGCGTATGATACAATGGTAAAAGGGCTAGTTTCCTAGCACACGGGTTATAGCAGTAGCTCTAAAAGCGGGTTGATCCACTTCAGAAGTACATGTATATTGGGAATTAGGGAATTTCATGGTAGGGACTATCTCTTAATGAGTAGACATCCACACTACAAGTGGAAACATGTTTCTGTACTTGGAGAAGTAATAAAGAAATTTCTTATATAAAACAAAGAACAGGATGTGACGTAGAAGACGTCTTTACCTTTTCCAAGTGTGGCAGCAAGGTTGCTATCAGACTCATACGTGAAGTTATACATTCTTGATATAGGTGCAGATGATGCAAGGTTACTTCCTATACCTTTGTACAAGACTCTTATACCTAGAATCCAAGCAACCACAAATGAAATTTAAAAAAAAAAGCACTAGACAACACATCAGTCTTGGCAATCAGTCAAATGAAAAGTTTACAGGGAGTTGTTTTCACTTTGAAAAAAGCATACCTCTCTCTAACATAATGGACCCCAAATTATGAAAGAGAAACCTATGGCCTATAGTAAGAGATTGAATTATTGTCTTCACAATATCTATTGGATGCAAGTGCAACCAAAGACTTACTAACATTCTAGCCAATGCACCTGTTAGAAACCATAGGGATAATTCAAGTGGTTTGAATTTCCATGCCAAAGTCAGAAGGAGGTCATAAGATTGAATCCACAAGGCCCTTGGGGTCAGACATACATGTCTGCCGACAACATTTACCCGGGGATCCATGCTTGGAATGTGAAGAACTGCTTAGAGGTTTTACCCAAGGAAATTTTCAATGGAAGTTGTTATCCTTGTTAAATAACAAGAATTTACACGAAGAGGCATTGTTGTCCCTACTTTTTATTTACTAGGATTTGAGTAATGTTGGAGTTCTCAAAATATTTGTAGTCACTAGGGGACTTGCAGAGAGAAATACAAAAATGGGGGATGCAAGGATAGATTTTTTTTGCACCAAGAAAAAGTAAATTGCAGATTACAAATGCATAATGGGCCTATGTATACATTAATTGTGTTCTAAACCCATAATTCAACAACTTGATTTAGTTAGTGATCCAAATGGTTCAAATTAACTAGGTCCGCAACAATGTAGCAAATAGGTTTTTTCCTCCTTTATTGATATTATGGGGTTTTTGAAATCCTCTTAAGAAACTTATATAGGCTTAGTGAAAACTTACACCAAACAAATTTTTATTGTCCTAATACAGGTGCTCTACACAAGACATACTCCTTAAGCTTTATGGTATTCCATCCCTACAACTGGCTTCTTGTAGGATGAAATATTCAAATATATTTTCCCACTAATCCAAGATTTGACTCTTTACGACCAAGGTTCCCATTCAATTAGCACATCCATGTTTAAGAATCGGTCCTGAAAAGAAAATTGTTTGTTGGTGAAAACACTAAGACTAAGGTTCTCACGCAGAGGCAAATAAATGGTACCATTGTAGTATATTGCACTGATGTTTTCAGTTCTCCTGGATGGGGGGAAGGTCTCACCCAAATCACTTCCTAGACCTATGTGAAATGATGGAGAGCTAATTAAGGACATTGTAGACTTAATATGACTTATTTGAACTTTTACAAAGCTTGTGCAAACATACATGTCCATTATATAGGCATTCACATCTGATTGTAACATAAAAAAAATGCAATACACAATGCTAACTGAACATTATGCATCACACAACATTCATATAATAATACAAATGGAATTTTAAAGAGGGAAAACAATCTCTCATTTTATTATCTTATCTAAAACCATTACATTTAGCTCCAAGTCCTTCAACCAGTTGCCTTGCACAATTAACAATAGCAAATATCCATGTACACTATAGCCATAACAATACTGATAACAATGATTATAATCCCCAACTAACAACAAAAATCCCATTTTGTAGCTCACATGGAAATTTAGACCTTCCTAAGTGGTTGATTCTGAACATGTCAAGATTGCTAATAACAGGGAGACAAACTACATCCATATCCTTGTGTTAAATTGGATTGCTAATAACAAGCTAGAAACCATCCTCTATATCAGGTGAAGGAAACAATCACTTACTAATGAGATGGATAAAAGGTAGCCTCTTTCCCTCTCTACATTAAGATTGGCCTTGGACAAATTTGATAGGTACATAGATTGTGTAAAGGAATTGGGTACTCACTAGATATGACTCGGGGTCCACTGTCCACTTTTATGGGAAACTCTCAAGGATGAAGATGAATCAGGATATTAGGCCAAGTTTATTGCACAATTTGGGTTCAGAGACATAGAATATCAAAGAAATATTCCCTAGACTAGATAAGAACTTATTTTATTTCCTTATATCTAGAAGAAATTGAAATAGAGTCCTACTGCTAGGTTGTTGTAGATCAGACCTGCAAAATATTCAATTGGGGATAGATGTTGGGAGATGAAATTGTCTATATTTTGTTGCATGTTCATTGTAATTTTCCCATTTCCTATTGTCTAATTTTCCTACCACTATCCATTCTATCTAACCAGTTGAATAAGGTTTCAACATACCAGCCTTAAAGTGCTCTATGAAATTCGAAACCCTCAACTAATGTGGTTCAAATGAAGGAAACTATGAAATTCGAAACCCTAGTTCAGCCAATGCATTTTCAAAACCCCAAACACTCAGAACAACAATTTTGAAAAAAATCCAACTGTTAACCAGCCACAACAATCATCGGAGAAAAACATATCTACAAAACCAATTGAGCCACTTGAGCCAACACATGAGTCTATTAGCACAAAAGAGCCTTTATCGCAGGAGAGTGCCCCATTAGTTGAGGAAGAAGTCGAGCAGACGTTTCCTGTTGTTGAGACAAGTAGTTATTACTTAGTGTGTTTATTGGGGTGGTTCTTTTGGATTTATGGCTTTGTGTATTTTTTAATCCATGATAAGTAGGTATATATTTGTAGCAATGTTGCTCATGCACTTCAAACTTTGCTTGTTTTCAGTAAGAAAGAAGAAAAATAAGCGAGCTCAAAAACTCTCTACTATTAAGTCATCTTTATATTGATTTTCAATTGGGAAACTGATGTATTGGAAATTTTTATAAGATGTTGTTTGGTTGTATTCTCTTTTTTATGCATGTTGGTTGCTTTATCATTGTTACATCCAATGAGATGCAGTGGAGAGCATCATAGTATTTTGGTGCTGAAGGGTGTATGATGCCATATGTTGCACATACTGCATATAATTCTTAGCCTGGTGTAGTGAGTTGGATATGCTCCATGCATATCTATAATGGATGCATATTCTTATTCGTTGGCTCACCGTGAAAAAAGACCCGCAATAACGATCTCATACATTAGCATATAATCAAATATCATCGAATTTAACCTATAAAATTGTGAAATAGTGGAAATAAATCATAACTTGCAGAAATCCAAAATATAATTGTACTTGGTGGTGAATAGCGAACTGTATGATAGAAAATATGCCAAAAGATGACAAAACATGTAAATTATTAGCCGAAAAATGATGACAAAACGAGGGTCAACAGTGAGCACGACACATTGTTTGTTGAACACTAATTTGGGTTGATTTATGATTCATTAAAACAGAATGGGTGTCATTTACAGAACATTGTATTTGATCAGATGGGTGTGCGGGTCAGTTAAAATTGACATGCTCCTTTTATTGGTTGAGCTATCTTCACAAAGAGACATGAATTCGACACACTTGGAGATTTTTTGAAACATGACACAGGAAGGGTGATCATGATGGCAAAGGGTGTATGTGTGAAATGAGCACTTCGGAGGTACCAAATGAGTCATAGTGCATCTCGACTCAAGTGCTCAACAGAAGTAGTTGATTGGTGCACACAAAATTTGGGTCACCAAGGTCATGAACAAGCAAGACTGGTGCATAGGTACAAACAATATATATATATATTTCAAAAAACAACAACTTAATTGGAATTTAATAAATGTTTTGTATTATATATATATATATATATATATATATATATATATATATGATGTTTTTTATTCGATGCAGGCTTTTTTGGGATGATTCCCTTGGCGATGTGAATAGATCCATGCCATGGTATTGTGAGACCATACCTGGTACGAGAGAACTACATTCAGTTCGTAGTAAAGACATGGGAGACATATTTTCCATTGAAACAAGGAAGTATGCGTGTTTATCTGATTTATTCATTGTCTCCAATCGATTGGGGGTTGATCATTGCATGAATGATGCATATGTCAAAAAATGGAAATATGTCCCTCTTAATCCAAAGGGGCCACATCCAATTCTGACGTGGCAAGAGATGCACACTGATGAGGCAGTGGTTTCACTAGATCATGTCTGGCTTTCTAATTTGGTTAAGTAAGGTACATGATTGGATTAATGGATTCATTATTCTGTTCACACATTCAAGTTTCAAATAGTTGATTGAATGTTTAAAATTCTAGTCTTGTACACATGCATATATATATTTAATATTTGAAAATCTTGATGCAGGTGATGTATTTGTTGTAATTGCATCACTGGGAGATGATGAGCATGTGGCATATTTTTTGATGTGGTGTACAGAAATCAAAATAAGGTTGGTGTGGCCCTATGTCGATGGAGAGTTCACATACCAGTTTGGTGACCTAGTTGTGATGGGCCACTTTTTTGAAAAAGTGAGAAGACAAGGTGATTATATTATTTACAGAGATTTCATGCCTGAATATATATCTTGTCAGTACAATCATTTGGTGGTGGCAAATCGGATACATCTCATTGAAATCAAGGTGAAGAGGGGTGAACCAAAGAGATGGAAGATGTCAGTAGCTAACCATGATTTTATTATGGAGACGTGCATTCCTATAACCTATTGGCTAGATGAATGCAAGTTATATGCCACTTTTGATGTTGACATAGTTGACATGCTTTTGAAATGTAGCAAACCAAATTTTCTTCTGAAATATCTCATTTGTATTTAAATGTAATTTTTGTAAACTTGTATATGCCAGTATGTGCATTCACATATACTCTATGTGCATTCACCTATACCTGGGAATACTAACAATGTCCTAAGACCATGTTATGCAACTTTTTTTTGGTGTATTTGTGCAAATACATGTATATCACACTCTATTTGTGCAAAGTTCTAAACTACATGTTACATTGTAGACAAGTTGTAAATTGTAAACTTGTGATTTTTCCAACGTATTTTAGACTAGGTTAGAGATTGTAGACTAGCTTTCTTCTCCTAACATTATCATTATACGTTGCATATTTTGTTAGTGATATGCAATACAAAGATCAACACATACATATATTGTGTCCTCATTAAATCCACCAATTGCAATTGATATTATTATTTTTTTTCATTTTACCCTATCTTGGTCTCTGCCCCTTTTTACTCTTTGTAATATTCATTTGTTGTAAATTCTAAACTTGTAAACTTTAAAATTGTAACTTGTAAACTTTGAAAAATTGTGAATTTTAAACTTGTAAGTTCTGTGTAAATTATTGTAGATGGGTCAATTTTGTTAACTTGTCAATTAAATTAGATTGAATTGTAGATTTTAATTGTAATTGAAAATTGCAAAACGTGATTATAGTTTAGTTAGATTGTGATTTTTGTAAACTTGTAAATTCTTTTGCAAATGAAATTAATTTTTATTTTTCTGTAAGTGAAATCTAATTTTTAATTGTAATTGTAAATTGTAGTTGTAATTTAAAATTACAAATTGTGAGTGTAAATTGAAACTAGTTGTTAATTTTCTAACATTTTAATGGTAAGTTATGTCAAATTGTAAGTTTCGTTTGATTGACAATTTTGCAAACTTGTAATTTTTTTTACAAATGAAATCAATTTTAAAATTGTAGTTGCAATTTTTTTTGGAAATGAAATCAAATTTTACATTGTAATTGTAAATTGTAGTTGTAATTTAAAATTGAAAATTGTGATTGTAATTTGCACCTAGTAGATCTTACATTGTAAAGTTATAAATTTTGTAAAATTTTAATTGTAAGTTATGTTAAAAATTGTATGTTGTGTTCGATTGACAATTTTGCAAACATATAAACTTGTAAACTTGGTTAACATTGTAAATTTTGTAAAGTTGTAATCTATTAAATTGCAAAATCATACAATTTCGTAAGATTTTAAAACATTAATGATTGTTAAATATGTTAAAATTGTAACTGAAAACAAACTTTAAACTATAGCTGCAAATAATTAAAACATTTAACAGTCCATCATGTTCAAAAAAAAAAGTCCTTATATTTATATATATATAT
>LPNX010159881.1:31713-79721 GCA_001517045.1 Pseudotsuga menziesii
CCATCAGCTGCACTATGCCCCTGGCCTTCTTCATGCACATAATGAAAAAAATAGCCCAGGCCTGAGAACTACAGAAGTTAAAACCGTGAACTCTACAAGTTAGTTACATACCACATATTTAAATTACATGTACAATGTGACAAAAAATTAAATATATATGAAACACAGATCTATGAACTCACCTCACTTGAGTTGATTGTCGGGTTTCGGAGGCTGTCACCTATCTTCCTAGATGAGCCTTCACCAGGACTCGACTAATGAGTAGAAACCCACTCATCTGTAAACATTACGACGGCTTCAACGCCCTCATCTGCAACTGTCTATGTCTGCATTTGTTTCTATGACATGAAAATAGTTATATTAATGAATTACAATTTGAACTTGAGAATTACAATTTGAACATGTAAATTATAATCTGAACATAAATGTGCAAACAATTCGAACATAAATAACTAGTACCTCGTCGACTAGTGTGTCGTGAATAGGAATCGGGCAGGGCTGTGTGGAATCATGTGCAATGCCTGTGCCTCTGCCCTGTACAATATGAATAAGATAAATGACAAAAGTTAGAAAAAACCAAAGTATTATGTGTTCAATAATTGACTCATTTAGAAATTAAAATTTAGGATGACAGTTAACACATACCTTATCGACGTGGACGAACGGAACTGCATCAGGACCTCGAACAGATGCATCACTGCCAAAAAGGACCTCCATGAAGGTCTAACAAAAAGCAAAGTATTAGTTAAAAAATGATTCATTTGAGAATACATTACAATCAATAAAATCAAATGACAACAATAAAGAAATACAAGTCCCGTCGGTTGAGGCCTACATCTCTCATGCAATAAAAAATATGCATATTAGGCTGTGATAACATATTGCAGCACTGTGTCGTGTTCAAGAAGGTGCATAATATCATCATCCACCCACTGTAACTCAGAATATGTAGGTAAAGTGGATTCTTTGCTTCTCTCTGCCTGCACAACCATCATGGTACCATGCATTGTCATGCGTGTCACCTCTGGTAGTGCACTCCGCTCCCCAATTGCTAGCTGAGATGACTCGACTACATCATCTTTCCTAAGCAAGGTCCTGTTTGGGAGACCTACCAAAGGCTCTGCCTCTGGCTAAGCTCCAGGGTCTCTCCTATCCCTAGGACGTGCATGACTACGTCCCCCACCAACACCATAGAAGCTCACGGGTGTGCTGGTGTAATCTAGGTGCATCCCCAGGAAAAACTATGCATATATATGTTTTGCAAAGTATAGTGGGAATTGGTCATGGTGGGGAAACATGCCCCATGCTCCATTAAACCTGTCATATACATAAGGCGCTGTAGCCTCTAGCTTAAACTCCTTGAGTCTAAGTTGTTGACGAGCGGGGTGGTCAGGAAGGATATCAAATAATGTCCCCTTCACATTATGTCCAATTGTTGCATCTCTCACTATGGGCCATTTATTAGGATCCATCACTGCATCCCTTCTTCTCTGACATGCAGTGTCCCAAAGGGAACTCAATGGTCCGATTGTAGATCTTTAGTATATTGTCTACTGCCTATAACATCATGCACATCGAATGTGATGCAGGAAAGTGGTCTAAAATGGAGTGGACGTTAGATCGCAAATAGTCACGCTAACTTGTAATGTCTTGCAGCGTGATGTGTGTGATCTCATCCTCCCATGATGCTTACTTGGGAGGGTCGGGGCCCTGCTGTGCAGCTACAGCACCTGAAAATTAGATGAAAACATAAATCTCAGTCAAAATACATACATCAACTGTAGGTGAGTTTGAAATCAATATAAATTAAAGGTACTGATAACTGAAAGAAAAATATATATGCATTTAATGTACCTGTCTCATGGGGAACCTCCCCACCGACACTAGCAATGTCCTCCTCGCCGCTCGCATGCAAAGAGCGACTGTCACCCAGCTCCCCAGTCGGAGCATGTGTCCACGTAGGACGCTTGGGTGAACCTATGAAAATAGAGACATGCAAGTTGATGATTAAATATACACATGTGAAACAATTTAATTTATGTAACTAACAACAAAAAGTACATCATGTGCAATTGTATAATTACAAGTCCTCTGCCGACCTTCGGGGCAAGAAATGGCCGCAGATCTGCCAGTCCTTTTCCTTCGACGAACTGAAGAACCCCGTGGTGGAGATGCATCTGCATGAAATAAGGCCTAATAAATGCAATCAACATACAATATAAGATAAATGATAAATATGTCAATAGTAAAGATGTATTAGAGATAATTATAATTTTATTAGCAAAGTAAAATAACAAAGTATAAATAATTTGATACTATTTCAAGGGACCACTGGCATTTAAAGAGATAGAAAAGAGTTATGGGAGATTGTGTGTACCACTAGCATTTTAAGGGAAGATTTTTTTTTTTCGGGGGGGGTTGTGGAGGGTGTAACTTGAATTTGAAAATGGTTGTTAATGAGATTTTTGGGAGTCCTCCTCTCATCTGGATCCATTCTATTCTTATTTCATTCTATGGTGATGGACATGCTCATAAGGGGTGATGATTTTTACAGACTTTCTCATTCTCTCATAAACTAGTTAGCAGGTGCAGGCCATTTTAGACTGGCTCATGTTAGAAACAAGTTGGATCATTTTCTCTCTTACTGGTATTCCGTTGAAGATTTAAATGTGTCTATGTATATGTTTCTAGAGAATGTAACTAGTTTCTTGATGGGCTTAATCGCTTTGGAATTAGAATCAATGATATGGAGGACAAGATGGCATGGGAAAAAAATAACGCAAGTGGTCAAATCATTGCAAAGAGTTCTTATGATTCAACGCTAGTTGATTTGGTGGTTTCCCGTGGTTGTTGGTGGCACAACAAGCTCTAGTCCTAGAATTTTCCCCTGAAAGTTAAATGCTTTGTTTGGCTATGTCTGCAAAATACGATACTTACATGGGACAAGTTAAGTTCTAGAGGTTGGATAGTTTTGTTGGGCTCGATCAGTTTATTTAAAGACTCCTATTATTATTTTTCTGCTATGGAATTGTTTCAAGGATTTTTTTGGACATGCTGGTTCTAGGATGGCCTTAGTCCTTATTTTTTTTTTAGTTTTTGGAGATTGTCATATATATCTCAGTCATGCCATGTGCTTTAGTATTTTTTTGGCCTACATAGGGAATGTTGGTTGCTTCTGTATTGTTGTTGGTGGAATTTATGTTTGTTACAAGAGGCTAGAGATTCTATGACATTGTCCTAGGTAACTTTGATTCACACTTGAATAGCAAGTTTCATGTTTTATATTTTATTTTTTTTTAATTTTATTTTTTCTGTTTAAAAACAAGGAAAGCCACAAAACCACCTGATAGGTAGGTAATATGGATGCTTCTTTAGTTCATATAAGCTAAGTTAAATTAGTATTATATATTGCTTATTTGAGAGCTTAAATCTTTGAAGTTGAGTAATTTGAACTTAGCCTTAGTGCTCCTCCCACATAATCTAGTTATTGAATGATTCAAACTATTCAAATGAGATGAAAGATATCCTTAAGAGATATAGTCAATCACATAGGTGTTTAGATATTATCTAGGATTTTGGACTTCATTGAGTGGATCAACAAGATTAACCTCAATACATAATAAGTATACAACCGAGATTCATTTCATGTGCATCCTATCTTGTTATGCTTAAATGCATCTTGATTAAGATGTAAATAAGCTTAGAAAGGGATGGTTAAGAAAATGTGTATTTGAGTTCTATATTTTGTTTATTAAATAGTATTTGTTTTATATTTATATTAACTATAACAATCTGGTATGAATAATGGACTATAAATAAACTAATATTATTTTAATATAAAATTATATATTTTAATCTTACTTTAATATAATATTATATTTTTACCTCTCTTTAATATAATATTATATGTTCGGAAGAGCCTGAAATTTTCGTCTCTATCAATGAATTCTGTTTCCATTGAATCTTGGTTGTTTGAAAAGATTGACATATAATTAGGGTAGGTGAATCCACTTATTTTGACTAAATTGATTTTCTCCTCACATAATTTTGATTTTTTTCTTACATAGGAATCCAAGCTACATTCTTATTACTAAATCGTATTCATATAAACTACTCTGGCTAAGTATTCTCTATACAAAATAAAACACCTCTTTCTTTCACAACTTTCAAATACTTAAATACTTAAATTTTATTATATAAATAAAGTTAATAAATATAAAAATTTAATGAATTAGTATAATCATATTAAGTAATAATATAGTTAATATAAATATAATGACATTATTTAGAAGAGTAAAATAATAACTTTATTATTAATTAATATGATTGTGCATGAGGTATATCTATTATTAAATTATTATTATTTACATTTAGATAAATAACCATAATAATAAGAAAAATAAATAACAGGTGTCGTATTTTATTATGAAAAATATATTTAAAAATTATAATAATAAATTTGACTACAATCAACTAAATAAAAGATATAAATAAATTTATATAAATAAGAAAATAAAAAATGATATATAATAATAATAATAAATAAATAAATGTTATCTAATACATTTAGATAAATACCCATAATAATAAGAAAAATAAATAATATGTATAATATTTTATTATGAAACAAATATTTATAAAAAATATAAATATGAAATGATAGGAAATATGATGATAATTAACATTTAGTAAGGCTAATTTTAAATAAAGAAGGGAATTATATTTTTTTTTTGTTGGCAAAGTGGTGGAACCCCCCTGACTAGCAGGGTTGCCATTGGTTGAGTAGCCACGAACCAGGGGCATCTAAGCCGTCAAAATCACCCGTGGATCGCACTCGGCCTGGACCGCACCAACCCTTAACATGGTTGGATTTTTGGTATTCGACGGGATTAGAACCGGCGACCTTCCAGCTTAGGGGGCATCTTAACCATACCCCGCCACCAACTGTTATACATCTCTCGGATAAAGAAGGGAATTATATTGTTCAACTATGGTTAACTAAATAATATATATATAAATAAATAAAATTAAAAATTAATAGTAAAAAATTAAATAATAATAATAATAATAATAATAGAGAATAATAAATAAATAAATATTATTTAATACATTTAAATAAATCAGTATATTAATAAAAAAAAATATTAATATTTTATTATGAAAAAAATATTTATAAGAAATATAAATATGAATTAATATTAGATTATAATTATAATTATAATTTATTTTAATTAATTAATATATATATATATCAAAATATTTAAATTAAAATATATGGGTTGTTTAGATACATGCCTCTATCGGTTTAAGGTTCATGATTGTCTCTCATCTAGGGTTTGGATTTTTCCCACTCCTTCATGTATTCTCGGAGGATTGAAAACAATTGGGCAGCATTTTTGCTTTCTCGACACACATTTCAAAATTAAACCACCAGCATAAACTTTGCCAGTTGATTGAAATATTTATAAAAGCTATAAATTATTTAATGTTTAAATTTCACAAATTAAAAATAAAATTTTATAAAAAATTAAGGATTTGTCTCGGGTCTAAGGTTGATTAATTGTCACTATGGTTCATATAGGTTCTGTTTGCTTGGTGTCTTATGGATTTTTTTCAATCCTCCATGTATTCTTGGAGGATTGAAAAAAATTGGGTAGCATTTCTGCTTGCCCGACACACATTTCAAAATTAAACTGGTAGCATAAAAGCTACCAGTTGACAAAATATATATAATTTAACAAAAAAAATTAATTTTTAAATAAATAACAAAATTAAATTAGAATTTTATAAAAATCCAGCAGCATTTCTGCTTGCCAGCACACATTTCAAAGACATTTAACAAAAGAAACTAACCTAAAAACATGTATAATAATGATTTTTTTAAATTTTAACATAAAATTTCAAAACTTAAAAAAAAACTTAAATTTGATTTAAATTGCAAAAACCTAGTTTAGGAGTTTACCTCTCTGCTTCGACATGATGGTGGAAAGTAGGTTGTGGTTGGGTTGTTGGTGACTTGCGTTGTAGCTCGGTCGAGGTATGTGGGTTGCGTTGTAGCTCGATCGAGGTACCTGTGTGGAGAAAATGCCAAAATGAGGCCGCGGGTCCGCACGGCTCTTTTTATAATTTTTTTTGCACAGTGACCTCGATCGAGGTCCTTAGCTCGATCAAGGGTTTCTTAAACCTTCAATTGGGCTTTTTATAAACATAGGTACCTCGACCGAGCTGCAGCGCAAGATCAAGGGTTTAGGGTGAAAACGCGAAGTTGGGTAACACTTCCGTGAGAATTGGGTGTCCAAACAACATAGCGAACGTTATTCGACCGAATAACTATATTTATTCGGTCGAATAATTTATTTATTCGGTCGAATAACTATCATTATTCGGCCGAATAATTAATTCTTTATTCGGCTGAATAACGTTAACAGTGAAACGTTTAATTTGACAGAACGCATAGCTGGCCGGAATTTTTTACAGTCGTTTTGATACTTGTTCGGCCGAATAATTATTCGGACGAACAGTTGTTCGGCCGAATAGTTGTTCGGTCAAATAATTATTTCACATAAAAGGCAGGCTCCAGCCCCATTTTTTTTCCTGCAGTCATTTGTCTTCATTTGGTCGTGTTTTTTCGTCGTCCAATTTGTCTATTGTTGTCTATCACCCCTGTCCTCTTCACCGGTCCTCATGACGTGGACATACTAGTTTTCTGTCAGCATCTAAGTCTGTTCATGGAGGGCGCTTCGTGATGGACCGTTCACTGTGGAGGTCTGTTCATGGAGGTGTGTTTGTGGAGGACACATTGTGTTGGTGTTTGTGGTCTTTCCTTGGAGGGTCTGTTCGTGGTTTGGTATTGCTATGCTCCCCCCTGTCAGGTAATATTTTATGAAATTTCTTCTATAATTTGAAATGAAAGTTTTAATATGTGATATATCTTTTGTTCTAGCTAATGGCATTTGTTAACAGAGTAGATGAACTCTTTCCAAATGGACAGAGTTCATCAACAGAGTCCATTTGGGTAAGTTTTTGTTTATTTTAATTTTAATTTCTATGTTTTTAGAATTTAATATAATCTATTTGAATTAGAATGAAATATTTTTAACTTAAATTATAGGTAATAATTTAAATAGAATGAAAGGAGTTGATGAACTCTGTCCATTTGGACAGAGTTGATCAACACTCGGATGGACAGTTCACGAACTTTGTCTAGATGGACAGAATTGAAGAATTCTCTTCAAAGAGACAGAGTTAAAGAACTTTCTCAAAATAGATAGAGTTGATGAACTCTATTCATTTGGATAGAGTTCATCAACTCTGACCACATGTGAATAGAGGAAATGAAATCTGTCCAAATAGACAAGACAATGGATTATACTTAGCAAGACATAGTTCATTCAGAATTCATCAATTCTTTCTTGGATAACTTTACTTAGTAAAACATATTTTAGTAGTTTTAGTGTTTTAGAGTTGATCAACATTTGAATGGACAGTTCATGAAATTTTTCTAGATGGAAAAAGTTGAAGAACTCTCTCCAAATAGACGGAGTTAAAGAACGCTCTAAAAATGGACAGAGTTGATGAATTTTGTCCATTTGGACAAAGTTCATCTACTCTGTCCACGTGTGAATAGAGTAAATCAAATCTGTACAAATAGACAAGACAATGGATTAAACTTGGCCAAACATAGTTCATTCAGACTTCATCAACTCTTTCCTTGATAAATTTACTAAGCAAAACGTATTTTAGTAGTTTTAATATAAATCATAAAAAAAGCCATTATTGCACATAAAACATCAGATTTTTTTATTACTGATCTGCTTTATTTTATGTATTTTTAATCTAAAAAGAAACATATAACTTGTATAATTCTTATTAGTTACAATTTATACTTAGTATTATATTAAGATATTGTGAATTTTTTATAATATTAATTTAAGTTCATAGGTATAATAAGGAAGATATTTGTATTAAATTTGTTCATGGACAAAGTTCATGAATGAATATTATGTCCATGGATAGAGTTGATTAACTTTGTTTACATGAAGTGATGAACTTAACCCTATCCATGTGGATAGAGTTGATGAACTCTATCCATGCAGAGTTCATCAACTCTGTCAATGCAAAGTTCATCAACTGTGACTTTGATCAGTTTACTTAGTATAAGGGATATTTTTTATGATTTTATGGAATAATGAAAATATTTGTACAGTGACATAAAGAAATGTAGTTTTAATTTCATATTTGATGATATTGGTTTTATTAATTTTAAAAATCCAAAATACATAAAAAACATAGAGATTGGTACATTAATTTTTTATACATCCAACAATAGTGTAGCTATTTTCATTTTAAGAACTGTTAGATAATAATAGGGACATTTAGGTCTTTATTAAAAAGATAGTTTTAAAAATTTAAAACACATAAAAAACAAAAAGATTGCTACATTAATTTTTTATACATCCAACAATAGTGTATCTATTTTAATTTTAAGAACTATTAGATAATATGAGGGACATTGAAACTTAGCTTTTATAGTAGTTAGCTCTTTGAAGTTGAGGCATTAACATGCAGAGTTTGAATATGTAATGAGTTGATATACTAGATAATATTAATGACATATAGGTCTTTATTAAAAACTTAGTTTTTATTGTGGCTAGGTGTTTGAAGATGAGGAATTAACATCTAGAATTTGAACATGATATCAGTTCATTTGTGTAATCTTGTAGATATCATCTCAAATGAAAATAGATAATAAATTAACTATAATCATTTAAATAACTATTAGATAATATTAGGTATATCTAGATTCTTATTGATATCTGATTTTTTATAGTAGCTAGCTTTTTGACGTTGATTAAAATTAACATGTAGAAATTGATATGGAATTAGTTAATAGATTAGCTATAATCATTTAAAGAACTATTAGATAATATTAGGGATATCTAGGTCCTTATTGAAATATTAGTTTTTATAGTAGCTAGGTTTTTGAAGTTGATTAATTAACATGTAAAAATTGATATTTTTGTAAATTTGTAGATGTCATATTCAATGGAAAGAGAGCAGCCTTAAGACATAAGCGTAGGTGGTCATTACATTTTTTGGGAGTTGGTGTTTGAAATGAAAATCAAAGATTATCATTGTCACCTCTGGATTCAGACTTATTGTATAGTTCACATTCAATTGATCATTGGTGTGGCAATAGTGGTAGAGATGATTTCTCCTTATCATCTATGGTTGCAGTGTCATTGATATAAAGAAGGGACATTTATCTTTATTTGTAGAAATGGGTCTTGGAGTATTATGAGTTATAGATATGATTGATCAAATCTATGACTCCTATTACTCCTCGACCCATATTTACAGATCTACACATAAAATTTAGAGGAAGCAAAAGTAGTAATGTTTTTACATGTTTCTTCTTCAAGGTATGTAATATTATCCAAATTGTTTTCTGATATATAAGTTTAATTAGATTAAGTAATTTTTGACATTTGTAAATTGCTTGTATATATGTTGAAACTTGGATCTCTTCAATCTTTCGAGGCAAAAGGAAGACTCCATTGGAGGATAGTGGTGGAATTGTAAGTTTAATATTTTATTTTATTTATTTTGGTTTAAAACAATTTAAATAGTTTGTAAGATTTATAAACTATTTTTATACATGTTGTAGCTTGGGTCTCCTCCATCTTTTAGAGGCGAAGAGAAGACTCCATTGAACGATGGAGAATTTGAGGTAATTTTGTTAGTAATTGTATTGATCTTTTATATACTATTTTAATGTTTTAATATTTTGATTTTAATTTAAAATTCTTTAAATGATTTGTGATATTCATAATTTGTTTTTATACATGTTTCAGATTGCTATGAGTCAAAGGGAAGACCCTAGGTGGTGGATAGTGATGGACTTCTTCGATAGAGACATCAGATAGCTTAATTTTAGTATTATACACATGTTCATGAATGGTTTTTTCATTATATACACATGTACATTGAACTTAGATGTTCATGACTGTTTTTTTATTATATACATGTACATTGAACTCTAATGTTCATGAATGTTTTTTTGGATTATATACATACATATATTGATTTTAGATATTGTTTTTTGGATTATATACATATATATTTAAAGGTTAGGAATGTTAAGAACGAATATGGGGAATTTTAACCTTAAGAATGAAAGCAATCCAATTTGTTACATTGATTTTAGATATTGTTTTTTGGATTATATACATGTATATGTAAAGGTTAGGAATGTTAGAAATGTTAAAAACGAATATGGAGAATGTTAACCTTAAGAGTTTTAAGTGAATTAAATTGACTATATAAACATGGAAAATGTTAGGAGTGGATGTGGGAATGGGGATGAGGAATGTTAAGAATGAATGTTAGGAAGTTTAGATAGGTGCAAATATATGAATGTTTGTACTAATAAATTTATGTATGCTTGTATATGTAACATATTTTTAATGTTGAAAAGTTTAGAAATTCAGGAATGTTAGGAATGTTAGATGCAATCTAATGTTAGGAATCGATGTGGGGAATGTTAGGAAGTGTTAGTAATGTTAAGAAAGTTTTGATAGGCGTAAATATATGAATGTATGAGTGAATGTTAGGAATGGTTAGGAAATGTTAGTAATGTTAGGAAGTTTTGATAGGCGTAAATATATGAATGTATACGTGAATGTTAGGAATGGTTAGGAATGTTAAGAAGTTTTGATAGGAATATTTTTTATTAATAAGGTAAAATTAGTAATTTGATTTTGAATTTTAATAAACTATAGCTCAATCCATAAAATTTTTAAGGTAACATTAAAGCAACTTGATTTTGAATTCTAATATTTTGTTATTACTAAGGTAACATTAGCAACTTGATTTTGAATTTGAATAAATGACTGATATGATAGCCAATCTTAACATAGAACAAGAATTAGAACAATGAATGATATAGTTAAAAACATCGCAATGGAATTCCGTCCTCAATTATCCGTTCATGGTCATATTTGGACAGCTTCCATTTTTTATTTTTTTAAGGGTTTTTTTGATACAACTTGTTCTAATTTTATTCGAAATGCACATACTAAATGATTATACTGACAACATATAACATCAGGTTCATAATCTTGAAAGTAGACATAATTTTCAGTCATATGGGTTTGCTGCAAAAAATAGCCTTTTAAAATGATGGATCCTCTTTCGTATGTAAATCCATTGTCATTGTAGTCCTCCAATAACTTCATTTTTCCTTCGGTGCATCACATCAAATAATATTTTATGTCTTCATTGTTGTCTAAAGGTGCAATCACAGCGAAAATATCTCCTATGAAAATTACAATTGGCGTTGGAGTTAAGTGAATTAAATTAACTATATAAACATAAGGTGATGGACAATATTGAACAATCAACAACATCATTACCTTCTCTAACAAGATTTGAAATTCTATTGCCATCAGATGATATTTTTATTTCTTCTGATTCTAATTCTTCTATGTTTGCTAGTGGCATTTTTCCTTTTGGATTAATCTCTGTGTGTTCCCAATGTTTTACGTAGTTGTTCGTTACGTTTTCACAAAATTCTGTAGTTTCAACATTTTCAGTGCAAATATGACAAAAACATGTTTGCTTTCTACTGTCAAATGCAAACACGTTTTGGAAGGATTTTGTTTGAATAGAGTGAAGTTCTCTAGTTCCATGTATGGTGCTAGCCTCGTATGGTATTGATCTATCTATATCTTGGACCCCAACAAGCCAAAAAAACCTACACAATAAATGATAAATCACAAATGACAACTTTTAATGTTAGTGTACAAATACTTCAATGTTAGTGTACAAATACTTCAATGTTAGTACACACATTTTTTTAAATTGACAATTAATATAAATTAAAAAAATAATGTATATACCTGCGCACATATTTTGGTTGTTGACTACAATCATGGCTTAGATTTGATTTACACCATTGGACAACCTCTGTAGTTGAATGATATCGTTTAGAAGAATGGTTCATTTGCCATCTTCGAAGTGCTCTCTTTACGCATACTCTTGCACAATCATGTTCACCTTTTCCATGTCTAGTTTCAAAGAAATTCTAGCAATGTTTAATGTTCATTGCTTTATAAAGTCGACATAACCAAAAAAATGATCGTGAAGATTTAAATTGTCCCGCACATCCATCCAACCATATCCAATGTTCATTGAATTCAACTTTACGACTTTTTAGTGAAACATAGAAAAAAAATTCAATACAATGTTGAACAAAATGTGTATCGTGTGTACGATCATCGCTGATATAAAAGTGATTTTCTTTAATCACATCTCGATTGTCACACGTGCTTTCAATGCCATCAACATCTTGTTGAGAATGTCTATATAGAACATGGACAAATATTGAAACTTGGTCAGAATGATAGTATTCACTTTGAATCTCTTTTTGTGCAGCAAATGTGTAGTTTTCTGCAAAATCAACTACAAACAAAATTGTTTTAGTTGGAAAAATTTCACAGGAATGTTTGAATTGAAGGTCTTGCCATCGTGCTCTATGTGAATTCTTGGTGTACTTATAAATTTCACTTTCAAATTTCTTGAGAAAATCTGTCACACATATTTTATCTTCTCACAATTCAATTCTTTTGGAATGTGCATCACTAGAACTTGTAGAATAATTGTTGTATTCATATCTTCTCCAATCGACGCTTACATTTGAAAGCGACTGATCATTATCGATAGGGTATTTATTGTGGAATAAAACAAGATTTCCACAACCATGACAATGTTTTCCATTGACACATTTCTTATTATAAAATACTTCATCGTGATTTCTTTCACATAGGGTTTGAGATATGAATTCACGTACTGTGGGCGAAGGTGGTGAATTTTTCCAAAACATTTTACCAAATTCAAGAGACCTGTCATAATATAATTGAAATTGCACATGATAACGACAACAATATGTGTCACGTATAGTAATAGGTCTAACATACCATGGTTTTTGTTGCACAAATGTAGTAATCGACATATTAATTCCACGATGATCTTCCTTGAATTTTATGAACAATTGTACTTGTGTCATTTCCATTTTATGTTTTGGACGACTTTCATATATATTTCGTGATACTCTTTGTTGTATCACATCCCTTGAATTTGGTGAAAATCGAGCATGTTTCAACCAATATTTCTATACAATATCTTTAACACCTTCTCCCATTCTATCTTTGTAAGGTTGTCTACAGATAATTGCCCAGCAAGCAAGTTCATCATTTTCATCTATTTGCATTCTGAATTTTTTGTGTTTGTATAATGTCTTTCTTGAGGTTCAATTGCTTGTGCTAGTTGTGTTGTCAAACGTTTTTGTCTAGTACTAGCTGAAACAATTGCTGTCTGAATTGCTCTATGTGCAACACTGGTATCTTTCTTTCTGGATTTTTCAAAAAAATTTATTGCATCACCTATATTTTCTATCACATTATGTTTCAATTTCCACTATTTTGTCGCCTTGTGAATACCCAATAATGACGTAGCACCTTCTAACTTCTTGGACACCAATAAACATCTCAAAATTTGTGCTTGTCCTGCTATTGAACAATCTTTGAGAATATCATCATAAATTTTTGTAGCACGATATCGTGCAACATGTATGGGTATTTTTTCTCCATATTTGTCGCAATCAATGTATTCCAACATTTCATCATCAATGGTGAAAGTACCTATACATCAAATTAAATTTAATTTAGCATATGTCCAAAAATACAATTCATTATAAAAAATGAATTTCGAAAATACATGATATATACATACTAGGTCCAATTTCTGGATCTTGGTTTTGATCTTCAATATTGACTTCATCAACATTAACATGTAAATCACTATTTACGTCAACAATGGTCTTTTCAACTTCCATTTGTTTTTCTTGTACCCTATTTTGAATTTCGATTTCATCAACATTGTCATGTAAATATGTTCTTATATCTTCATTTATTTCTTCTGTTTCTACAACCCTTGCTCTTTTGGCTGTATTTCTGAGTTTTTGTTTTTCCCTATTGGCATTGTCATCATGTTTACGATCACTTTTTTTTTACGGTTTCTTTTATTGCCCATGATTGCTTAATCTCCTTCTGAAAAACCCTTGGAAAAAAATAAGAACACCTTGTAAAGAAATTTTCTTTGTAAAACAATTGGAAAAAAAAACTCTTTGAAAAAAACCCTTATTTGAAAAAACAACTTATATAAATATTTTGGAAAAAAAAACTCATTTGCAAAAATACTTTGCAAATAAACTCTTTGGAAAAGACCCATTGCAAAGAACCTACTTTGCAAAAATACCTTGGAAAAAAACTTTTTGAAAAAAGAAAAAACCTCTTTGGAAAAAAACCCATTGCAAACAAATAACCTACTTTGGAAAAGTATCTTGGAAAAATACTTTATGAAAAAACTTCTTGCAAATAAATAACTTCTTTTCAAAATTACTTTAGAACACAAAATCTTTGACAAAAACGCCTTGGGAAAAACTTCTTTGAATGTACCCCTACATTATAAATAAGAGGAAAAATACCTTCTAAAAACTCCTTGGCAAAAGAAATCTCCTCTGAAAACTCCTTCAAAAATACTTTTACTTATATGAAATGAAGAGGTGAGAATATAATGAGGCTCTTTCATTTTACTTATACGAAATGAAGAGGTGTGAAAATAATGAAGCTCTTTCATTTTATTTATACGATTATTTTTTCCAGCTAACGATTTTTTTTTTGCACTTAGTTTTCGGCCGAACAACCTTATTTGTAACGTCACCGTTACGGAAAAACATTGTTTGGCCGAATAATTATTCGGCCGAATAATCTCTGAAACTTGTAACCTGCATAGTTTTCAGGTTTCTCCATTTTCGGAAGGTAAAATGGATGGCTTACACTACAAATCGACTGTTGGACTTGATACCTTTAGTTTCGTCATTAAATCTACTTTCCGTAGGTATAGATTTTGTTGTGTATAGGTGATATCCGATATTTTTTTTTCTTTCTTAACATGTGTCAAGTTTAGTTTCATCTTTTTCAAATTGCGGTGAAATGAAAAATATATAACTTTAAAAATACACCACCAAAAAAATTGAAACAAATATGGTGCACTTGATTGGAGTGTCTACTTCAAAAGGGTATTCGTAGATTTTTAAGTTTTATAGTCAGTTGAGAGGAAAGTGGCGCAACCAAAAACATGTTTAAAACCGACAAGGTTTTCCCATTAATCGAATTCAAAAAAATATTATAATTACTATATAGATCCGTTGGTTACAAAGTTATAGTCATCGCAATAGTATATTTTGTGTAGATTGTCGTAGCATAATTGTTTTTTGCAAAACACGACTTTAACAATGATTTTACGGGTGCAACCAAACATAACTATTTTTTAGTCCTTTCATTTTATAAGGACACACTGCCAAACATTTTCCGAAACGACATATCAAATCTCAATAAAAAAAATTCAAAAATTTATGAATAGAAAGCTAACGTAATTCTCTAAAAGTTTTGTTTTTACTTGAAAGTGAAATTCTAAACGAAAATATCACTTTCGTTCGCCCAAAGTAGAAAAACATGAAAAAATCAAATTTATTTTCTCATAAGACCCCACAAAATAGACACCCATCTTCATGGATTCACCCTTTAGCAAAAGCTTGATCGAGGTTTTAAGAAAACCTCGATCGACCGTTTGTTAAACCCTCGATCGAGGTGTTAATACCTCAATCGAGGGTTTAAAAATTGCTCGACCAAGGTATGTTTTTGTGTTTTTGTCAAAATTGCCTTGCAAAAAATTGTAACCTGGCTCCATGGATGCACCCAAGACTCTTTTGAGGAAGCATTATATAATATTAACAAATTCTTGAGCAGTTCTAGAACACTAACCTTATGTTAAGCAATGAAAATTGTTTTATGTTTCTAACAAAAGGGATTTTCCTTTGTCACCATATATCTTGTGCATGACTCAAATTTTACCTTGCAAAGAATGAAGTTCTTTTTCAATCTTCTAATTCCAAATACTCCAAAAAAGGTAAGAAATTTTCTTGGGCACATAGGTTATTATAGAGGATTATAGAAATTTTAGAAGAATAGTTGCACCCATGTTTAAATTGTTTGTTTTAAAGATGTTGATTTCTTATGGGATTATAATTTCCAAAGTGGTTTTGAAACATTAAAGGAAAAACTTCCCACAACACCAATACTAAGGGGGTAAATTGGTCTCTCCCTTTTCACATATAAACAAATGCCTCGGACATGGAGAGGTGTTGGGACAAAAAGAAAATCAAAAAACCTATGCCATTTATTTATTTTGCAAAAGTCTAACTCTTACTCACTTGAACTACACAGACATAGAAAAAGAATTCATGACAGTTGTACATGCCATAAACAAATTTAGGAACTACATTTATGAGGTAATTATGCCACAACTTATAGAACAGACATTGTTCAAAATGTAGAAACTTATAGAACATAATTACAATAGCCATATGTATGTTAGTGTTCCTTCAAAAGTTAGGATCAAATGAATTATCTTTGTATTAGCTATAGTTTCTAACTCTTGTTGTGTTATTATTTATTAATATGCCATGCATTTGGGTTGTTGCCTCATTTACCAAATATATAGGTGTGGTCTAAGAAAGGAACTTTCTCTACATTACTAGATCTGGGTTCAAACCCTACCATGCATCATAAATTTGTTTAATAATCCAAATATTTTAAGTGGTTATAGCCCTTAAATCCCCTGGGTGTTTGAACCTGGGGATCTCATACCAAATGCAATAACCCTATATTTTAAACTCATTTAAGGAAAATTTCTAACCCTAATTGAATGGCATATTTACTGGGAAAAAGTTGAAAAAGAACAAATCTATCAAGTATGTATTTATCAATCAAATACCATTAGATAACTAGCAGAAATTTAAGAAAATTATAATCCAAGGAGAAGAATTTCTACTTACCTAATCAATTACTAAATAAACATATTTTTATGAACGCCTTGTCCTCAACCAGTCATCAACTCCTCTGTTCGCAAAAATAGTTCGAGGGACAACTCTTCATCCAACCATCCTCCAACAAAAACTAAAGCCTCTGAGCCCTCAAATTTTGACACTATATGAGAGTGAGTGAGTCCTTACCTTTTTTCACTATCAATATTTATTCCAGCCTATCCTTCTCCTCAACCTCCCTCTTAAATAAGTGAAAAAACAACAAAAAACAAGAAACCAAGCAATAAACCTAAAATCAATTAGCAAGAGCGCCTACCTCTTTGTCTTGTCCCCTTTTAATTACTTAATTTTCATATTTTGTCCAATTTCTTAATTTTTGCATGGATGACACACTTGTCACCCATGCACCTAAATTAAATTACAAATTCATATTTTCCCTTTAATTTTTATATATTACTTAACCCTCTACACTACTACGATGTGCTATTTTACTTATACGAATGTCTAAGGTTGGGTGTCACATATCCGTCGCTCTTCAGAAAGATTTATCTAATTCTCAATGCTATCAATGCCATATTTTCATCCACATGACTCAACTATCCCACTATAACATTCTTCAAATTGATGCTAGTAGTAGAGCCTATTTAAGTAAGGGTTACATAGTGATTACTCCCATTGAGAAGCAGTGTTTCCAACCTCAATTTTAGGACGTTTAGGAAAATATATGTCTCTTTCATTCATTGTTCATGCCTATTTTTCTTTATGAATGTGATATTTGAGGAGCTTACCCTTCAAGTTACAATTGGATGCAAATATAGAGAAACATTGTTTTGATTCTTTAAAAACACATCCACACAAAGAGTTTATATCCTCATACCATCATTCTTGTATAGCTCGACATTGACCCACTCATTGTTATCTATGGTCTTCTAGGTTATGATGATTTATAGGTTTAAGCTTATGGGCACCCTTTAAACAAGTCATCTCATGTACCCATATCTTGTAGCTAGGTCTTCTATGCATCATACTATAATAGGATTCACTACCAATGGTAACTTAGAGCCTCTTCATTGCTTCATCTAGTTTATATTGATATTGACAGTCTACATCTGCACAACTTCTCGATAGAGTCATTACATCTCTCATAAAAGGAGGTAAACATGGACATTCGAGATGAGATCTTCAAAACTGATCTTTTGTGCACACGGGTTACTCCCACTACACCACTCATTAAATCTCAATTACTAGTACAATATATATGTGTTTAGTCTATATTAAAATACTTTTCTAGACTTTGCTTATAGTCTATAATTAAATAATTTGCATATAATTTTTTAGGAAATTCCAACGGCTTCACACAGATTTCCAAAGGACATGCGTATCACCACTAATACGCCAACACATTCCAAGGACGACCTCCATGTAATGGTAATGACACGATGCCTATGCAACTAACCAAAATGCCTAATACAGTAGCTCGCATGTAAGGTTGGAATTTGTATTCATTTCTACTCGTCAAACATTTTTTTTGTCGTTTTTTGTTTCTATACTCCCCATCATAAAATTATAATTTTGATAATAATTTTTTTAATAAAAAATCACCCTTCCATTTTTACTTTTAAAACTACCCTTCTATAGTTAATTTTTTATATATGTTTTTTTTAATCAGAGGAATTGGATTTGATTATAGACTCCACCACCCAAATAACCTAGCAAGCAACATCCTCTGAGTGATCCATAGTTGGTTTCCCTGGCTACACGTAATCGCAATAAAAAACATGCCCAACCAGTCTACAATTGAGCTGATGCCATAACATGGAAATAAAATGTTAAGTTTGGCCCAATAATGTTTAGTTAAACTAAAAAAACACCTCCAAAATGGAGTTTTCTAATTAGTATATGAGGGTTCACATCATTTTTGTATCAAACCAACAATGAGGAAAAGAGGACAAGTACGCAAAGTTCTAAAAGAGGACAAATTAAATAGCAAGCTCACCATATCGTTTTAGAAGATTAATATTTGCCTGTTTCTAGTTATGATAGTTAAACTCACAACAAATTCTAGATATAAATCTCTATAATATTATTTCTTAAAAATAGACATCTTTATAATGCTATTAGTTTCTAGACCTTGAGGTTATAGTTATAATCTCTCATTTCTCAACCCAATGCTCTTGGTTCCTCCAAGGGGGATTAATGAGCCTTTGCAACAAGTCACCTTAGCTAATAACCACTATGGGCATTTTAAAGAGTCCTCAAATGACCCTATAGAAGTTGAATATGTCAATTCTCACAATTATTTCTGATGCTCACTTCACTCCCTCACTCTCACTTCCTCCCTTCTTCAAAAGTTAATTATTTGAAATCTTTAAGAGGGGAGAGTGAGGATGGGGTCACATTTCATGGCTCGGGTGCTACAACAATAACAACCAGAGGGGTTTTTTGCCTCATTGAATTCTTACATGTTGGGGTTTACTTATAAGTGTTCATAATTGCAAGAATATATTTGTGAAATGGATAGGCGTCACTGACTCATGAGTCACGAGTTAGACGTAATGGAGCCAAGCATGTCACTCGATTCATAAGAAAAAATGAGTTTGAATGCGAAAGGAAAGCCAAGAAAGTGAAACACAAGTGTTTTAGGTGTAGAGTGTAGTCTCTTTGTTAATAAATTTATGAAAAGAAAAAGAAAAAATCACCTAATTTTTAAATTCAATCAAATTTATCAAAAATGAGGAGAAAAACTTACTAGAATTTGAGATAGAAAACCAGGCTACCCTTCGCCATAGAAGAGAACTTCAATTGCGAATCTTATGGGGTTCACCATTTATTAGAGGGATACCCGACCATAAAATATAGGGTTCACCATTTGTTATAGAGATGCTCCACAGAAAAATATGCAATCCACTAGTTTATTCCAAAAGGACTCAACAAGAGAAAACATGTCACTTATAAGAATTCAAATTGGGTGGAGAGGGTAACAATCATTCCTTCCAACCACCCAAACTATAACCAACCAACCTAATTAATGAAAATATATACATTATATAGTATAATGTTTTACAATTTATACATAATACATTTTATAAACGTAGATATTACACATATTATTTTCTTATCTACAATTTAAACTTCATATATTAATTTATATATATTTTTATATAATATCATTTAAACATAACAAACTAAAATATTTTTAATTATAAATATATGGTTTTTTCATCTACAATTTTAAACTTTTTCATTTGCATTTTTATATATTGATTTATATATTCTTTGTTATTAAAAATTTCAATGACGTACATACATATCATGTTTATAAAATAGAATATATTAAATAACTGAAATTTATATAATATTTCAATTTAAAACTTTGAGAATTCAACATTGAATGAGTACTCGGGAATTGGGACTCAGACCTGGCACATTATTGTGACTCCTGTATATTTTACACATATCCGGGCCACTCTGTAGTCCCTCTACTATATTTTACATATCCGGGCCCCTCTACTATATTTTACAGCCCATAAAAAGTATACTAATTTTGACGCCATTAAAAGAATAATTTAACGTCAAAACTAAGTTTGACCGTTCACTCCCAAATGTTTATTAACAGAAGCACATGTACATTCATTCGCAAGACGTTTTAAGAGGTTTGACACGTGGCAACATATTATTAATGCCTTTTTCATAAGCGTAAATATAACTAACAAAATAAATATGGGTAGAAGGTGACTAATGCCTTTTTCATGTGCAGCAATAAGTAATGAAGCCAGCAATATTCAATGTAACTCTCTATTTTAGTCTGGCTCGTTGGAGACAATACGGCGATTCTATCTGTATACTGCCAATTCCATGAAATTTCTTCACCAAACAGTGATACAGAATAGTCAAGTCTCTCACCTTAAAGCCAAGCCAATATGGAGCATTTTTGAAAAAATATAAATAAAGTTTTTATTATATTTTAACAAGTATTAAAAGAAAAAATAAAGAGTTAAAGGACTGCAAAATAGATAAAAAGTGTGAAGGAAAAGAAGGAACGGTAGGGAGTGGGGATGAGTTTCTAGGAATTACTTAATTGGTAGTCATTTTCTGGATTAAAATTGTTAGGGTTCTTCTCTATCTCAAGGGATTTCCTTATAAAGTGACAAGTGTAATGAGAAGGAAGAGCTAGAATTTTTGTTTGGTCAAAGAAGATTAGATGTTTAGAATTAAAGGAGTGTTGTACACTGGTACTTTTGGCAAGTCTATTGTGTTTAGTGTAGACAAGGTGCTTTTTGATGCAGTTTTGGATGGATCTTCTGTCTGGCCAATATAAGATTTACCACAAGAGCACAAAATTTGATAAACAACTTGGGATAGAACGGGGTCAAATTTACCTTTGACACTTCAAAAAGGATGGTTGATATTTTTATGAGATGGTTTCAATGTCCATTTTACTAAGGAGTTTAGAAATATGATCAATGACACCATGGATGTAGGGTAGAGAAATTATCTAATGAGGCAGGGAATTGAGTTGGGGAGGGTTAAGTTTGGAATGAAGATTGGAACAAAAGGTTTTATTAATATGATTAAGGGAGTAATCATTATTGAGAAAGGATTGGGTTAGGTGGGAATTTTCTTCAGTTAAATGATGGGAGTCAGAAATGCAAAGAGCTCTAGTGATAAGTGTTTTAAGGACAATTGATTTTTGAGCTAGGTGGTGGTGGGAGCAAGCATATAAGTATCTATTAGTGTGGGTATTTTTATGATCGACTTGATGAGACAGAGAACCATCTAAGAGGTGGCTCACTAGAACATCAAGAAAAGGGAGAAAGTTGTTTTGTTGGATTTTCATGGTGAATTGAATGTGCGAGGAAATACTATTAAGATAAGAATGGAAATCATTGAGGAAGGAATGACTCTGAGGTCAAATGACGAAGGTGTCATCAACGAAGCACAAACAACATTTAGGTTTCAGGGAAGACTATTCAAAACTTTATTTATATTTTTCAATCTCCCCGGCCCCCTCCCCCTATTAGAAAAACTCTTCACCCTACTTTTATGCTCCTAACTTGATTTTATATTTTTACCCTAAAAATTTTTCCCTACGCCCATCCTTATTTCCTCTCACTCTTACTTCTTTTACTTATTATAACTTTTGCATATCCTAATCTTACTCTCTTTATTTTAATTTATTTTACTTTGGTAATTTAGCTATCTATTCCTTATTCTTTCTTGTTGGAACATAATTCCCATCTAGACCCTGGTTAATAGTCTTTGCATATGGTTCCAAGTGTTTGGTGCAATTTGTTCCATGTGAAAAGAGTTCTAGTTCCTAGTCTACTGTCTTGGATCATAGTTTATCTACATTTGACCCACTTAGACTAGTGGTATGCCATAAAATCTTCGTTTTCCACAAGTGCACCCAATTTCCTTATTTTGGGGAGTTAATATGCATTTAATGAGGAAGGAACCCCTCTTCCCTATTTTATGGGATAAGGATGGACCAAGGGCGCTAATGCATTTTTTTTTGTCAAATTCCTCATTAATTACCACTACTAAGCCACTAAACCAACTTAAGCTCCCTTATGATGATTCCTTTCACACTTGTCAACTAGCCTAACCACTTCATGGTCCATTTAGGTTCATTTCACCTCAATATGGTCACTATTTGGAGTTACACTTGGCACATCATCATAGATTGGGGGGATTAGCCAAGATAAGCCAACATTAATGTGAGATATTGAACTCGCCACTAAGCCTCTTGATTTTGTCTCTTGAGAGAAAGTATATATTGTACTCAACTTATTGAATAAGATACAATGGAAGATCCACTCGAGTGTCTTACTCTTGTGTTCTACTTAATATTTCTTATATTTTCTTGTCTATCTCTTTGGTAAATTCAAAGTGAAGCTTGCTCTAGTAATGTAGATCTAGGTTGGGATTGCATTTGATTCAGAACATTCTATTGTGATGTTGTGCATTCCAAAATTTAACATGGTATCAGAGCCTTTGGGGTTTTAGTCTTAATTCCAAAATAGATTTCCAAGTTTTGTTTGCAGGTTCCTACGATAGCTCCATGGATTCATAACAAACTACCACGCCCGAAATGTATCATAAATAAGGAATGGGTTAGAATTTAATTAAATGTAATTAGCGTAGTTAATCATTTAAGGGAATTCCATCAGAGATATTTTTTGACTGCTTGTGAACCCATGTGAGGTAAACTGGTGTGGTTAACGATTTTGCACAGATAACAATGTGCGGTTAGGTAAGAAATTTGAATTTTTCATGCGGGGTAGTAACCATCAGCGTATTTTTGACCCATTTCAATTTTACCTAGAGCCTCCATCAGCGGATGTTTTGACCCATTTCAATTTTACCCAGAACCTCCATCAGCAGGGTTTTTGACCCATTTCGATTTTACCCAGAACCTCCATCAGCGGATTTTTGACCCATTTCAATTTTACCCAAAACCTCTGATCAAACTAGGCCGTCTGCCATGCTTGAACTCACTCACAAGCCCTATAAGATAACCCTGTGAACAAACCAGGTCCCTTCTTGAGAAAAACTAGCAAGATAACCTCGTGAACCATAGGTTGGTGGATTCCCTACATAAAAAAGAATCATTGATCAAATCAGGTCAGACACGATTCCAGATCAAACCAATTTGGATTGCATGGAAATTTTATGAACGAAGGGTATAATGTTTTTTTTAGATATGGTTGTATTTCTATTTGGGATTCGTTTAATGAATGTAATTGCTGAAAATCCATTTTTTTCATTTATATATTTTTATAAGTCTTGTATCATTTATTTTTTAATTTATGTTGTACAATTTTAGATCACATGGGATGTGATTCCAGATCAAACCAAATCAGATTGCATAGAAATTTTCTGACCAAAGACAATGTATGATGGTGCAGGATAAGTTTCCCACTATCATTTGTATTTCTATTTGAGATTCTTCATTTTTATATTTTTATAAGGTTTGTAACATTCCTTTTCTAATTTGCATTGTACATTTTTTTCTAACCAGTTTGGTTATAATAGTTATTTACCATATACTGTATATGCACAGTAATCAATTTTACCCCTAGTTTTTTGATGCAAAAATCTTATAGGACTCGGAAGATTTTATTTTGTTGTGTATGCAACAACATAACCTTGGTTACAAGGAGAAAATAAATTAATGGTTCTTACCAAAGGTTAGTGTAGCATTTATATTGTGCCTATAGAGTTAGATTGTTTTTTTCGCTGTTTATTTCCAATTCAGAGGTCTCCTGTGTAACCTGTGTGGCCCCTTTGGGCATCTTCTCATGATTGAAAATTATAGTTTTTCATAAATTTAATCATGTTCAGTACAGACCCTAATCCATTTCCACATAAAGAATGGAAGTCGTTGCCTCCAAAATTTGTGGAAGAAGCATTCTGAATACTTGCAGAAGAGGATGCTATACGAGAAAAAACGATAAATGAAGCAACAATTATCTAAACAATGAAGGAAGTCACGCCAATTATGTAAAATTATTAAAAATGATTGTTGGAGTGATAATGAAATAGAGTCTAGTGGTAATGATGCTCAGGTCCAGCTGAACAATATGCAAATAACTTATCAACTCCATTGTCTCTCATTTATGCACTTTGTTAGGGGAAAAGCTCCAAACTTTGATATTGTTTCCCTTCTTAAAGAAGAAAGTGGTTTAGAAGAGATCATTCTCTGCAAAGTTATTGATGAGTCACATACAGGAAATGTAGAGTTGAAAAACTTGGATCCTTGTGAGAATGGTCCAATTCTTTACACTATTGGTACTAGTGGCACATGGACACATAGTATAGATGATGTGTTTCCCATTCTAATGGTGTATGCAGATGATAGTGGAAAAATTATGTTGCACCATCCTTCATTATCTGAAATAAAATCACAGTTATCTTCAAGGTCATATGAATATCGTTCCACTGCAGTCATCAAGCGAGGGTTTTACATGGGATCTAGGTCAGATGTGACTCCCTTATTAGGAGATGATTGTTTTATCAAGACTGGAAGAAATAAATTCATTCAAATGGATCGGCTTCTGGTGCACATCACAAATCCATTTGATTTTACCATAAAGGCAGGCATGTATGTCCATATTTATTATGAAACATTTCCTGGTATTTCTGAAGAAGAGTCATTGAAAATTACATATCCTGTGGAAGTGTTGAATTGTTTAGTAGATGTTCCTACTGGTGGAACATTCTATTGGGTAAGAATTTTTGAATGTGAGTTGGATGTTATTGGTAGAGGCCACCATATTCCCCAAGGTGTGAATTTACATCCACATGAGGTGTTCTATACAAAACAAGGTTTATCAATATCAACTGAAATCATTAATGGTGTAATGTCCCCAAAAATCGAAAAAAAAAATTATAGGCTAGTAAACACTACCTAGATGGAACATTATTTACTTACGAAACTCGATCGTACATGTATCTATGTTTAGTTGTAAGTTGTTCTTATGTTCTGTCGTTTATATTTCAGTCGTTACTTTTAAAGTATTTTACTTATGATGTTGTACTGATGTTTACTACTTAGTAATATGTTTACACTTTTGTCGCTTATGTGTCGTCATTGGATTTATGTGCTTCGTCCTTTCTGCATTGTCACTTGTTAAATATGGAGTCCTAACTTAACTTTGTTTGTGGAAACAAAGTGGGCGGAGGGGCAGGACTTGTTCTCCCATGGCAGGTTGAGAGGTAAAGTATTACTTGGTTACACATGCTTACTTAGTTCAATCAAACTAAGGGACCTATTTTATTTACTTATGAAGTTCATTACTTTGCGATGAGATTTGGTGTAAAGTGTGTTGACCGTCTTGATCCTAGAGGACCTTCTGCTAGTTGTTATGATGCTTATCGACTTGGTTTTATAACTTGATAAGTGTCATTATCATCAATGTAGCTACTATGGCTAAATTTCCTGTACACTAATTAATCTTCGTTATGTTTTAAATTCACTAGTCTATATGTCATTACTACATTTTACGTTCTATATATATTTTTATTATACCTATTAACATCTCTTATGTTCTTTTATTTGGCAGATTATTATATTGGCTTAAGAGTGGAACTTTGATCTTTATGAGGGTTAAAGGGTTTAACATGGCATATTGCATATGCCATGTTCACTAACCATTTATGCTTAACATATTTCGTGTTGGAGTTAAAGATAAGGCTATAATCCTAAAGTGTATTTTATCTAACTTATAAGAGGTATGCCTTATGGCATTACACCTTGGGCTAACGCATCCTATGGACTATGTACTATTGTAATTGTATCATAATGCAAACTTTGTAATATGTTAATGTGTGATAGAGTTTGGGTGGAAACATAACATATGCTATAAACCATACAATAGCAAGGTTTAAGTCTTTATGTGAGAGGTGGTCATACGTTGTAATGCAGTGAAACAAAACTATGGAGAGTGGATTTTTATGTGGAGTTAATGGCTCCCAGTTTGTGCATTCAATGCGTTTGGTGAAACATGTCATCCTTCCCTTAGGCTTGGCTCACGATGGTTGTGTGTTGTTTGTCATTTGGGGTTTTGCACTTTGGCTATGCACAGAGGGAAAACCATGGAGGTGACCTCCATACTGTGAGGTAAGTCTTCATTGGTTTTAACACACCTACAAATTGGTTTGGTTTAACGTTTGTTCATGGCCATGCTTCTCATCCCTCGTTTGGCTTGTGTTTTACACGTGCTGAAAGGGAATGAGGAGCAGCGTGGATTTGCTTATGTGGCATCCAAACATTTGCACTCATGGCCACGGTAAGCCTATGAGCAAGTTTTTAGTTGCTACCTTTCGTCCCTCTTGGGAAGACTACGCATAGATTGTTGTTTACTTTTGGGTTTTGTGCTGTGGGTTTCGATGTGGGGTTTAAAATTTTTCCTTTGGGCATATGATTACAGACTTGGGTTTTGAACAATGTTGAAATGGCTTCAGCTGTGGGTGAAGTCACACTCCCTATGGTTCTGTGTATAAATTTGGGTTTGTAATTTTACTTGGGTCGTTTTAGCAATGAAGAGAGGAATGTTTGGGCTTCGTAGCACATTTGGTTTTTGGTTAAGCAAATTGTTTTCATTGGGGAATTTTAGCCATGGGCTGCACCATTGCTGGAAATGGTGCGTTATCCCATTGGCATGCCTGTGTAAACTTGTTTATAAGTTTTAATATGATGACTGTGTAGTTTACTTGGCAAGCTCTGTGTAAATGGATGCATACTATTTTTATTACTTGATTTACCCTGGTTTTAACTTATGATGTGCTTAGCACAATTTCACTGTGTTATTCTATTGTTATGGTGGATTATGTGGGCATTTTCCGGCTTGAAGGTTCTGTGTATTACGGCGTTACTTAGTTTGTAATATAAAGATATAGACAGCATGGGTATAGGCCATGCCGTGAATGGCATGCGCCTTTCCCACAATGCTGTGATAGTATAACGTAGGGTTAATTTGGTAGGGACTGTGTATTAGATTTAAAATTTGGTCGAGGCCATGACTTATGTGAGCATTGTGCATTAGTGGGTTTCATAGAGGCTAGGGTTTAAAGACCCTCAATGGCGTTTGTTGTTTAATATGTAAATGAACTCTATGTATTTATATTTTAATGGATGTATTTTATAAACCACAGCCGGCATATGATTTGGTGTATAGCGTGGCCTATGTGAGAATGGTTATAAGATTTGGTTGTCGTTTTGTATATACATTACATATGGTTTGTTATTATGGCTTTGCCTTGGTTTGGACATCCATGGGATCGATTTCGCGACCTTTGTTGGCAAGCAGGGTTTTTTTTTGTTAATGTAACGAGTTGTAATGAAATGTATTTTAGTAAATATTACAAACTGGGCTTACATGCCCACAAGATTTGATTCCTGTTACTGTTTGCAATATATGGATTTATGATATGATTTACTGTATACGATGTATTATTTTAATTTGGCTATGGTAATGTTTGTTGAGTTATGTAATTTTGTTTATGGTTATGTTTAGATGGAAAAGTTAGAACTGTGGATTCTTTTATATGAAATATGATCAAAGAATTGTAAAGGACCACATGGATGGTCACGATGCCTACTCTGATTATTGATAATGTTGTTTCATTTATGTGGAGTATTTTTAATGTAAATTTGTAATATGGATATAGACTTTGAAAGGTATTAGAGGAGTTATTTAATTTTGGAATTAAATGTATAGATAGTTTTCATATATGTTTATACTTGATGGCCTTATCTGTATATATATATATATTTATTTATTTATAAAGTAGTTTTGTTTGTAAATAATACCCTAAGGTATCTATTTAGTATATTTATTTATTTAAACTTACTCCTATGATTAAATCTATTATAATCTAAAACATGTCTCTACTAACAAATGTAATATGTTAGTATATAAATAATAGGTGAGCAATAAATAGAAGGTTTAGATTTACCTAGTTTACAGTAATAATTTTTTAATATTGAATGAATAAAAAAACAAACTTTAGAGATGAAATCCTAGCTATATACAACCTATGATCATATTTACAACCCTAGGGAGTATGTGAAGGGAATACAAACCCTAGCAGAACCTAGGCAGAACTTGAATTACACAGGGTTAGTAAATACATTGGAACATTCATCTAACATATTCATTATATAATCTAGAAGATAGCATAAACGGTCTAGGGTTAGATTTTACACAACAAAATTTGAGGCCAAAATCCGACGGCTACCATGTCTGAAATTCGACACTAACCTATCAGGTATTCAACACCTTCAATATTTTTTGTTGTCGGTGGCGTAACGTCGGATATTCGATAGCCAAGCCAAGGCCGTCGGATCTCCTATGGACAGGCCATCGAATTTCCTATGGCAATGCCGTCAGATTTCCTACGGCAAGGCCATCGAATTTCCTACGGCAAGGTCGTCGGATTTCATGCGACAATCTACCATCGGAGCCACAACAATTTCGTCAGATTGACATGAAATCTGACAACAACATGGGATACTGTATATTAATAAATAAAAAATTGTATTCATAGTTAAAACTTGTTGACATATTCTATCAATGACCATCATAATGCTATAGTGTGTGTTCTTAATTCGAACTAAGGTTTTAACACAGCCTTACTATGATTGGGTCAGGGTTTTTTTATCAAATACTTCATAAACATATTGTTGTAGAATGCTGCTAAAATAAGTATGAATGTAAAATTCCATTGTTTGTAATAGTGTGAGTGTATATTTTATGCTCCACTTGATAACATCAATTATTACTACCAATTATTTCATATTACATTGGTTCTCAACTTGTAACTACCATATTTCAATGTGGTGACATTCAATAGTAATTTTTTCATAAACATTACAAAATTGCATAACTTTAAATGAAGAGAAAATACACATTAGCTGCTATATTATCTAACCTATATTCATGAAGAGGAAACATTGATCGATTATTTTTATGTCATTTTTGGAATTTCAATCCAACCTTTTCACATCATTTGAGAATAACCTATAGTCATGAAGATGTAGACTAGAAATAACCTATAGTCATGAATAACCTATATTCCAAAATCTGTCCAAGACGTGGGCCAAGGTACCTGGAGACCTCAAGATAAAGCATTCCAAAAAACAGCTCACTTCATGCTTCAAATTTCTGTGCATTTGAATCATACCCCTAGAAATTTATTTCCTATAAAGTGGGTGGGGACATCTCAAATTGAGGTTCTGTACCCAACAATTAGCTCGTTCTGCTCATTATTTCTTGCCAGCAAATACCCCAGGTATTCCTCCCCCTCCTTCATGGGTTTCTCATCCATATCTCCCATTTATCCCATCAAACCAGCACAGATAAATAAGTTAAACTCTATAGTTGACATCAAAGATTAGTCTCTATAGTTGGAAAGCTGAATGACGAAAATCAATCATCACATAGATTATTAAGCATCCAATCTGTAGTGGCTTGTTTGATCAAACTCATGTAATGGCAATCACAGGGAAACTGTCAAACATTGGGAAGAATCATTGCACTGACAGGGAAACTATATAAAGAGATGACATGTCGGATGATTGAAAGAGCTACCTAAAACACGAAATGCCAACTTGGAACACGTCAAACCTACCACAAAATCTCCCTAAACATTTCCATATACCCACCGCCATACCTATACATTTAGGAACGTTTCATACCCACTCCAAAGCTCCCAAGAGCAGGGAAACACTAGGTATGAGCTAACTAAACCCAACATTATTAAAATATATATCTTTGGTGGGGAATCAAATGTCACTTTAAGAAATGAACTTGTTTTGAATAATTAAAATCCTTAATCAACCAAAAGCTTCATGCCTTGAACACAATAAATAAAATACCTACCACAAACTCTTGCTGCAAACTACAAAATACAAGGTTTAAGATATTTCAAAACATACCAGCAGGTACAAAATATTGGCATTCAAACTGCAACACTATTTTTTTTTTGTATATGCTATGGTTAACAAAAATATATCCTCGTAAACTATACACACTGTCATCTACTTCCTAATAATCTACTTTCCTAATAGAATACTTGTATCGCTGCAAAAATATTTTGGATAATAATTTTGCATATATCAAGTATTTATGTGGGGTCAGTATGTATGTACCTGCCAACATTTTGCATAAATCACAAAGTATTTATGTGGGGTCAGTATGTACCAGATTACTTTTAACATCCTACGAGTTAAAAATATCCCCTAGAGGGCAAGTTCAATATACTAGCATGTTATTGCATATTGTTCTTATCCATTGAACTATACAGTAACTGCAACACTGCGTTTTTTTCTATATGATATGGTTAACAAAAATATATCCTTGTAAACTATACACAGTCATCCACTGCATAATAATCTACTTGCCTACTTGAATACTTTTATCGCTGCAAAAATATCTTGGATAATCATTTTGCATATATCAAGAAGTATTTATGCGGGGTTAGTATGTATGTACCTGTCAACATTTTGCATAAATCATGAAGTATTTATGTGGGGTTAGTATGTATGTACCTTGACAGGTACACAGAACGGTGACATTTTCGAGTCTAATTAGGCTTTCAACAATAAAATATATAAATATTGTGTACCATTGTGAACATGACATATACACACAACGGTGAAATTTTCTACCCTATTCCGACTTTCTACAATAAAATTGCAAAGTATTCGAAGACTTCATATAATCAATAGAAATTAGTACTGCACTATTTAAAAACAATCAGAATTCCTATTTTCAGGCATTGTCTTTGTAATAAGTAGTTACAGTTTAAAAGCTTAGCTTAGTTTTAAAACATATATTGGATTTAATATTATAAATAAAAACTAATTTAGATAGAGCGAGACTTTTTAGTCATAAACATTAAACACATTTAAACCCTAGATCTATACCACCAAGTTTGTAGATCAAGATTTAGGCTTAGGGTTGAACCCCTTATATTTTTTTTAGTTAAGCCTGGTAATTATATATTTAAATGGCATACTTTCTGGTAAAAGGAGGAGGGTGGAAATTTGGTAAATGATAAACTATATCATTTTCACAGTAAAGGCTTACAAACTAAACTCTGTAAGTTATATCATTTAAAAGAAAAAAGATATCCAACATTTGTTATATCTTAGTTAGGATTGAGTAGTTAACAAAAAATTATTGCTATACTGCTATTGTGTGATTCTTTTTAAATTTCCTTTCCACGGCTTAGTAAGCCCTAAATAAAAGGGAAAATTTTTAAACAAAGAGTTGCCAAAAAATAATCTTCTTCCATGACAGTGGCTTTTGCCCTTTTTTATTTACGCCGTAAAACTCCATAATGAAAACAATGAATCAAGTATAGTTATTAAGGTAATTAACCTCACATGTAAAAACTTGTTCAAGATTTGTACTTTCTTCCCCCAAAAAAATACCCTCGTAATCTGAGATTTAACTGAGCAATATTTTTCACTCCATTCCAACTAGGATCATTTAAACCATTTTTTTTACAAAGAAAAAAATACACAGGGGTTGCACAATTTATGCATCCATTCTTTAGTAGTAATTGAGAAAACTATTTTTTTTCCAGAATCAACAAAAAGACCCAGAGTCTTTTGTATGCAGATCTGTTACAGCTAAGACCCTCTCAGTCGACTGTAAATCAATGATTTTTTTTAAAGAAAACTCTTTTCAAGCAAACTTTTCTTAACTATAGTATTTCAAGGCTAAGCTGGAAAAAAATAGTAAACAATGTTTTAAACTTTGGTAACTTCTGTTATAAAACCTGTAAACAAAATAATGTACTCAAAGTAACCATAACTGAACAGGTTGGCTCAATATCTCTCTACTCTATTAGAAATATTTAAAAACAGTATTTCTTTAACTAGTAAAACACAAATGCAGTTTGTAATTATCTCATAGCAAGAGTATGAAACTTATAAAACCGATCTCCTCCATAAAAGTCCCATAGGAGCGACAGAAGCCTTACACAGATTTTTGTTCTTTCCTTGGCCTTCACTTCGACCAGCTTCCAAGTCCACAAGGAGCTCTTTAATCTGCACTAGTTTAAGATCTATTTAGATTACAAACAAAAGTTTGGGTACTTTATTTCTAAAAAAAAATTAGTTTTTGAAAATCTTGGCACTTACCCTGTTGACTCTGCATGGTGCGTTGTTCAACTTTCTAGACATAGATTCCAATAATTGGATCAAAGTGTAAGTTGTGGCTAAGTTGAGCCAGTTCTTTCGAATGAGAAAACAAAACCAGGAAGTCAAAGCACGTTGAAGGCCAGGCAGTAAAACCCTTCCCAAAGGCACAAGGAAAGGATTGTTGTAATACTCTTTAAACCCGCAATAATTTCCTAGGGTTTCACAATCTATAAAAGTCCAACAGCTGGGGTGCAGTACAAGCCTCTTGGGGTTTGAAAGGCTAAGAACTAATGACTTGTACAACATACATCCCATCACTTTTAATTCAACCAGACTACCCAAATGAAGAACTTTGAACTCGGTAGTATGATCCTTACCTTTGTCTAAACCTTTCTTTTTATGTGCATAGTTGGTAGTTTGAAGTTTTGTCTCTAGCAAGAGTTTAGGTTTACGGTACTTAGGCATTAAGTTATACCTACAAGGTTAAGATATTAATTCCTTTAGGTTGTAAAACCACCAAGGATAAATCAACTATTATAGAAATTCAAGACCTTAGCATGTAAAGGGTTTTAAAGTTACCTCAAGTCTTAAGATCTTCTCGCTCCTTCAGTGGACTAGTTAGAAAACAAGAAGTTAAAGCCTACCTATACCCAACAGTAAAGTATGCCTTAGTCATATTGACTAAGCAAGGCCATAAGTCCTCCGTGAGGCATATATGGTTTCAAACCATTCCAATGGTACCTTTTAACTATCTTTCAAAAATCAATTCTTTACATGATGATAAGCAATCTAAAAGAAATACTAGAATGTTGGGTTACATAACGTTACTATTCGTAACTTAAATAAATAAATAAAAAGAAAAAAAAACTGAGTAATCCTTTATCTTGAAGATCATGGAATAGTAAAATCCAATTTTTCATATAGTAAGAAATTAATATTTTTTTCTTATTTTTAATTTCGTATTTTATCGATGACCCTCACCTCAACACAATGCATCAATAGTGACCCTCACCTCACATACAGAGTGAGAGGGCAATTTAGGGGAAGAGAAGTTCAGATTTTAAACTATATTATGAACACAGTCTTTTCAGCTTTTCCATACCAGTATAAATACAAATCAAAATTATTTAAGTAAACATAGATTACCAAGCAAACAAGTACCTATTCTTCAGAAAACTTGCACAAAAGCCAATATATATGACAAACAATAACTATTAGTAAAGAAAATTAAAACCAACATATTAAACCCAAGAAAATAATACAAGCAACATAGCTAACCAACATAAACAACTAGTACTACTATCCCTCAAACCTTAACAAGTATATACAAAATCTCAATAAATGAATGTGGACAAGTGAGTATAGCACTAAAAACTCTAAAAAAATACCAACAGAGCTTATATTCCTTGTTGAATAAATGTTAACTATTACAAAGGACCCTCCTCATATATAAAGATATTTGAGAGGTTAGGGTTACGTGTAATCCCTTCGGTCAAAAGAGACTTGACGATTTACAAGATACTTGTCACTTTTGGAGAAGTGGCCATTTTTCTAAGTCAAATCACTTTTAACTTCCTTCAAGAATATATTTTTTCCCTATAGGAAAAAATTAATATTATTTTGCTCAAAAAGTTACAATTCGAGAGAAAGAAATGGATTTGACAAAAGCCTTTGAAGATAAACTTTGGAGTTCCATGTCATCATTTGATTTGGGATATGTTCCCTCCATGGCACTTGTGATGGCTAATCATCAGTTGGATGGTACAAACTATGGAGATGAAAGGCCACAAAACTGCTATCAATGGCTTCCAAGGCGGTTCAAGTCATGGCACTTGCATAGGGACATTCATCTATGCCTCAAAGGGAAAGTTGTTCTTACGAGTGTACCCCCAATGATTTATTAAAATTGGTCTCAAACTAGGTTCAAAATGGGCAAAATGCCTCTTGGCATGAAAGTTGTTTTGTCTAATATACCTTTCACAAATGATCTAAAACTAAAATTTCCTAAGTTCATTATAAATAAATTACAAGTATAATTAACGCATTGCCTTTTGTTTGGTGAAAATCAAGCTAAAATTGAGTGAGATTTGGCCTCTAGAAGGTAAACAATAAAGCTTTTTCTGAGGGAGATGAAATCAAAATCTAAGGTCATTATTTAAAATTTATGGGTGAAAACCTAAAGGAACTGTATAGTACTAATATTCACTTCTCCATATCAAATGGGTCTCTTTTAAAGTAAAAAAAAACTAACCTGCAAGGGGCCTAATTAACACACTTTACTAGCTGGATTACGGACCAAAAAAAAGGGTTACTAGGATTTCTAGAAATTTCTTGGTTGAATCTTTGAGTCGAACCCTGTATATTTTTTCTGGCCTCAAAATCTAAATGAGGGAGATATGGAAATTTTGGTTTAGGCATTTTGTCAAACACTTAGTGGACAAGTACTTGGTTGAGGACTTTTGTCAAACAATTAATAGATAGCCACCTACAAATCTTCCTTCTCTAAGTTCCTTTCAACATTTCAAAAGCTACTAGAAATGAAATCAGACCCATACATATGGAAAGAAAAACACCCCAAGGGAATCTACGTTTTCATAAAAATACCCAAATCATGGGATTTGGTCTCGCAAAAAATGTTTTTGGAATCAAAATGGGGGTTCCAAGCCCATATGATATGGATACTTTCCTCCATGACATCTTAGTTGGGTATTTTATAAATAAAATTGGAATTCCTAATTGTTTATTCAACAAGGGTTGGAGAGGTCATGTGCCCTTATTGGTGAGTTAATGTAAAAAAAAGGGAACTGTAAGTCGATTCAATCTTAGAGGAGACAAAAATAATGTTTCCACCAAAGTCTAAATGAAAGGAAACTAGAAATGCAGTTTGGAAATGAGGGCGGGTTTCTTACTAGGCACGTTGTTGTAACACTAGTTCCTCGTTTTGGAAACCCCAAGTGAGTGTATCAGCCAATTTATTTTCCAAGAAAACTCCTGTACAATATGCAAACAACGAGTAATTTAGTGAACAAGTTCTTCAAAAGTCATTCAACACAGTCTACTCAGTTCTTCGCAAGTCACGTCTCAGCGAGGGGTCACAAGTTCGTTTTCCATAAACATAAAGGAACAATAAAATAAAATAAAACAAGACATTGATTTGGTGAGAAAAGAGAAATGATTACAGCAAAATACCTGATCAAATACATCTCGCTTAGCCATCTCATCCCAAAAGAGGAGGCAAGCGAGAGCTACTAAAGCTGTGAGAGCTGCTGCTATTATATCATGTACAATTTGGTTATGTGGGAAGCTAATAGGAATAGTGAACCCGTGATTAAACCATGCCAAATCCTTCAAACCCTTAGTTTTTGCAAAGCAAGTCCCATGTTCGCCATTCTAAGAGCATCCCACTTGAAATCCATCCATAATAGGTCTCAAAGGATTGCCCTGATAAGTAAAAACCCACTAAAATATCTTGCAGATCCACTACTAAAATGGTTGATTGTGGAGGGACCCGAATGATTGTTTCAAACCAATTCAAATGAGGGAGTTCATTGTAGAGGGACGTGAATGATTGTTTCAAACCAAACCCTCCTCTGCCTCTACAAACCATGACCGCTGCAAACCCTCCTCTGTGTAAACACACTTGACCTCCAACAACACCTCCAGCAACCTCCTCTGCGTGACCTCCAACAAACCTCCTCTACATGACCTCTAGCAAACCTCCTCTGCATGACCTTTGGCAAACCTCCTCTGCGTGACCTTCGGATGTGGGGGTATATTGTGTCGGCTCCGGCGTGAAATTATTAATTGGGTTCTTTGTTTCACGAAGAAATATTGTGTTCGAACGGTTGCGGTATTATATATATATATATATATATATATATATATATATATATATATTCCCTAGTGTCAAATATCCGACGACATAGCCCTAGTGTCAGAATAGCCCTAGTGTTGGAAATCTTATGCCCTAGTGTCGGAAATCCTATGCCCTAGTGTCAGAATAGCCCTAGTGTCGGAAATCCTATGCCCTAGTGTCAAAAATTCAATGGCTCTAAAATAATTTAAAAGGATCAGTACTTTTCATCGCTACTGCCCGACACATCTGTACGATACATCGGATGTCGTCAGATTCTGTCGTTAGATTTCGGGTTCAAATCCTGTTGTGTTAAGAAATGTAACCCTAGGAGATATGGACAGTACCAATCAAGTCCAAGGTTAATAATATATATGAAATCATTTACATAAAGCAGCCAGCATTTACCCTAGAAATGAACTTGGGCATACTAAGAACTCATACTTGTAATTTATCTTCCTGAAGCTCCTTTAATGGTTGAACCTGCACACTTTTTAAATAACCAACATTATCAATTTAAGATAGATCTGACCTCTGATTTTGATGACCAAATCACTTGGGAACTACCACGTTCCTCCCAACCATGACCCGAAACCATTCCTGGTTCTAATCCGGACCCCCCCGAGCTGGAATCCAGCATGCAAGTAGCTTAGAGCTCCTAAGGTATGGTTTCCTAACTGGTATTTAGTTCTTAATCAGTCCTCTTTTCCTTGCAGGAGAAAGTTGTCCAGGAAAACACTTGAGAGCCAAAAACAGGTAGAATAATAATTCTCCAAGATAAAAATCAGAACGCCAAGCCTTTGCTTGGCTTCAGTTTTTATAGACAGACTGTTCAGTCAAAGGGATAGTTAAATCAAGAAACCTTGGTTTCTTGATTTAACCCTTTTTTAATTACTGGGGTAATTTTCAATACTTAACCTAGGAACTTTTAACTAGTTTCTAGTTAAACTTTCATAGGTAGTATACTATTTATTAATCCTTTAATAATAATAAATAATAATTGATGGAGCTTCTCTTCTTTCTTTTATTTAAATATATATCTAATCATAATTAATTCTTTATACATGCTATGTATAAAATACATAGTTATTATAATACTTGTTAAACATTGTCTTCGGGCATCATGTACCATGATCCCTAAACTTAATGACACTTCTTCATTAAGGTCAAGTAGATAGGTGGCTTAGGTCTTACTAGGATAGGAAACTCTAAACATCCTTGCATGTTGGATTTCCCTCGTATAACGTGGTAGCTCTTCAGTACTTTGATGAGAATACAAAAATTCGAAATTTCATTTAATCACTTATAAATAAGTATGATGAGATCAATATTTTTTTCGAGTCGTTTTCACTCAGAAGTTATTAAATTCTTTTCAGTAACCCCTAGTGCTTACCAGAGCCCATACTCAACGCCTATAGCAGGGAGTTACAAACATAGTGCAATTCTAGTGCTTTCACTCAACACTAAATTCTAGGATGTACTTGTATGATACACCTAGGGATACAATGGCCAAGGATCCGATGCTCCAGAGCTTATGCTCAACATCAACATGGAAGGCTCCAGGGCTTATGACCAACACAACCAATTATCTTTCCATGTGTTCTACAGCTTCTCGCTCAACACAAAGGTAAGTACTCATGTGCTCTAGAGCTTCTCGCTCAACACAATTCATCAATCACTCAAGTGTTCCAGAGCTCCTCTCTCAACACAAAACATCTCGTCAATCATGTGCTGTAGGGCCCACGCCCAACACAAACAAGCATATACATATATCATCAATAATTGGCTTACACCCATATATAAAACAAATCATCGTGTTCATATGTAGTGGGGTCTTTGACCCAATATAAAATAAAAACATCAAGATAATCATCATAATCAATAGACACATGCCTATAAGTGTTAGGTCCAAAATTCAGGATATTATAGATGGTGAGTATACATGTATCTTTTAATTCATATTTTTTAGTTTATATCACAATTTTTTTTCACCCCAAAAAAAACCCAGTTTCTGCTATTCATGTTTATGAATCAAAGAAAAATTACAGAAAACATAAGATGCATAAGTTCCAAATAAAACTACCAGCTAGACTCTATAGAGACTCTTTGTAACAGTCATTAGTTGTATGTTCTACTGGATAGAACAAATTCCACATCAAATGATCAATACATATTGATCACTATGCCTTATTGACTGAGAAAAAAAAATATTAAAAGCTGGAAATGTACTAAACTGGGTAGAGTGCACATATGTAAAAGTCTCCAGATAGTATCTAATGCACAAATGACTATTTACTAATTACAATGGATAGAACCTTTATCCACTAATGTGGAATACATAAATTCCTCGAAATAAAGTGTGCGCTCTTCCAGACCAATAGTTTTCTTTGATAGCAAATCTTCCTATGTGTTGAGTTCCTTGTGAATATGAAAAAAACATAAATACTAAAAATTACTCCCAACATTTGTTAATCTTTGTTTCCACTGATCCAGATTTGTAACCTGTAACATTGATTTCCCTGCTAACTAGTCGAAGATGCATTTTGAATCTCCACAAACCTGAAGTAATGTGATCCTTTTAAAGTTAGCAAATAATAGTAAATCCTAGCTAGCTATCAGTTCAACTCTAGTGTTTGATCCTCTACCACAACCTAACCAAACACAAAAAAACTGATTGCCTGGGAATCTGAAATAAATACCTCCCCCACATTCACCCAGTTGTGCAACTAATGTTATCTTTATAGTAATTAATGTTATTTTTATTTTTATTACAGGAATTGTTGATGTTTTCTTTACTGTGAGATCTATCAAAAGGTGGGGAAAGAGCACTCGAAAGGGAGAATCTTTTTTTTGTCATTTTATTGCTATGAAAGATGATAAGCACACCACTTTCCAGCTTTTTGCAACAAAGGGTGATGATGAAGTTGTGATTGCCAGATTACCCACCTCTACAGAATATGGAACTCGCAATGCATTACCATCATGTATTGGAGTATTGCAGCCACATTGAATCCATCATCACAATATCCATATTCTTTCCCACAAAGTTTTCAACCACATAAGGTCTCATAACATGATACGTAGTGAAAATTTTGTGTAAATTCCTTGTTCATATGAAAGTTTCATGGTTACTTTTGAGCTTATTACAATGTATGCCATACTTCCTAGGATTGTGAAGAAAAATAATTCACTAGAGTTCACCATAGAAGGCTATGCGAATCTTAAGGAGGTTGTTTTCTATACATGGTCAACCTTTCCTGATAGATATCAGCTATCTTCAGGCTCAAGCAATGATAGTCAACCTATTGGAAAACGGAGAGTGGGACCAACATTTAGATTTCAGTATTTGTATAATAGCCTATAGCCTTGTGTGTAGGTGCACTTTTCATGGGATTCACAACAATGGGATCCTATCCATCATTGTTATGGATTGGGGACGAGAACTGGTGCAACCCATTTGGATAAGTAAACATTATACCTATCATAAATATGGTCAATTCTGCATGAGAGATCTGTGGTGTAATATCCATGGTGAAATGTTTGAACTTTGTACTTCGAAGTTTTTATAAGTAAATATAAATCTGAATATGGGGAAATCCAAATAGTCTTCTTTGTGTGCTTGCTGAGATGGTTAGTGATTCAATCATGACTGTGCACTCTAATTGTGTAGCCTTGTAGTATTATCTATTGATCCTACAGGGCTGCATCACATGACATATTGATGTTGCGTTATCAATGGTTTTTGTTTTCCAAGGAAAAAATCTTTATCTTTGATATTTCAAAGCTTGAAATCAGAATATACATTTTTTAGCATATGGGATCTTGTAAAGATATATATGTTCCATCTTCAAACTATCCTAATAGATATGTATCCTGGTCTTCCATAATCAACAAAATATTTGGTGAATTCTGTATGACGAAGCTGTGGTGTAACATGTATGGTGAAATATGTTTTTTTTTCCCCAGGGAATAATATCATACTTTTCATTTCAGAGCAGAAATAGCATACATTTTATATCATCCTCTCCTTTACTGCCTTAGTAAAGATTATATTTTTTAGTAACTGATAGATACCATTTAGCCTATTTACCATTTTGGCTTCCAAGCCTAAATATGTCAACAAGGATCACTAACCAAAGTATACATAATCAGCCATTTAGTTGTAGAGTAGGCTACTAAAAGAGGTTTTTGTCAAAAATGATTATGCATTCCTAGCTTGCATTTTACACTAAGAGTCCATAACAGTAAAAAAGTTCAAAATTGCACCTTTCATAGATCAACTATGAGCATATGAGGGTAGGTTATATAAAATTAACACAAGGATAGTCTTCTCAATATATCTATCCATCCAATTTCCAAAACCATTTACTTATATAAACATTTAATAGGAGGGTTTGGCTTGCATTTTTATTAATCTAGGTGGATATTTCATAAATATAAGGCAACCATGTAGTGTTTTTGCACAACATGCACTTTTTGAACCCAAATTGTAAAAATAAATGTATAATAATGTGGAAAATAGTAAAACATGCCATTTCCAACTAAAATCACTAAAAAATACCCAATACTTAGGGTTCGGCAGGCATTTCTCTGATCTGGGTAAAACTGGGTTGAAAACACAAAAGTTGTCATTTTATCAATTTAACTTTGGACAAATGAAACATAATTTAAAAAAATTGAAAGAGGTTTTTGTCAAAAATATATCTATCTTCAACCTCATGGTGTTGGTTTCAACTGATGACAATTGTACGGACTGTGGCGTGCATTTTCCTAAGCCCATTTTTGAATATTTACACATTGTTTTTTACATAACAGCTTAGAATTTCAGTCATTAATTTTGAATTTGTCCAAGATACTTGCAATTTTAGTCATTCATGTTCAATTTAATTGCTATGAATTCCTAGCTTGTATTTTTATGCTTATGGCTTGCATTTTACACCAAGTGTCCATAAAAGTAAAAAAATGTTAAAATTGCACCTTTCATAGGTCGACTGTGAGCAAACAAGGCTAGGTTATATAAAATTAACACAAGGATAGTCTTATCAATATATATATCCATCCAATTTCCAAAACCATTTACTATAAACATTTAATAGGAGGGCTTGGCTTGCATTTTTATTAATGTAGGTGGATATTTGATAAATACAAGACAACCATGTAGTGTTTTTGCACAACAGGCACTTTCTGAAACCAAATTGAAAAAATAAATGTATAATAATGTGGAAAATAGTAAGCATACCATTTCCAACTAAAATCACTCAAAAATACCCAATACTTAGGGATGGTAAGGCTGGGCGGGCATTTCTCTGATCTGGGTAAAACTAGGTTGAAAACACAAAAGTTGTCATTTTGTCAATTTAACTCTGGACAAATGAAACATAATTTTAGAAAACTAAAAGAGGATTTTGTCAAAAATTTATCTATATTCAACCCCATGGTGTTAGTTTCAACTTATGACCATCATACGAACTGTGGCGTGCATTTTCCTAAGCCCAGTTTTGAATATTTACACACTGTTTTTTATGAAACTTAGAATTTCAATCATTTTTCTTAATTTGTCCAAGATACTTGGAATTTTATTCATTCATGTTCAATTTGAGTGCTATGCATTCCTAGCTTGCATTTTTATGCGTATGGTTTGCATTTTACACCAAGTGTCCATAAAAGTAAAAAGAGGTTAAAATTGCACCTTTCATAGGTCGACTGTGAGCATATGAGGTTAGGTTATATAAAATTAACACAAGGATAGTCTTGTCAATATATCTAGCCATCCAATTTCCAAAACCATTTAATATAAACATTTAATAGGAGGGTTTGGTTTGAGAGTATATCAAAACATGTAGAGAAGAATATTACTCTATTATTATATTACTCACTCTATTACTCTATTCTTTCCAAAATAGTTAGAATGCCAAATTTTTACTCTATTATTTACTCTTACTTTATTATTTTCAATAAGTATACTTAACATGATCGAAAGTTAACTATATTCAAATTGAAAATGTAAGTTGTGTATAGTTGACTTGAAACACATTTGTAATTTTTATTATAGTTTGGAAAAGTCGGAACACAGTTGTAATTTTTATTATAGTTTTCAAAAGTCAGAACACATTTGTAATTTTTATTATAGTTTGGAAATGTCAGAACACATTTGTAATTTTTATTTTAGTTTGGAAAAGTCAGCGTGCTGGTATCCTGTGCATGCATTCACGTGCATCCTATGCGTACATCCCCTTCTTCCTTTCTAAGCATGCCATCATCTTGCAAAATGGAAACAATGGTTTCATGTTCCATGCCATCAACTGAAACAAGGGGTTTTGAAGTTGCTGAGAGGTTCACTGTCAGAAAATTCGGAGCCTAGAGTTGAGGCATGGAGTGACAGAACCAACTGGCCAAAAGGTATGCTAAATTTCTTGGTCAAAGAAGGAGTGCATCGTTTTCTTTTCGGTCAGTTCAATTTCAACAATGAAGAGATAGATAATTCCATTTCTAGTTATGATGATGAGTCCAAGAAATTGATTATTTTTGGGAGGATGTTTTGTTTGGACCTTGATTTGTTGTCTAGTGCAACGAAGGGAGGGAGTAATGTTGACCACCAAGAAAACCCTCAAAGTAAAAAAGGGTGAGATGGAAAACAAAATATGTGGAAAAATGGTTTTGGTTTCCCAGAATGGTTTAAAGATGCAAGATGTTCCCCCAAGAATGTACAAAACCTTAATTCAAATTGTACTTAGTACAATTATGAATCACCACAAGAAAGATATTTTAGGTGATTGTATGAAGTTGGTGATTCATTGGGTTGAAGACCTGGCCATAGATGTCCCTCATATATTGGAAAAAAAATGCATTTTGCATTGCAGGAGAGCAAAATTAAGAGAGTGAATTTTAGTTACCCTGGTACACTACACAAAATTATTGACTTATATCAACCCAGCAATGTAGAAGGAAGCAGATTTAAAAATACATACATTAAGAGGTCAAAACTAGACAAAATTAACCAGGAAGTTCCTCAACAATCTCCAAAAAACAATGTACAAGTCCCTGAAGAGCCTTTTGAGTACTGTATGCAAGGTATGGGAAGTGACCCTAAAGGATTTGATGTTGTCTCAATTCTGGCCAGATTACATGAAGGTAGAGAAATAAATGTAAACGAGATGCATGATGTTGAGTTTAATGAACAAGAGGAGCATAATGATGATGATATTTATGCTCCTGTAGAAATGCCACTTGTTATATATACACCTCCACAGTTGGGATCAATTGAGAAAACTTCCTCTCCAAAATATTATTTTAATGGAAAAATTGTTTTTAAGCTATTCGATGAAATGTTGCATTTCGAAGAAAAAATTGAATTTTAAAGAAAAAATGTTTCCTATTGGTATCTTACCGTAGTACAGAGCGTAAATCTCTATAGAATTAAGCAAATGCAAAATTTAGGACCTCTAAAAGGTAGGCCCTATTTTTCAATGCTATTTTAAAAGAAGAAACAGTTCACAAATTCCTTTTTTTGAAGCCTTGTTAAAATTTTCACTATTTACAGGTAATTGCAAGGTTAGAAACAAAACACGTGGATACTATGGAATCTTCTATTGAAAATTTGAAAATGTTGGACCTCTTTAAGGTAGGAGGAATTTTTCAATGCTTTTTTCCAAAAAAAAAGGATGCCAAATTCCATTGTTTTAAGCCTCCTTAAATTTTTCCTTGTTTACAGGAAATTTCAAGATTACGAGAATCCCTTGTGAAGACTGTGGACAGTTCGAGAAGGACAATAGCAGGAAAGGACTATGTTCTTCAGTCTTTGAATAAGGAACTAGAAAAAATTCAAGATGAATTTAGAAAGGAAAATGAGAAATGCAAAGAAGAATATATGGTTGTTCGGAATAAAGATGAACAAACCATAAAGAGACTGAAAGATGAGCTGAAACATCAACCGGAGGTTTTGGACATTCCCCCTCTAAAAACTGTTATCGACTAGGAAGCAAGACTCACGGCTAAAGTCAATAAGAAAAACATAATAATTGAAATAATGAAGGCTCAGTTTCAAAATAGCCTTGTTGAAGACTACAATAAAAATCAACTTGAGATACATGAATATAGAAAAAAAAAGAGCAAAACACGAAAAACACAATTTCTAAGAAAGATGAAGAGTTGAACGGAAAAATAGTTGAACTTGAAAAGATTATTGCAGAACTACAGACTAGAGGAGTTGAAAAGTTAAAAGAATCTGAAATTGGTAAGGGACAGAGTAGGCATCTGATTTCTGGTGAAATTTATGATATGTCAGCACACCAACAGGATTTAATAAGGTATGAGAGTTCCTTGCAAAACAGAGAAAATGAACTGGACGTAGCTTTTAATGCAATAGAAGCTCATGAAAAAGTCAAAAAGGGGTTTCAAAGCTATCGTGCCTTCTTAAGAATTTGAGAGAAGTCCTTGATGGATGTTATTGCAGAAATGAATGCTGGAGCTGATCTTTCTGCGTGGTCAACCATAAAAGAAACATTGAAAAATAAGGTAGTTGAGAGGGGATATGAGATTAAAGAGCTCAAATTGAAAATAATGGAAGGTAGAGAATCACAACATTTGGGATGTAAGCCTCAGATAGAAGATCTGAAATCCCAAATTTCCACTCTGCAGAAGAACAACATACTTCAGTGAGTAGCAATTGTGTATACTCCAGATAATACAGAATTGAGGGAAAAAAGAGTTGGAGACAAAGATGGAGCAACTTAGGAAAAAATTGACCCAAGTTCAGTCTGAGTTGAAATATGCAAATGATCATCTTCAACAAAAAGAAAAGGAACATGAAGAGAAAAATAAGAAGAATGTGGAATTGTTGAAGAAGTACATCCAAGATATAGATAGATTGAAAGAAAGTTTGCACAAATGTGCAACAAAAGTGAAATAATTAGAACTAAAATTAGAACATGCACCTGCTGCAGCTTCTAAAGTACCAGAAGCTTCTAGACAAGGCAAGAGACTAGAATGTACAAATTTATCTTCTCTAGAAAAGGAGGACTTGCAGCCTAGAACTATGGAATAACATTATCTATATATGTTGTGTATGTAAATAAATTTCAAGTTTTAATACATAAATTTATATGTGTGTGTGTGTGTATTTCTCGACAATGTATATGTTTTTGATGCATTTAATGTGAATGGTAATTTTGAATTTAACTTTTCAGTAAGTGTACATAACAGGACAAAAAGTTAATTGGGAAGGTGAGTGTGAGAGCTCTGCGAAACCCTAGCTCCGTTTCGTCCCTTGCAGAGCCGCGGTTGCTTCGTGATGATCGGCGGTTCCTCCATGGATCCGCCTGATCCCCCCTCCATTGAGGATCAGTTCCAGAATATTGTGGCGTCCCTCCCGGGCGAATCGTCGGCCGCCGCCTCATCCTCCCGATTCGTCAAGCTCGCTGAAGTTCCAGAGGTCAAGCTAAGCTCAGCAGCCTCCAAAAGGAAGGCGGTCACCCTCTCTGAAAAGGGCCTCATCGGACTATTCACAGGGCTTTGGCCATCCCCGAGATCTGTGGAGGTCTGGCTGAACAAGAATTGGAGAACCCTAATCCAGGGTGAAGTCCAGCAAATCTTCTGTGGGAAAGGATATTTCGCATTTATCTTCGAAAAGAAGGAAGATCGGGATCTCATCTTTAGGAATGGTCCATACTTCATGGGCCCTAGAGGGATGTACTTAAACAAGTGGGATTTATCCTTCAACCCAGAGAAGGATATTCCGAAAGCAGTCCCTGTGTGGGTAAAGCTTCCTCACCTGCCCCTTCACTGCTGGAACGACGAGGACTTCCGTTCGATAGGGAACTCCTTGGGGAAATATGTAGATAAGTCCGAGCCTAAGGCCCCAATGTTTTCCTGTGCCCGAATTTGCGTTGAGGTAGATCTAGAAAAAGGCCTCCCCGAATCTATCATGCTTTCTATTGATGGGTGGAGCCATTTGCAATCAGTAGATTATGAACAAATCCCCTTTAAGTGCAAGTATTGCCATGAGTATGGCCACTTCGCCAAATCCTGTTTGAAGAAGCCAGAGAAGCCCCCTCAGGAAAACAATGTTAGTGAGGGCTGGAACATTGCAAATGGGAAGAAGGCTGCCAAGCCTCAAAAACAACAAAACCCTCCACCAAAGAACCCCTCCGGAAACAAGTTTGCGGCCCTGGAAGTAGAAACGCAGGAAGAAGGAACCCCTGTAGAGAATCCAAAGAATCAAGAAGATTTCTCTAATCCTGAGCAGCAACAACCTCCAGAAGATCAAGAGACTATCATTCCGTCCCAAAAATCCAGGGAAGAAGAGGCCGAGCAATCTAAAAGCAGGAAGGAGATGGAGGTAATCTCTGAAGGATCCATCACCAGATCCAAAGCAAAAGCAAGCACTGAGGAAGTAACAGATACTTCCATGGAGGAGCAAGAGTCGATCCCTAGGAAAGGCAGGAAATCTAACAAAATCATCCGAGAGCAAGAGGCAGCAAGAGAAAAAGCAGCAGGAAAGCAATCCAATCTGGATTTCCTGGTTAAAACCACTCAGGCAAGTAAATATCTCAAGACTGCGGAAGAGGAAAGAAAGGAGAAAGAGATCTTCCTCAAACAAATGAAGAAATAATGAAAATAGTCTCCTGGAACTGTAGGGGTTTGGGCGGTAACCAGAAACTAGAAGTAATCAAGAGATTCAAATCTATGGAAGCAGCCTCAATTCTCCTTCTCCAGGAGACTAAGAAATCGGCCGAAGACAGTGTCTCGGTCATTAAAATCATATGGCCAAATGGGCATGGAATAGCAACCAACGCTTTTGGAGCCTCAGGCGGTCTCCTATGTTGGTGGAACACAAAGAAGTATCAGCTCCTTACAGCCATAGACAATAGAAACTGGCTCTTAATAAAACTAGAGAACAAAGAAAGTAAAGAACAGTTTTGGGTGGGGAATGTTTATGGCCCTACCCTGAACGTGCAGAAGGATCTATTTTGGTCTTCATTAGAAGAACAATGTGAGGATAAATTGCTCCTACCCTGCTATATAGCGGGGGACTTCAACACTACCATATCGGCAGCTGAGCGGCGTGGAGGATCTAAGGTCAGAGACCCATTTGGGGAGCGGCTAGAATATCTCATCTCTCGCTGGAACCTGACGGATATTATTCCCAAAAACGGTGTGTACACTTGGAGCAACAAGCGTGTGGGACCTGGACACATAGCTGCCCGTCTTGATAGATTCCTGGTAAGCACTCACCTCATTAATTCTTCCCCGGAAGTTAAGCTCTTGTGCTCGGCAGTCTCCAACCATAAACCTCTTTGCCTCTTCTTCCCTCCGGAAGAAAATCTGGGAGCTCTCCCCTTTAGATTCAATCGACTGTGGCTGGAAACGGACGGAGTAAAGGATATTATAGCAGATTCCTGGCATTGCTTCATTCCAGGCACCCCAGCTTATTCTTGGGAACAAAACCTCAAAAAGGTGAAGATCGCCCTCAAAGCTTGGGTCAAAATCCACTATCAAGAACCAGCTAAAGAAAAGGAATGCATCCTAACAGAAATGGAACATCTTCAAACTGAGAT
>LPNX010159893.1:5581-23029 GCA_001517045.1 Pseudotsuga menziesii
AATATATATTATATCGATAATATTTGATTAATAAAAAAAAAAAATCATACTTTATGATTTATATTTTATCTGTAATATTTTATTAATGAAAAATAGAATGAGTAAATTATAAAAATTTTAAATGGATAATATTTGATTAATGAAAAAAATAAAGTCATACTTTAGAATTTATATTTTATTTAAAATATTTAATTAATGAAAAATAGAATGAATAAAATATAAAAATTTTGAAATTTGATTTTAAGTTATGGAAAAGGAAATTATTTAATTAGATTTTTATTGGTTTATATTTTACAATTTATTCAATATTATTCTGAAATTTTTTAAAATCCAAATTATATATATATATTCTTGTAATATTCTAAAATCCAAATAAAATTATATATATATATATTTTTGATAGAAGAATCGGTAACTCATCTGAAATATCGATAGATGTGAGCCAAAGCCTTATCACTAAACCATTGTTTCAACTCCTAGTATCTGTTGGACCATTGGTCAAGATGTAGAACTTGCATTATTCAACGCCCAACAACCTGGTCAATCATAACTATGTGTTGCTGCTGCAACTATCCCCAAAAAAATTGTACATTTTTTAGGACCCCTTGAAAGTCTTAGTTTTACCTCTTAGGCACTTTGAGTTTTGAATTTCATCCTTTATGGTTTACTCTATCTTGAAAAAGTTCCAAAGTTTCTTTTCTTTCACTAAGGCAGAAATGGTCTTTTGATCCACTATAGCGAATGATCTAGATCAAAGTTCGAGCCGCTACACTAGGAAAACTCTTTGGTTTCAAGCCACAACGACAGCTAACCTTTGATATTGAAGATTGTAAACCAGCTAAATTGGTGCATTCACACCCACATGAGAGCTCCAGCTCAGTAAACCCTCCACATGTGCACCCTAATCATTTTGGTGCACTCCTATTCATTGAATGTGGACAATTTTGTTGACCAAGAGCACTATAGGGAGATTTTGTCCAATTTTGGGATGATTTGGTGCATTTAATGCCACCTAGAGCCTCTAACGCACCTATTTTTCAACACCCACTCATGCCAAGGCGTTAGTATGACCCTATGTCACCTCAATCACGTCCAAACAGCAATTCATGACTGTTTGGGTTGATTTGTGGCTCCATTAGTCCACCTAGGGGGGATTGAGGTCAAATTTCATCATGACACTTGTACTATCCCAATTGGCTTCCAGAGCCACTCAAATTTTCTCCAATGTATTATAAATGTGTAATATAACATCTAAATTATGTATGATAATAATATTATCAGAAATTAGCACCACTCACATGTGTTATTCCATGTATTTTATGTCTCTTTGTTGATTCTCTTGCACATTTTTTCAAACACTTCATGTGTGAACATTGTTCTAGCTCCTAGATCTGATTAAGAAGTAAATTCTTACAGTTATTGACAAAGGGATTGAGGTCATGTGTTTTTGAAAATGGTGTTATTTACCATGTGTTATTGACCATGGTCGCCATTGTTGCTACTGTCATGACCATGGTCTCCACTGTCGCTATTGTCACGCTAGGGTTTGAGGCCATGTGTTATTAACCATGGTCACCACTAAACCTTTGTTAAACCTTGACACCCATCCTTGGTTAGTGTTGGAGGCCTCCCTTACCCTCCACTAGCCACAAGAAAGGAGTCAGAGACCTCATAATAGCACCCATGGGCCTAAGAAGAAAGTAGTGGTGAAGACTAAATTCCCAACTTCACATCTAAAAAAGTCTCATATTATCCACATAAGATGAAGTATGCAATGTTAACTAATAATGATTTGCACATGAATATATTTTGATTTCACACAATGATGGCATAAATGAAGTTATCTCTTGAGACTCTTCAATTTGAAAAAAAAAAACTTTGAAGTAATCATGGGAGAGGGTTCATATTGAATAGTTCACCAAGTTATCCATATTATCTATACAAGATGAAGTATGCAATGTAGACCAATAATGATTTGCACATGAATATATTTTGATTTCCCACAAGGATGGAATAGATGAGCTATCTCTTGAGACTCTTCAATTTGTATAAAAACCTTAGAATAAATCATGGTAGAGGGTCCATATTGAATAGTTCACCAACTTGTCCATTCTCTCCTCTTCATGCTACATTTATCATAACATGTCTTTCTACTTGACAGGGATTCCTCTACCTCAATGATTTCTCCTTCCTTCGGGGGATTTGCAACCTCCTCATTGTGTAATTAGTCAATTTGTTCTCTTTAGTTAGTGTAACTTAATGAGTGTAATTTACTCGATTTATTCCCAAGACATCCAAACACCAACTTGTGTCTTTCCTCACAAGTAATGCGGCATATTACGTGTAGTGTCATCTCGTCCGAAGGTGTTGGAAATGAAGAATATTTCACTCATCTTCTTGTGACTTCCACTACTTTTTGAACACAAAGGAAGTCATAATCCTATAGCTGCAATACGTGCAAACTTGACTCTCTTTACTTGACTCAAATAGAGTATAGAAATGAAACTTTAGTTTGAACATAAAGAGAAAGCTTTAATCAACGTTTATATATCAATGATAATAATTACCATACTATCATATCTGTAATTTAGTTAATTATGTTGGAACACACCATGTTTCTTGTATAATGGAACTAATACCTTGTTTGTTGTTTCTTATGCAGGGGTAGACCTCATAGTTTTGATAAAGAAACTTTTGGATATGGGAAACTCATGTAATAGAGTAAGAAAAACTAGAAGAAATATGCCCTTTGAAAAGGAAAACGACATAAGAGAAAATTCCAAGTTGGTAATGGATAGAGTGAGACATGGTCCAGACATTTCCACTAATACTACGACTGATCCTAAGACAGTTGATGACAGAACAACCTCTAGTTCAGATCCACAAGTGAAGCGGTTGCGTCCAACATACCCAACTCAAATTCCAACATCAACATAGTCTCCAACCAACAATCCATCACTGAGCCATGCTGAAGCTCTTGAAGACATAGGTATATTGAGAGACGCTAAGTATCAAGCATTAGACATAGGAGCAATGATTAATTTGCAATATCTCCAAGAAGACCACAACTATGTGGAGCACACTCCCAATATGGACCAACATGTGAATGAAGCACCACAACAAAGACACTCTGGGATTCATAGCTCATGTACACCTTCCCTACCTTGACAGTCTAGTGCAAGAAAAATGACTCCTAGATGTATCCATGTGGATGAAAGTTGTATGTCTGGTCTTGAAGGTAAGTTTCTCAAACGCACTATCGATTGGAAATGTATCAAATTAATGAAGGAATATTTTGAATCCAAAGGTGATGCAGGTAAATGTCAATTATTACTATGTTTGTTAAAGTCAAATTGTTTAGTTGTTGTTAGGATAATTCTTGGTATAAAGATGGTTATAAGTTCAGAGGCTAACAATCAAATTGTTAGAAATCTCCAATCTGCTTTTAATGTGATTGGGAAGACGTCTCGCACTAAAGATCTTTGTGCAGCTCATCATGTGTTATTAGAATCAGTTGTTAGAAATTCCATATGGAAACATCGCCTCCTTTCACACACTTCTCACATACTTAAATAGAAAAATAGTTACGAAGTACTATGTTATAAGAGAAAATATTCAGACTCCAGGTGGAAAAGATTGTTGGGATTTCCTTAGTAGGCTACCTCATTAAGATATGAAGCTAATTGATGTTGTTAAGGACTTAGTACAAAAATTCTGGCATGATCATACCAAACCTTCATCTAAACAAAGAGATGTGCTAAAGCTGAGAACTTTTTTTACTGAAGGTGAACCCCACGTCAAACACTTCCTTGACACGACACAGACTGAAATCTACTAAGAGATTCAAGAATGAGCACACACAATTGAACCTGGGAAAATGTCCTTTGAGAAATGTAAACCATGGTATGTTCGTATATGCATTGATCAGAAAACATGTTGTTGTCGATACCATGTAGAATATGAATATTTTTATGAAACATATATACATATATTTTTTATTTGCATACTAACATTGAACAGGGTTGCAATGAATCCATAATACCACTGAATGCATCAAGATATTTTATCGACGGCGTCATGTGTCCAAGGCATGAAGGAAAAAAATACTATGGAAAATCATGTCTATATGAGAATTGTTCTAGGTGTAGTTGGTTTTCTCTTTTGAATCCTTGCATTCATGGAAGTGATGAGCATAAATTTGGAATTACAACTATGGAGATGCAGAGCTTCAAGTACGTAACCTATCAATCAGATAGTGCAAAGGAAAGTATGAATATTGCACTGGTGAAGTCACAGGTGCAAATGAGTATTGCATGTTTTTCTTCTTACAGATTCAGTTTAGCAGGGGAACACAGGTCACAAGGAAGGAAGAGGGCATACAGAATTGTACACAGGTCACAAACAAGCCTCAATAAATCATACATTTGATAGTTGGTCATGGGAATTATGGACACGAGTCGTGGATTTTCATTGTAACACTCTAGGTGAATGGACAAATATCAATGAGATAAGTGGATATTAGGGTTTCATAATATCACACCAATTGCAGTTACATAGGAGGAGAAGGAACACACACATTGGGATAGAAGAGAGGAGAGGAATCTTTCCACCGAGATCTAAGTTATGTTATGGTTGTTGGATATTTGCAGAGGTGAAGAAGAGTTGAGCAGGTAGACTCACAAACTACAAGGATTTCTCACAACAATGGCTACACAAATAGATATGTAAACAATATATTTGGATAGAAATGTTGAGTAGCAGGGATTGACAAGGCTGATGGAGGGCAAAACCTGGGGGCCGACGGTATAGACATGGTTAGGAGTCGTGGGTCATCCGTCGATATATAGTATTCCTGCTAGTTTATCTTTATATAATTGTTTTTTAGTATCTCTATGTTGTTCATTTTTTATATACCATCTGGCTCCTCGAAGGAGGCAGGGAACAGTTTTATGAAATAAACTAGCAGGAATAGAGTATCCAGAACAGAGTATCCATGGACACATACATCTGCAAAAAATCCATGAATTCGATGGCATAATGCTTACTTGGTTGATGAAGGAAGTGGTTGCTGGCCGGTATCCACTCTTAATCCGCCTGCCGCCTGCAACTGCACTCTCGAGTCTTACCGAGGAAAAAGTTGAAATAAACAAACACATTTTCAAAAAAATATCCAATCTTATATGAGTTATGATTTAATTTTATTCTTCGTTGTTTGTAAGACTTGTCATACAATGAAATATTGGTTTTTCATATAAAATGATAAAATTGCTTACATCTAAATCAAAATATCATAAAGCAATAACAATTTTTGTTTATGTTTTTTTCATATAAAATTTGACATGTTATTTGTCTTAGTTTTTATTCTTAGATTTAAAAAGTAAAGTTACAGTCTAGAATATATATTGTATCGATAATATTTGATTAATAAAAAAAAAAAATTCATACTTTGGGATTTATATTTTATCTATAATATTTTATTAATGAAAAATAGAATGAGTAAAATATAAAAATTTTAAATGGATAATATTTGATTAATGAAAAAAATAAAGTCATACTTTAGAATTTATATTTTATCTAAAATATTTAATTAATGAAAAATAGAATGAATAAAATATAAAAATTTTGAAATTTGATTTTAAGTTCTGGAAAAGGAAATTATTTAATTAGATTTTTATTGGTTTATATTTTACAATTTATTCAATATTATTCTGAAAATTTTTAAAATCCAAATTTAATATATATATTCTTGTAATATTCTAAAATCCAAATAAAATTATATATATATATATTTGATAGAGGAATCGGTAACTCATCTGAAATATCGATAGATGTGAGCTAAAGCCTTATCACTAAACCATTGTTTCAACTCCTAATATCTGTTGGACCATTGGTCAAGATGTAGAACTTGCATTATTCAACGCCCAACAAAATTGGTCAATCATAACTATGTGTTGCTGCTGCAACTATCCCCAAAAAAATTGTACATTTTTTAGGACCCCTTGAAAGTCTTAGTTGTACCTCTTAGGCACTTTGAGCTTTGAATTTCATCCTTTATGGTTTACTCTATCTTGAAAAAGTTCCAAAGTTTCTTTTCTTTCACTAAGGCAGAAATGGTCTTTTGATCCACTATAGCGAATGATCTGTCAAAGTTCGAGCCGCTACAGTGGGAAAACTCTTTGGTTTCAAGCCACAACGACAGCTAACCTTTGATATTGAAGATTGTAAATCAGCTAAATTGGTGCATTCACACCCACATGAGAGCTCCAGCTCAGTAAACCATCCACATGTGCACTCTAATCATTTTGGTGCACTCCTATTCATTGAATGTGGACAATTTTGTTTACCAAGAGCACTGTAGGGAGATTTTGTCCAATTTTCGGATGATTTGGTGCATTTAATGCCACCTAGAGCCTCTAACACACCTATTTTTCAACACCCACCCATGCCAAGGCATTAGTATGACCCTATGTCACCTCAATCACGTCCAAATAGCAATTCATGACTGTTTGGGTTGATTTGTGGCTTCATTAGTCCACCTAGGGGGGATTGAGGTCAAATTTCATCATGACACTTGTACTTTCCCAATTGGCTTCCAGAGCCACTCAAATTTTCTCCAATGTATTATAAATGTGTAATATAACATCTAAATTATGTATGAGCCATAAAATCTGAATGCGATGAGAAGTCTTTGGAGCGGCTCCTCTCGCGGCTAGGGTTTCCCTAGCCGCCGTTTTGCTACGCAGATCACTGCTGCTGTCCTCAGCGTGGTGGCTGCCAAGCGTTCAGGTCGCCGGCACCAGCGTGGGTTCCTTCAGTGCTTTCAGCGTGGAGTTTTAGGGCACCAACGTGGGTTCCTTCAGTGCTTTCAGCGTGGAGTTTCAGGTTTTGCCTTCAGCCGTAAGTTTTCAAGAAATGGGTTCTCACGCCCATCTTGCCGCCTTCAAGGACCTTGTTCAAGCTGCGGCTCCTAAGGCAGCCTCTCACTCTCCTTCCAAGTTCGTGAAAAAGATGGATGAGATCCCTTCTCTGGAGCTCTCTCCTTCGGATCCATGCCAGAAAGCTCTCATCCTCTCTGAGCAAGCCCTCGTTGGTAAGTTCACAGGGTTGTGGCCCAGCCCTAAGGCGGTTGAGATCTGGATTGCAGAACATTGGAACCCTCTTCTGACAGGACAGGTTTCTCTCTTCGCAGCTGGTCGAGGGTTTTTTGTTTTCTTGTTCTCAGATAAAGCAGAAAGAGACCTTGTCTTTCGTTCGGGCCCTTTCTTCATGGGATCGAGAGGTCTGTTCTTAGCCCCTTGGTCTCTTGGGTTTAACCTAGAAGCAGAGATCACCACTGCTCCAGTCTGGGTAAGACTTCCTAACCTCCCTCTTCATCTTTGGGGGAAAAGCACTCTAATTGACATTGGTAACAAGCTAGGTCGCTATTTAGACTCTGCAGAGCCAAAAGGGGGCCAGTACAGATGTGCCCGTATCTGCGTTGAGGTGAATCTTGAGAAAGGGCTCCCTGAAGCCCTAAAGCTTACTTTAGGAGAATGGAGCCACATTCAAGAACTGGACTATGAGCAAATCCCTTTTAAATGCAACTTCTGTCATGTATACGGCCACTTTGCTAAAAGCTGCCCCAAGCTTCCAGAACCACAGAAACCAGCAAATCTCCCAGCTTCCCAAGATTCCAAGTTCCAGACGGTCCCTAACCGACGCCATCCTCCCAAGCGAAAGGAGCCTCAAGTGTCTTAGCAGAAGGCCTCCCAAGATCCTCTTGCAGTTTCTCCACAGCCGGAAAACAAAAATAGTTTTGCGGTTCTCCAGGAAGATGAAGTACAAGAACCTGAAGTAGCCGCTGTCCAGGAGCAGGGAAACCTTGATCCCATCAGCGCCTCGGAGGAAGTTTCTCCAAATCCCGCTTCCCTTGGCTCGAAGAAAGATCCCGTCGATTTGGGTGGCGAGATCTCAGCCCAGGTAGGACTGGCATCCTTGGTCCCTTCATCAGAGGAAGCCTCCGACTCTGAAGACTTTTCAGCTCCTTCTCCTCCCCTCACCAGAGGATGAAAGACAAATAAAGAACGCAGAGAAAAAGAAGCAGCCTCAAACATCAGCGCGGGTTCTCAGAAGAAAATGGATCCTTTCATTAAGGGACACTCCTCTCTGCCTGTTTAATGCTTTGCTTCTGTATTCTTCTCTACTCACAATTTGTGAGAGTCTACTCTTGTAAGCAGTACTTTTCTCGAAATAGCTTCAGGAACATTTGGGATTCATTTCTCAAAGCACTTTTAAGAAGGCTGACTGTCTTATTTGAGATCATCAGCCTTCTTTCTCAGAATTTCTCCTTGTACGCCTGGCTGGGCTATAGCCTTTTTTAAAATTTATAAAATTTTCTCAGTTTCTGTTAAAAAAAAAAAACATCTAAATTATGTATGATAATAATATTATCAGAAATTAGCACCATTCACATGTGTTATTCCATGTATTTTATGTCTCTTTGTTGATTCTCTTGCACATTTTGTCAAACACTTCATGTGTGAACATTGTTCTAGCTCCTAGATCTGATTAAGAAGTAAATTCTTACAGTTATTAACAAAGGGATTGAGGTCATGTGTTTTTGACAATGGTGTTATTTACCATGTGTTATTGACCATGGTCGCCATTGTTGCTACTCTCATGACCATGGTCTCCACTGTCGCTATTGTCACGCTAGGGTTTGAGGTCATGTGTTATTAACCATGGTCACCACTAAACCTTTGTTAAACCTTGACACCCATCCTTGGTCAGTGTTGGAGGCCTCCCTTACCCTCCACTAGCCACAAGAAAGGAGTCGGAGACCTCATAATAGCACCCATGGGCCTAAGAAGAAAGTAGTGGTGAAGACTATATTTTTAAAATACTCGTACATGTGTGAATACCAAGACATTGTTGAATACCCTTATTCATTAAATGGGATAAACATTATTGATTTAATGCTGTAAATGTTAGGCAGCAGCGCGCAAGCGTGTTTCTATGCATACACGTAGACATGTGAGCGTGATCTTATGCATGTGTGCACCCTCCTATACACGTGTGCACACTCATCAACATGCATGTGTGCTCATCAACATGCGTTCATGCACCTGTTGCTAGTTAAAAAAAATAGAGATCTGTATTCTCGGGGTTGCTGCCAATTTTCATGGGTTTTCTACCACTATTCACGTGTTTTGGGCTCTTGAACTTTGAAATTTGGCTCACACTCAATCATCAATCGGAAACTCTTTGATCTATTGGATAGAATATCACTCTTGGAATCTAACGAACATCTTCATTGGTCTTAGAAGTTAGTGGATACATTCAAACTACAAGTTTTCATTGCAAGAAGAGATAATTTTGAATAGGTATGGTGAATTGTAAATATTTTTTTTTCATTCACAAGCTTTCAGATCATTTCATTCATTTATGTTTTATCATATGCCTACAATGATATCTCTCTCATAGACAACAATTAATTTCACAAGAAGAATTCCCAACTTCACATCTAAAAAGGTCTCATATTCTCCACATAAGATGAAGTATGCAATGTTAACTAATAATGATTTGCACATGAATATATTTTGATTTCACACAATGATGGCATAGATGAAGTTATCTCTTGAGACTGTTCAATTTGAAAAAAAAAACTTTGAAGTAATCATGGGAGAGGGTTCATATTGAATAGTTCACCAAGTTGTCCATATTATCTATACAAGATGAAGTATGCAATGTAGACCAATAATGATTTGCACATGAATATATTTTGATTTCCCACAAGGATGGAATAGATGAGGTTATCTCTTGAGACTCTTCAATTTGTATAAAAACCTTAGAATAAATCATGGTAGAGGGTCCATATTGAATAGTTCCCCAACTTGTCCATTCTCTCCTCTTCATGCTACATTTATCATAACATGCCTTTCTACTTGACAGGGATTCCTCTACCTCAATGATTTCTCCTTCCTTCGGGGGATTTGCAACCTCCTCATTGTGTAATTAGTCAATTTGTTCTCTTTAGTTAGTGTAACTTAATGAGTCTAATTTACTCGATTTATTCCCAAGACATCCAAACACCAACTTGTGTCTTCCCTCACAAGTAATGCGGCATATTACGTGTAGTGTCGTCTCCTCCGAAGGTGTTGGAAATGAAGAATATTTCACTCATCTTCTTGTGACTTCCACTACTTTTTGAACACAATGGAAGTCATAATCCTATAGCTGCAATACGTGCAAACTTGACTCTCTTTACTTGGCTCAAATAGAGTATAGAAATGAAACTTTAGTTTGAACATAAAGAGAAACCTTTAATAAATGTTTATATATCAATGCTAATAATTACCATACTATCATATATTTAATTTAGTTAATTATGTTGGAACACGCCATGTTTCTTGTATAATGGAACTAATACCTTATTTGTTGTTTCTTATGCAGGGGTCGACCTCATAGTTTTGATAAAGAAACTTTTGGATATGGGAAACTCATGTAATAGAGTAAGAAAAACTAGAAGAAATATGCCCATTGAAAAGGAAAATGACATAAGAGAAAATTCCAAGTTGGTAATGGATAGAGTGAGACATGGTCCAGACATTTCCACTAATACTACGACTGATCCTAACACAGTTGATGACAGAACAACCTCTAGTTCAGATCCACAGGTGAAGCGGTTGCATCTAACATACCCAACTCAAATTCCAACATCAACATAGTCTCCAACCAACAATCCATCACTGAGCCATGCTGAAGCTCTTGAAGACATAGGTATATTGAGAGACACTAAGTATCAAGCATTAGACATAGGAGCAATGATTAATTTGCAATATCTCCAAGAAGACCACAACTATGTGGAGCACACTCCCAATATGGACCAACATGTGAATGAAGCACCACAACAAAGACACTCTGGGATTCATAGCTCATGTACACCTTCCCTACCTTGACAGCCTAGTGCAAGAAAAAGGACTCCTAGATGTATCCATGTGGATAAAAGTTGTATGTTTGGTCTTGAAGGTAAGTTTCTCAAACGCACTATCGATTGGCAATGTATCAAATTAATGAAGGAATATTTTGAATCCAAAGGTGATGCAGGTAAATGTCAATTATTACTATGTTTGTTAAAGTCAAATTGTTTAGTTGTTGTTAGGATAATTATTGGTATAAAGATGGTTATAAGTTCAGAGGCTAACAATCAAATTGTTAGAAATCTCCAATCTGCTTTTAATGTGATTGGGAAGACGTCTCGCACTAAAGATCTTTGTGCAGCTCATCATGTGTTATTAGAATCAGTTGTAAGAAATTCCACATGGAAACATCGCCTCCTTTCACACACTTCTCACATACTTAAATAGAAAAATAGTTACGAAGTACTCTGTTATAAGAGAAAATATTCAGACTCCAGGTGGAAAAGATTGTTGGGATTTCCTTAGTAGGCTGCCTCATTAAGATATGAAGCTAATTGATGTTGTTAAGGACTTAGTACAAAAATTTTGGCATGATCATACCAAACCTTCATCTAACCAAAGAGATGTGCTAAAGCTCAGAAATTGTTTTACTGAACGTGAACCCCGCGTCAAACACTTCCTTGACACGACACAGACTGAAATCTACTGAGAGATTCAAGAATGAGCACACACAATTGAACCTGGGAAAAGGTCCTTTGAGAAATGTAAACCATGGTACGTTCATATATGCATTGATCAGAAAACGTGTTGTTGTAGATACCATGTAGAATATGAATATTTTTATGAAACATATATACATATATTTTTTATTTGCATACTAACATTGAACAGGGCTGCAATGAATCCATAATACCACTGAATGCATCAAGATATTTTATTGACGGTGTCATGTGTCCAAGGCATGAAGGAAAAAAATACTATGGAAAATCATGTCTATATGAGAATTGTTCTAGGTGTAGTTGGTTTTCTCTTTTGAATCCTTGCATTCATGGAAGCGATGAGCATAAATTTGGAATTACAACTGTGGAGATGCAGAGCTTCAAGTACGTAACCTATCAATCAGATAGTGCAAAGGAAAGTATGAATATTGCACTGGTGAAGTCACAGGTGCAAATGAGTATTGCATGTTTTTCTTCTTACAGATTCAGTTTCTACATATACATTCTTTAAAGTTCACATTCTAATATGACCCTTGTTTTCATGGCAACATGTACAGGTATGTGATGTTTTACACAGTTCGACAAGAAAACCGAGCTGTATGTTCAACATGTGCATGTAGCGCGATGGAAGGATGAGTAGTACATAAAATGCAGGGACATATTTCCCATTGGGACCATATTGTCAATTTTGGATTTTGTAGAAAACTACACCCTTCAGCCACAAAATGAAATTCATATTCAATACTACCATTCCGATCAAGTCAACATCATGGTACATATTACGTATAGGCATGGCCCTGAGAGAAGCATTAACAATAGGATAATACAGAAGGAGACAAACTTTTACATAAGTGATGATAGATGCCATGATCTTCATTATGTGCAACATTGTCTTCAAATTTTCTATGATCAGCTAAAGGAGGGAGATATACAGATGGATCACCATTGGGTATGGTCATATGGTTGTGCGAGCTAGTTCAAAAATTCTTGAGTCTTCCAATGGATGAGTATGTTGCTTAAAACTTACAGTTTGCCAAATATATGGAACTACTTTGAGACCGTGCATGATAAAGGTGAGCATGACAGGGTCAGTGCATGCATCAAGACCGCACTAGGAAGGGAGGAGATGAGGTTTACCAAAAACCCCCCATATCAAAGATGCAGAATCCATAGTTCAATGGTGCTCTGCAACAATGTCAGACCGAACTAAAGTGCAACATACATCAACAAGGGAACGAAGGCCAGTTAGGAATTTTTGGCAAGTGGTTGACATAGATCGATCTCGTTCCTATAGTTGCGACATAGTACAAGGAACACGTGCATTTCATTTGGTTCGAAGCTCAAACAACCCCCTATTTGAAATATGGACATGGAAACTTTGTTTCTTTTGCAGCCCTTGTAGTAGTGGTGACTGGGATGAATGTAACTGCATGGATTGGGTTGATGATTGGGATCGTTTGCACTAGACCAACATGTAGTCATTGAAACGGACCACTTAGAGGAGGGTCAGTTAGTGATTTTGACAGACTATGACCATATCTCAGATCTTATATAGCCAGGACACATATATGCAGTTGTTTCCCTGAAAGACAATGAATGGGGCACGGATTATTGGTTGGAACGATGCATTCGATGTAACCAAATCTTGAACAGACCATTGATTGATGATGAAGGAAATGAATTTACTATTGGCTCGATGGTGGTTGAAGGTGAATATATTACACTAGATAGTAAATCAAGAAGAACTAGTGGGCATGTCTTCGTGAATCACACAACATGTTCTATGGTTTATCACTTCAAAAACTTGATTGTTGGCATGAACATCCATCCACAGACAATGTCAAACAAGAACTCAACCAAGGTACATTACTTCTTGACACATTCAGAGCATGAGATATTGATGGAGACAATTAGAAACAGAGAGGATCCATATTGCTATATTGAATGATATTGGGTAATTGCGCTTACACTCCACTGGGGAGAAACCCCATTTTGAAAAATATGTGATGGAGGCATGCCTGGGCCATGTGGAGTTAGGGGAGAGGCCACCTTGGCCATAATCCAGTGTGACGATCCCAACGGAATTGACGGTTCGTCGATCAGAGCCACATTCAACGTTCTATGGTGAGTTGTACTAGGCCTACAAAATCCATTCAGAGACTCCTGGGCCAATTCAAGGCTGGGGTCCAAAAAGAAAACCGGGCAATGATTTATGAAACTGTCGACTCTTATATGTGTGTTTAGGCATGGTCTCCATGGGAAATCCACCCCCGGTCGCCCGACATAGGGTTGCATGGCTGGTGTGCCATTTCCAGCTTGCATGTACCTCACATACATAGAGATCATGTTCTATGTTATTCTCACTTATGTAGAAATACTTAAACCATATACCTAAGCTATGTGCACAAATAGAAAAAAAATTAGGGTTTCATGAACTACATACCACAAACCTAAAAAACAAAGATTACAAATTTACACATACATCTACAAACTAGGACCATATACGTACATAAATAAAATTATACCATATACCTAATCTATAAGAACAAATGCCAAGAAAGATAGGGTTTCTTTAACTACAAACCACAAACCTAAAAACTATGGTTCATGCATTTTAGGCATAGAACTAAAAACCAAGGTTTATCTACTCAATGGTTTTAGATAATTAGATTTGTTAGTGTCACTCAACTAGAAACCAATATACCATATACCTAGAAGATATGTACCTTCACTACAACAAAGAAACTAAGGCTTTATAAATTACAGGTATAACAAATAATTGTATGAAAATAGAAGTAGATACACATACATGGATTAGAAGTATCAAGCCAACCAATATTTCATGAATTGAAAGAAATTCAAATACATAGAGATCAAATTCTATGTTAGTATCACTTGTTTATATACACTTAGAACATATACCTAATCTACAAGAAAAAATAGAAAACAATATAGTGTTTCATGAACTACAAACCACAAACCTAAAAAATAGTGTTTACACATTTACACATACAACTACAAACTAGAGTTTTATGAACTCATTAGGTTTAGATAATTAGATTTTTTGGTCTCACTTAACTAGAAACCAATACACCATATACTTATAATATATGTTATGCATGCTAAACTTAGTTAGGGTTAGGGTTTCCTCATTGATTGGAAACCCTAGGTTATGCATGCTAACCTTTAAACTTCAATTAGCCTATGCCAAAGCAACAAGTACAAGAGATCATTAAAATTTCAAGTGCTCAACAATAGCATAAAAAATATGTATGTATTCAATGAGAGTAAGCAATGTCAACTTCATCTTCAAATGATATAAATTGTCAAATTTATCAAAATTAATGTTTTCCAAGTAGATGTAAGCTCATCAAATGGTAAGATAAGATCATCACAACTATGAAATTTACAGTCAATCAAATGGTAAGAGAATATCATTCCAATATCAATTTCTAGTTTGCAAAATGAGACAATAATTACTATGTAAATACCAAAGGAAAACAAGTAATTTCTATTCCAATTTGCACAATGAATAAGACTATCAAACCAATGATAACTTTCAGCCAAGTATGATTGTCCCAAAATGTTACTTCCAGTAAAAGTAAATATGCAATAGCTATGTCAATTTCAAGTTTGCAATTAGGAAGACATTTGTTAGGTAAATGCAAGTGGACTACAAGTATTGTCAATTCCAACTTGGTCAATGAATGGGACTGTCAAACTAAATGTATTTTCTAGACAAGATAAATTTTACTATGACTGTCCCAAATATTAATTTCCAATCAAGCCAAGAGTACCAACAAGTATCGATATGATAATCCTCAACAAATATGGTATATTGTACATGTTTTTTGAGGTCTTTTTGGTATTTTGGTAGTGCAAATGTACTTGTAGATCACTGTCAAAATTTCTTATGTATGGATGGAAATGTCAATGATATGTAGAGTCCTAGGAGGGATGATAAGGCCATTGAAGGGGTTTTTAAAGGGGGGCAAGGTCTGATCCTATAGGCCGAGGATAGGAGTATGAGATTCGAAGCTTAGGGTTAAGAAATGAGAGAGGAGATGTGGAAAGGTAAGCGAGTAGGTTAGGAGATGGAGAATGGAGGAAGGGTTTGGAAGAGTAGAAAGGTAGTGTTTTAGGTTAGCTGTCTAGCTAGGTCTAGATCCTTAGGTTTTAGGTCTGTAATAACAAGGACGAAGCTAGGTATGAAAATAAAAGACAACAAATGGAAGGGCCGAGGGGGGAAGGGCCAAGCTAGGTATTTGCACTATGATTTACAAGATCAGGTATTTGTTATTTAAAATATTTATTGCTATTCTACACATTTATGTAGTTGTGTATTTTATTTTTTTACTAACCTACAATGTTAAACTTTTTATGCATTTTATTGTGAAAATACAGACTTTATTGCTTCGTCAACAATAAGTATTCCAAGCACACACTACAACAAAAACTAGATTTAGTGTTGAATTTAGCACCGGATTTTAGTGTAATTTTTTCCCAATTGTGGTGAACAATCCGGCGCTATTGTACATTTTCGTAAAACTTAGTCTATTGCATCTTTTTTTTCCGTCCTTTTTAACATCCATTTTTGCGCCCAATTTTTTGCATCTAATGTTACGCCTTTATTTGCGCCCAATTTTTCAACTTCTATTGCATATTTTTTTGCGTCCTTTGTTACATCCTTGTTTGCGCCTAGTTTCACACTCATTTTTGCATCCAATGTTGTGTCTTATTTTGCTCCTAGTTTTTCATCAAGTCTTACACCCAATTTTGCACCATGTTTTACATAAAATTATGTGTCCAATTTTGCATCTAGGTTTGCATCCAATTTTAGGCCCAATATTGCGTCTAGTTTTGCGTCCAAATTTACTTATAATGTTGCATCCCCATTTGCATCTAATTTTGTATCTTGTTTTACATCTTTTTTGTATCCATGTTTGTGCCAAATGTTTCATCTCATTTTACGTCATATTTTGCATCTAGGTTTGCACCTAGTGTTGCATCCCAGTTGATGTCTTTTTTTGCATCTATGTCTGAGCCCAATTTTGCACCCAGTGTTGCGCCTAGTGCTGTGCCTAGTTTTGTGGCAATGTTTGTATCTAATATTGCGTCTAGCTGTGTGTCCAATGTTGCATCCCATCTTGCATTCAATATTACGTCTAGTTTTACATCCAATGTTTTGTCCTGTCTTGCATCTAAAACTGTGTCTCATTTTAAGTTTTTGTTTGCGCCAAATGTTGCTTCCAGTTTTGCACGTGGTGTTACGCCTAATTTTATGTCCATCGATACACCATATTTTGTGCTCAAATTAATGTCCAATTTTACATCTAGTTAGGAATCCACTTTTTCATCTATTGTTGCTTCTAGTTTTGGACATATTATTACATCTAGTTTTGAGTCATTAATTGTGTCTAGTGTTGAGTCTCTTTTTGCATCCAATTTTGCGTTTAGTGTGACATCCATTTTTGTGTCCACATTTGAGTCTAACATAAGGTCAGATTTTGCATCCACTTTTGTGTTTGATGTGACGTCAACTTTTACATCATGTTTTGCATTTAGTATTGCATCTAATATTGCATCCATCTTGCACTACTACATTTTTTACCTTTAGAAATACATTGCAATATCATTAGGGCAAGGAGGAATCGAACCACCAATCTCCTGCTTGTAAAGCAGGTGCTCTTCCATTGAGCTAGCACCCTTTAAGAATCAGGAAGAGGAGCATTATTAACACATAGATTTCATCATTTGTAATTCTAATAAAAGACAATAAGATCCAAATACAAACATGCTTAAAATCCAATTTATTTTTCCAAACACACTAA
>LPNX010159893.1:31101-41887 GCA_001517045.1 Pseudotsuga menziesii
TTATAGGACATTGTTGCATGATTCCTGAAGAGTGTTTTGTAAAATGCAATTGCATGAGGCAAGTCCATTATAAAGGTATTGGAGAAAGAGGAATGGGAAGCCCTTATACATTTATGTGACAAAGGATCTTTATGATATGGTCTAGCACATAGTTGACAAAGTCCCTTGCTTCAACATAGGATGGGGGGTAAAGGATCATGTGGCACAATGTTTGATGAGGTGTAAATCCATTTGGAAATCACATTCTTCTCTTACATATAGAGCTTGGGGGTGGCTACTCCTCCAAAAGGAGTCAGTTGTCAAGCATATGCTCCATAAATCAAGTGTAATTGACGTTGTTTGTGGCAAGGAAAAAGCAATTGTACATGTTTTTGAAATGTTGGGTTACAAAAGTGTTTTGGTTTCAAGCTAGATCTCACTTCTTTTCTACCTTGCTTTTGTGGAAAGGCCCTCTTCTAGGTGACACTTGGATGGTTCAGACAACATCAAATCCTTATGGTATTCAGTGTGGTTGATTTCTATTGGCTTTCTAAGGAAGCATCATAGTAAAGTTACTTTTCTGAAGGTCCCCTCTCTTTTCTTTTATCCTAGAAGATTAAGGAAATTTAAGCAGGAGTTTTCTCTGCTTGTGAGAGTCCAACTCAGTTTTTTGTCGTGACATTGAATCCCTTTATCTTGGTGTGTAGGCTCATATGCTTGCCTTTTGTCATTTCTAGGATGAGATTTTCCCAGAACCCCATTGTTCATGTGATATAATTTTTCTGTTCCACAATGTCCTGATTTGATCTTTTAAGCAATGTAGACAACAATTCAGAAAAAAGAGTAGGTCCAAGAAACATGCAATTGACTGGATTTGATGCATTCATGTATTCAGAGAACCGATCCAAGGAATAGGTTTATGAAATTTGAAATTAATTGGATTTGTTGCTTTTGTGTAATAAAACAACAGCAAGGCTGGTTTCTCTCACGTGACTATTACATTAGATATTCCAAGTCCTGTGTGTTTGGGTGTCCGATTTGTCAAAATTTTTAGTTTCAGAATTGAACCAATAAAAACCTAGATCTCAGTACACTTACATTTAGTTCACATAATTCTCGAACCCACGTGATGAGAGAAAATACACCCAAGGTTTTTCCAATCTAGCTAGGAAATATTTTGTTGATGATATGGGCTGAATCACCATTCAGTATTCAGTGAAGGAACTTCTCAAAAATAGAAAGAGAAATAATCTAAGCCTGGTGGATGTCATTCACACTAACATCTACACCAGATAAATTGAATTTGTCATGACTAGCTAACAATTGCTGCCCAAAATACACTCAAGATAATGCACTTTCCCTTTGTAGACAACATAAAGGAGAAAAGAATGGGTGGGGTGTACAGAAGAGAATGAAAATTTGTTATACACCTAAATGGCACCTCTCCGTCGGAGTGCTGATATCCCTCATATCGACACACAAAAGGACACTTATGGATTGAGGTTTCCCATATTCACTATACCTTGGCTTATGATGAAGTACATTCCCTATATACCCAGATGATTACTTTGCCATTTTGCCATGTTGAGTTGTATTCACGACTCTCTAAATTGACAACTCGTGCATCATTCGCGAGTCTCCTATACAACAAGTCACGGATTCTTTTATTCATGGGTTGCTCTTCTATATAGTCGCGAATCATTCGCGGGTTGCTCTACTACAGACCCGTGAATGGTTTCCTCAACATTAAAACATAAAACCACACGCTAATGGAAGATTAGTTTACTCATTTAACTTAATCTTCTTAACTGCCACAACCTCCCTAACCTTCTAGAACTGCCTCATTTTATCCATATAAATAGAGGCCTTGGGGAGGGTGTTGGAGAATCATACTTGGAGAGCAAAGTTATGCTGGTGGATTGTCTACAAAAATATTTGGAGCAGAGAAACTCAGAGTCCTTTGGTGACAGAGGAGTCCTTGTTCAGAGATTGGGTTGTAACATAAACTCTTTCTATTATTGTTAATAAAGATATTACTTCTTCCATATGTGTTTCATATCTTGTGGATTGGTAAATGTTTACATTTCAATATGATATATGATTTTCCTAACCTGCATCTATATATATGAATCATCTTGTGTCCGGAAGAGTGTTTATTAACAGGTGAAGGAGGAACTATCCTGGAGACTTTGGAAGTGGATCAGAGAGGGAGAAGATAGCAAGGATCAACCTTCATTTAATACAAGTAGGTCCTTCTACTTTCCTATTTCCTATTCTGTACTTTTAGAGTCAAACTGTCTGCAAGCTATGAGTATGTTGGTAACCCCCCAGACCTAGGTTATTAGGTGAATTATCCTGTACAACAGAACTGGCGACTCCGCTGGGGAAGCCTAGTCTGCTTTAGGTCTTTTTCTGTTTCCTGACTAGTGTTTGCTTGAAGTCTGCTTGTGATTTTTATCCTGCTTCTTAATTACTTCAGCATTTGAAAGTCTGGGTCTTTTTTCTCTGTTTTTGAGAAATTTTTATACCCATTCGCGGGTTACCCTTCTGGACAGTCGCGAATTTTGAGTTGCATTCGCGGGTTGTTCCATTGAACAGTCGCGAATCATTCGCGACTTGCACTGCTAGACAGTTGCGAGTACTCCTAGAAACTGGGATTTTTGTGTGAAAGTTTGCTTGTTCTTTTTCCTATTACAAGTCCTGTTTTCCGAGAATATTTTCTTTAAGAGTGCTGTAGAGTTGTTGAATGTCTCAAGTGATCACATCTTAGTGCTTTTGAAAGCCCTTGAGTCCCTTTTTACTTGTTTTATTTACTGTTTGCATCTTGAAGTTTTCTGGCCTGTTTGGGTTGTTGGTGAGAGTGCCTAAGTCTAGATCAGTGATCAGGGTCTTAGACTCTGTATTTCCAGTCTGCTTTCTGTCAGTTATTGGTTTGCATTTGCCTGTTTAAAAGTATGCATTGATTTTGTGTTAATGTTTGCACCCAACCTTGGGTCCTAGCCTGCTTTTCTTGTTGGTCTTTTGGTCCTGTTTGCCTGTTTACTTCAGTTTGTAGTTTTTTTATAGTCCATAAGTATCAAGTTTACTCAAGCAGTGCATTGTAGATGCATAGTACTTTTTTTGAGCATTTTTTAAAGTGAAAAATAAAACATAGTTAATCTTTTGCATTGTAATTTTTGCATAAAGTAGTGTTTGTTTCAGTTTAAAAAATATTATCTCAGAAAAATACAAAAACATAGGCTAGTTTCTCTTATTAAGTGTTGTTAATTCATCAATACATATCTGAAAAAATGAAAAGAAGTTTGTTTTATAGTGTTAGTTTGATTTAAATGCACTTTCACTTTCATTTATTTTCTGCTGAGTCCAAACACCATACAGTCGGTCACTTCCACTTCCTTTGAGTAAAGAAACAGCCCTTAAAATTAATGCATAAATTTAAAATTTATTAGTAAGTTTTTATTTTTAGGGCCTTTCACCTACTAGCTTAGGCTAGATTTGTGGGCTAGGGAGTGTAAACTTCCCACAAATTATAAACTCAGACGTAGTGGACCATTCATTAGGTAAATCCTTGGTTCTACCGCTAAATCTGGGAAGCTCCTCTCAAACAGGAGTTAAGCACTAGGCCGTGTGGAGGCTTGGACAGAGGGGATAACCCCCCGAATCCTTGTCAAAACATAACCCAGGAATTTTACGCATCTGGGGATTCTATATTAGACAGAGTTTCGGGCTCAGCTACCCTGCCCATGCGTACAAGTTTGGCTGACGACTGTCCCCCCAGACAGTAGGTATTGTCAAGGTATCCTTAGTCTCTTGTCTTTTTAGGGCTCATACCTAGGTAAACCGAAAGGTTATTTCTGGTTCACCTTGAACGGACTTGGAAGGTAACCCTTGTGGAAAGTGTAGGAGGGCAGTTGGGTGATTCCTCCGCTTGTGCCTAAGAACCCCTCAACGACTCCAAGTAACTGTTCATCAGCTCTCTTCGGGAAAGCATATCTTTATAGCCTGTTTTGATTGCTTGAGACTCTAGGATCTTTTTAGTGTATGCTCTATGGATCTGCTTGTGTTTAGTTGGCCTTAGGGTGTGATTTTTTAAAGTCTTAATTCTGGAGGACCAACTACTTAGAAGGTCAAGAAGGTTGAGAAACCTTCCTCCTCTCACACCACTAGAACCTCCACCTTTACCCCAAAGGCGGAGATTAAGCACAGGTGGTTCTTTTGAACCAGTAGGACTAAGTGAGGTTCTTGGTGAACCGAAATTAATAGCTAACCACTTTGACTTTGACACAGTCGAGATAGAGGAATTGCAAGATGACGAGTTTGCAAGAAATTATAATACCCCCTTGACTGATTTGAACGATCTAGTGATCGTACAGGTTAGGTATTTTAGTTCACCAGTTCTAGGTGTACCTGTAGGTAGAGCTATGTCTTCTGAGGGAGAAAGTTCATTTGTTTTCACCTCAACCCTTCCGGTTGAAGGGGTACTACCTCCCCCAGTTAGTACCCCTAGATCTAGTTTACCTTCCACACCCTTAACCCCAGCAAGCCGGGTGGTCCAACCACCGGTTTACTCGAACATAGGAAGTATGTCTGGTGATATGGCTACGGGGATTCCCAGTATACCTACAATTGCTTCTTCCTTCCCTTACACTACCCACAGTGGTCCAGTGGGATCCTCGGCCTTTGTCCAAGGATTCCCTTGGAATGGGGGCCACATACCCCCATCCAGTCCATACGTAGGTCCACCTCCTTCATATGTAGGAGTGTAGTTTGGTAGCAACACTTCTTACGGGAAAAGCTACCAAACCCCTATTTCGATCCCATACACGAGCTCTCCCTTCTCTTTGTTTAGTGGAGGGATACCTGCTCCAGTATTTCAGACCCCAACTTCTATGGGGACGGCCCGAACCACTTACACTGCACCTCCCACCCAAAATCCGGTGGCTTACAGATGGAATCCATTCCAAAGAAACCTTCCCACTTCACAACCGGTGTCTGGGGGAAACCCCACTTTTACTTATGGGCGATCGGGGGCAAGTCCCTCTAATCCCCAAGCTAGTACATCTAGTACACCAGCTAGGCCAAAGCTTCCTTTTCTGGCAACTTTGAACTTTCCATACTTATCAAAATTGATGAACGATCCGGTGAGGCATGATCCTTTGTGGCCACCTGTTCCCACCAAACTGCCCTCGGGCATCCCTAAGTTCGAAGGTAATGCTAGTGACGATCCTGGGGCACATGCCACCACCTTCCACTTATGGTGTTCTTCCAACTCATTGAATGAAGATTCAGTGAGATTGAGGCTATTCCAGAGGACCTTGACAGGCACTGCAGCAAAATGGTACATTGAGCTACCTTCTGCTACTTTTAGCAATTTCTGGGACTTGGCTACCGCTTTCCTTAGCCACTTTCAGCTTCCAGTCCGTTACGACTTCGGAACAGACTTGTTGTCCACCTTTAGACAAAACAAGGCAACCCACATCTCGGATCATATCCAAGAGTGGAGGAGGCGAAAGAGCCTTATTAAAGCCACCATCCCTCCTGATTTTCTATTAGAATGGTTCCTTAAATCTTTATTGCCCTATATATCTAAGGATGTCTCCACATCAGGAGTGACTAGTGAGGAAAAAGCCATACTCAGGGCCCAGCAGTTGGACTTGATTTATTCACAGTCTGAGATTTTATATGAAATAATCCCTGAGGCAACAAGGCCTTCTCATGAGGCCGAGAAACCCAAGCCTGGACCCCATGCCGATGGTGTGGTTGGGTCCGTAAACTCTCCCACTGTAGAGTTTTTGACAAAACAACTTCACCAATTGTCTGTCAAACAGTCTACAACGGAGGCAGCAAAGGCTTCCCCCTCCTCCCAAAGTGCAAATGTTTTTGCATAAACCTCTTCGAAGGGAAATCAGCAGCCCGGCGGGAAGAAAAAGAAAGGTAAAAAGGGAGAGGGAAACCAAAATCAAAACAAGCCAAAGCCCGCAAACAATGTTGATGGGGGAAAAAAGGAAAAGAAGAAAGTCAAGTTCCCTTGTAAGTTGTGCCAAGGGGACTATCTTACTCATCTTTGTCCCCTCATGGAACAAGCTCAGAAGCTGTTACAAATGCAACCACCGGCTGTCCTAAAGGATCCATTTCCCCAAGGGCAGAATTCTGCTTCAGCTTCTACCGTATGAGGGGGCAGTCAAACTGCTCCTGACCCTAATTATATCAACATGGTTAGATCCTCAACTTTGTTACAAACCAGGAACAAGAAATATGAGAAAGAGACCGACGAGAAGGGTAAAGCTGTAGTTGAATCTTCCAACCCTCTCACTATAGAGAAACCTGCGAAAATAATGCCAAAGATACCCAAAGGTGTATTTAAGAAGACTTTGCATAACCCCAATGTCTGAGCCACTTCTAACTACTCGGTGGTTGAAGACTTGGCCCAGACTCCGTGTGCAATTTCGGCTTTGGAGGTGCTACAGAGTTGTCCCGCTCAACGGAATGCCCTCTTAGCAACTCTAGGTAGCATCGACTCTTCGAGTCTCTTAGCAAAATTTAATCTCTCTGATGTTAAAATTTGCCTCCCTTATCATGTAGCTCTATTGATAGATGTTGTCCATGGTGGTAAGACCATTGGACGAGCGGTTGTTGATGAGGGAGCCTCTACTTGTGTTATGTCCCTGTCCTATTGGAAAGCTCTCGGATCCCCAGAGTTGGTCCCATCAACCAATTTACTTACTGCTTTTGATGGAAGTTCTTTCCATCCACATGATATCCTACCAGCTTTCGAGATTAAGTTGGATGGCAAAGCAATCTCTATTGAAGTCGAAGTGATTGATGCTCCATTGGACTACAATTTGCTTCTGGGTAGGAAGTGGACTTATGCAATGTCTGCTGTTGCATCTGCTGTCTTTCGTGTCATGGTTTTTCCACATGAGGGCAAGCTGGCCAGTGTTGATCAACTTGATTTTACGCGTAAAGGCCGCTTAGAGTCTAAAGATTCCACTGTGCCATTGGTTGATCAGGCCAAACCTGCTGCACAGATCTTGGGGGCTGGACTGTACGCATCATTGATGGGCACATTCGATATTCCAGCTCCAGTCCTTTATATCGGTTCTACTACTGTAGGGAAGTCCATTGATTCGGTGGTCGATAGGACTGATCCTTGGGTCCTCCCAACCCCTCAGGAACCGGAAGTGCCCTTATCTGCAGTGGAAGTAGTGTATCAAGCTATTACCCAAACCACTGTAGATCCCATTCCAGATCCTCTGACAGTCTCGGATGATCTGGAAGAAGTTTATATGCCTACATGGGCGGAAAACTCTTTACATTCCATAGATTGCTTAGACACTGTTTTACCTTCAGATGAAGCTATTCTGGAAGCTATGTGTTCATGTGATAAGATATGTGAGGATCTTCATCACCGATCTTATTTCCTTCCAGAGCTAAGCAAGATAGAAAACCAAGAGTTTCTTGTGAGACTGTCGGATGATGTTGATACACCTGTCAACCCTTTACCTAGGGAAGGAGTGTTTGCCGAGGGGAATATGGAAAACATTTCCGCTACTATACTGATCAACATCTCTGTAAAGCTAGATGTCATGGAAAATATCTATATAGGTGCAAACTACTCTCTAGAGGAGATTGATATTTATACTACCCTTTTCAAGGAATTCCGTGATATCTTCGCCTGTTCATATGAGGAGATGCCAGGTATTGATCCATTTATTGTTCAACATGAGATCCCAACCTATCCTGATGTTAAGCCGGTTCAGCAAAAATTACGCCCCGTGAACCCGCGTAAAGTGGTGGCTGTGAAGGCAGAGGTAGAAAAGCTGTTGAAAGCAGGTTTTATATATCCCATTGCTTTGACTGAGTGGGTGTCCAACCCATTTCCTGTTGATAAAAAGCAAGGGACTATTCACGTTTGTACGGACTTTCGAGACCTTAACAAAGCCTGTCCCAAGGACAACTACCCTACACCATTTATTGATCAGATCATAGATGCATGTGCGGGTAGTGAGGTATTCTCATTTATGGATGGTTTCTCCAGCTACAATCAAATCCAAATCAAACCGGAAGGCCAGCATAAAACTACTTTTATTTTCCCTTGGGGTACATTCGCGTATAGAAAAATGCCCTTTGGATTGAAAAATGCAGGGGAAACCTTTCAACGAGCCATGAACTTCGCCTTTCACGATATAAAAGCCATTGTCAAGCCCTACCTTGATGATTTGCCTGCTCATTCTCGCAAGAGGATATAGCATCCAGATCATTTACGATTGATTTTTGAGAGATGCAGATACTATAAAATTCACTTGAATCCCCACAAGTGTGTTTTCTGCGTCGAATCAGGTAGATTGCTTGGATTCATTGTCTCTAGTAGGGGCATACAGGTGGATCCTTTAAAAGTCAAGGCCATTGTAAATCTGCCTCCTCCTCGTTCACTTAGGCAACTTCAGAGTCTACAAGGAAAGTCTAACTTCCTTCGATGTTTTATCGTTAATTATGCCAAGATCACAAAAGGTTTCATGCGCTTGCTTAAACAAGACACCCCACTTGTATGGGATGAAACTGCACAACTCGCATTCGAGGCATTAAATAAATCCTTGTTGTCAGCTCCTTTATTACGCCCGCGAGATTACTCTAGGGATTTTTTATTATATATGGCCGCGTCAGAGTCTACCATTGGGGTAGTGCTAGTTCAGGAGGATGAAAAGCTCATTGATCATCTTGTCTATTATCTTATCCATGCTCTGGTTGGGCCTGAGCTTAAGTACTCCCAAGTCGAGAAGTTAGCCTTAGCGGCTGTTTATGCTGTACAGAGGTTATGGCACTACATCTTACTGAGGACCACTACTGTAGTGGCAGATGTAAACCCTTTCCAATACGTTTTATCCCGATGGATTGTTGGGGGAAAATTCAATAAGTGGATAGTCATTCTCCAAGAGTTTGACTTGGTTTTCCAATCCGCTAAATCCAAAAATTCCTTAGTTTTTGCGGAGCTTATAGCAGAATTCCCTACGGAAGAAGATGTAGTGATTCAATATGACTCATTCCCAGATGAACACATCTTCCTTATATCAACCTCTGATCCTTGGTACGGAGATATTCTTATATATCTCCAGACTTTGAAGTATCCTACCGCTTACTCTAGGGAAGACCGACGCAAGTTACGTCTTCATGCTAAAAACTACCTCATTACAGGAGATACATTGTATCGACAAGGGGTAGATTCTGTCTTGCGTCGCTGCCTTACTCATGAGGAAGTGGAGATTGTCCTACATGATTCCCATAGCGGAGCGTGTGGGGGTCATTTATCTGGGTTAGCAACGGCCCAGAATATATTACGTGCCGGGTATTTCTGGCCCACCATCTTTAAAGATTGTGTGGAAGCTGTAAAACGCTATCATCCATGTCAGCTTTACACCAGAAAAATGCAGTCACATCCTGCTCCCTTGTTTTCCGTCATCTCGGTAGGCCCCTTCATGAAGTGGGGGATCGATTATATGACATGCAACCCAGCCTCGGCTGGGGGGCACAAATACATCATTGTCGCTGTCGACTATTTCACAAAATGGGCAGAGGCAATGCCTACTTCCAAAGACAATGGGGAAACAGCAGCTTACTTCATGTTTAATCAGATTATTGCTAGGTTTGGTATTCCCAAAGTGATTGTCACTGACCATGGCAGTCATTTCCAAAATCACATGATGACAAAGCTGACCACCATGCTCGGATTTTGACAAGAACATTCTTCTCCTTATTATCTGCAAGCAAATGGTCAGGTCGAGGTTGTAAACAAAACTTTAAAGACTATACTTAAACGTACTATTGATACAACTCGTTCAAATTGGCACATCATGTTATATCTTGTTCTTTGGGCTTATCAAACCAATGTCAAAACTACTATGGGTTTTTCCCCCTTCCAACTCGTTCACGGGGTGGAAGCTGTTACGCCGATTGAATGTGAAATCCCATCCTTGCAGATAGCTATTCATGTGCTACCTGACACAACTGAGCTTGAGGAATGGTTGCTCCATTTAGAACACCTTGATGAACAACGCAGAGATGCGTTGACTGCAAATCAAGCTCATAAGAATAGGGTTAAATCTCAATATGATAAAACGGTCAAACCTCGGGTTTTCTCTGAGGGGGAACTTGTCTTGCTCTGGGACCAAGATAAGGAACCTCTGGGGGCAGGAAAATTCAAGGCTATGTGGTTGGGACCCTATGTTGTGTCTAAAGTTTTGAGTAAAGGCGCATATGAATTAGTGGATTATGATGGGAATAAACTTCCTGAGCCTAGAAATGGGCTTTACCTAAAGAAGTACTACGCCTAGGCTTAGCACTTTTTCTTGTATATTAATGTATGTGTTTTTATGTATATTAGGTTGTCAGTTTCATTTTTTATACTATCTGCTGGTTGTTGCAGATGTCTTCCGAGATGTATGTAGGTTTTGCTGATGGCGCCAGCCGTCATACTTGTAACCTAGCTTCAGCAGCATGGGTTATCTATTCCCCTTCAGGACAGCTTGTTGCCGCGGGTGGTGCTTGTCTAGGTCCTACGTCCAATAATGTTGCTAAGTATAGGGCTGTCATTGAGCTCCTATGGGATGCTTTATCATGAGGCATCACCCAGCTTGAAGTCTGTTTGGATTCTCAATTGGTTGTTTCCTAGCTCAATCGAGCTTACCAAGTGCGTAATCCTACATTGTTATATCAGTTCATGCAAATACGTTTACTGGAAAGACATTTTGAAGTTATTACTTTTAATCACATTCCACGAAACCAAAATTCATTAACTGATGCATATGCTAAC
>LPNX010159893.1:43733-57739 GCA_001517045.1 Pseudotsuga menziesii
AGCTACCCATCTGAAAAGTCGTAGCCAGGCCGGTGGAACCCCAACTACTGACTCCTGCATAGCTATAGGGAGATGCTCTATCCGTATCATAGGTACTCGCTCGGTCATCTTTCCTAGCTTTTCCTTGAGTACCGTGATCAATCCTGGGTCTCCCCCTGCAACAGGACGTACGAAGGTACGTGGGTGCCCTACAGGGCGGACTGGTCCAATATCTGCATTTTGACACATAAAGAGGGTTTAGACTTGTGCATATGTATATATCCTATCATTTGAAAATCCATAAAAATTTGATAATGATAAAAAATAAAAAATGACTTACCCATCTCTCCCCATGCTCCTCCTGGAGGGAGGACTAGGTCTGAATCAACTCGAAAATCTAGCCTAGCATATGGAAACTGCTCCAACGCCAGCATCTGTCGTTCCCACCATGAATAGAAATCATCGTCATACATGCTATGTACAACATCTCCTCCCCCTTGACGGAGGAAGATATCTCCCCACCGGCTCAGCCTCGGCTGCCATGGATGATGGACCTGTAAGGGTATCGTAGGACTCATAGCTGGCACCCTCTCAAAGAAGAACGCTACCAATATACTAGCATAGCCAAAGTTCTTCCGTCTCCCCCTCCTACAGTCGGATAATTGCCTCCTCATGATGGGGGCAATCCCTGTACACCAATCAAAGAGTGTGCCTCTAAAGTAGTCCACCACCACTCTCATCTGAGTCCTGGTGGCCATGTGTAATCCTGTCGACCATGAAAGTCTCACTATAGTACTAGCCAATACCTGTAATGTAAGATCCTGAATATCTGCTATGAGAACGTTGCTGCCCTTCTTTTGAGTACCCGGCCTGTAGAATACATCGACATAGTTCTGGACACTCAAGGGGTCCCCACCCCTGCCAGTGCCCTCCAGGTTCACCGGTGCTCCCTGATGTGATAACCCGATTATGAAATAGATGTCCTGAACGGTAAGCTCCAAAGTCTCACCTTGGATGTTGAACATCCCCAGGTCATGGTCCCAGTAATGGACTAAGAACTCTAATATGCAGACATTGGCCCGCATAGGTGATGTACAAAAGAAATTGAGTAGCCCACTATTCCGCAATGCTTGGATGGTAGGCGGGCTTTGGAGATCCGCTTGGTCCATCATCTCATGTTCCCTCTCCCTCCACTCCAGCACCATGTTTTCCCTGAAAAATAAACATAGTTTAATTCAGTATTTCACCATAAAAATTTAAAAATTTTGACCATTTTTAAAGCTTTTATCCTTTGCGTAGCATGCGCGACTGTCCATTGGGACAAGTCGCGAGTCATTCGCGACTTTCCTATGCAGCAAGTCGCACATGAAACGCGTATTCACGGCTTTCATGCGTAGCAACCCGCGAATACATTTTGCTATTTTTTATGTTGATGAAATAAACTGAATTGACCATCAATTTTAAAATTTGTTTGGATGAAAATGAAGAGCTCAAGGTGTAGAGTTACCTGAAGCTGACGGATCTGAATCCAGACGGTCCAATTGTCCACGGCAAGCAATCAAAGCTAGAGGGTAAACTTTCCTTTTTTGGCTCAAAAAGTGCAAATGGTAAGAAATGATTTGATTTTCAAACTATTAATAGAAAAAATATTTCATAAGGTGGATCTTTCTCTATAGTTTGAAATGTCAATTGACTATTATTACCCCTTTTGTGCCTTGGAACAGGTTTACCTATTTTTACAAAGTGTTGATGCTTCTATAGGGTGGTTTTTGCTTATTCCAACACTTGTTGGCATCTTATCACTCCGCATTAACCTTAGTACTCAACATTTTTGCCACGGACTATGGTATTTTAAGCCATTAGTCCCTTGTCTCTACCATTGTTCTTCCGTGGCTAGGATCCCTTTTCATGAGTATCCTTCTTATATGCCATTGTCATCCTTTGATACTCATTTCCGTCACTCTTTTAGGCCCAGGGGTTTCCTCATAGCTATTTTTCACGCCAAATAGAGCTTCTTATGAATCTCTGTTTACAAGCTATCCCTTTATAGGACTCCCCACCCTTATGGAGTTTCTTTAGGCCCAGGTCTGACTCCTTCAAAACAGACTTGACTGCCGAGTTATCTCGTCCGTTCAAGCTCGTTAAGCATATGTGAATGGGAATCCGCATTGGTGGTAGGTTATCTCTTTCTCGGACCATGCAGAATAATACGAGAAAGGATCACTCTCTTTTCTTCGGAATTGAGAAGAGTATTCTCAGGTATAGGTTTATCACTTTTCCGGACCTGAGGGACTAAATTTACGAAAAAGGAACACCCGGTTTGAGCTTAGTTTTCTCTTTTTCGTGCTCTGGACCCAAACATGAAAAAGATTCCGAGCGTACTTTGTGTCTTTGTCATGCTTGTTAAACACTCAAGAACAAAGCAACGAGTTTATTGTTGTAAGCCCCATTTCTCGTAACCAAATGGATCTTTCCGAGTGATCTTGCTTTCCTTCACACTCATAAAACTCAAGCTATTTTATGCTGTTATGGAAGGAGCATTGGGTAGGTGGTAATTTAACCTTTTTCGGACCTTCCCGACTAAGTACGAAAAAGGTTCACCTTTTCTTCTTCGAAAGTTAAGTGAGTTCTTTTGTGGTTTGTTTTATACTTTTTCGGCCTCAAGAGACTAAATTGGACAAAAAAGGACCCCCCTGGAGTCTTCTTTGGAGTTTTCAGACTCTCTAAATGTAAAAACACCACATGAGCATGTACTAGTTCGGGCTCATTGAATCCACGGATCAGTGTATCAAGCATTATTTTCCCATCTCTTCAAGCTTGTTAAAAAATGAAGAGGGAACCGAGTTTACTTTCCTGGACTCGTTAAAACTTAACAGGGAAGGTAAGGAAGAATTTTTCTCTTGTTTTCAGTAATGGCAGCATGTCATCCTTGAACATAGCACTCTTTGCCACAATCTTATTATCACAACATACCTTTGCCACAAGCTTGATAGTAACAACATTGATAAAAGTAGCAGTCCCTAAAGCAATATCCACAAACACCCTGCTCCCCTTCAAAGGCAAACACTAACCAGGTTCCCCAAAGCTCAGTTCCAATACCTTACCCGCATAAGGATGCATTGGGTTTCCTGTCTTGAATAAAGATCCAATGGCGGCGAGACCCCATTTCCTTCCATTCCCATAAAAGTACCCTTCATAATGATGCACCACCCTGCCACCACCTGTTCCCACAACAAAATCAACCATTCCCAACCCGTCTGCACCATGCCTCTCAATCTTCATTTCCACCAACTACCTCATCACCGCCCTTATATCATACAAGCTCGAACCTGCCCCTCTCCCTCACTTGCTCGCTTGTCGACGACCTGATTCAATAAATCCAACACTTCATCCTTCATCAAAACCCCTGAACCCTTCAACTTCATCAACGATTCCTCGATGTCACTAGTGTGCGCCTTCAACATCTTCATTGTCTTCTTCAGAAACTCCTCCAACTTTGTAATCTGGCCCTCCGACACGACATTGCCAAGGCCAATAGTATTCTTAGCAGAGGGTTTCATGGTCCAATACCACAAAGTCTATCCAAATTCGGCCAGAATAATGAAAAGAAAGACCCACTTGGTAAAAACCCTGGCCGCTAGGTGCCACTTCGAAGTTTGCTAAGGATTTCCACCGCGGACAGGGATTTTGCTCTTGTGCACATCCTTGACCCCTTTTTTCTCCCCCCCGATCATGGACCTTGTTTGCTAATTTACCATTCTACTGATCAGGCAAAGCATTTTCTCTCCCAGAATCCCGAATATAAACTCTACCATAACTCGAATCCTTACCTTGCAACAAATTCCCATCGGCTTCCGCAGCCAAATGTGTTGTTTCTCGGTGAATATTTTTGTCCCAAGGGCATCACTAAGTGGACAGACTATTTCAAGTTCACCATACTCGTGCTTTTACACCTTCCCGGGGTGCTCGAGATGCCCTTCTCAGCTCTCCTCTGCTCCAGATCAAGATGCCCTTCTCAGCTCTCCTCTGCTCCAAATCGAGATGCCCTTCTTGGCTCTCCGCTGCTGCAGATAGTTACTAGATTGAAATTTTGAGAAGGATGGAAAATGTAACTCTCTAAATTCAAGTTCAAACTCAAATGAAAAGAGTGAGGCATTTTAAATTTGGGGTTAATGAGAGGGAAAGGTTTACATTTTAGTTGAGGGTTTATGGTCTTTTTAATTCTATACGTATATGGTCTTATGTTCCAACGTTTTTGGTCGTTAGGAATTTACAAGTTTTCTATGAGGTTTATACTTGTTGAGTTAAGGTAATATAGTTATCATTTAAAAATCTACTAGAACCTCCTAATAGTGGTTAGAACCTCCGAATAGTGGTTACATATGGGAAGAAATTAAACATTGAAATTTAAAGAATTGGTTAACATATGTGTGTAATATGGTCAAATTAGCTCATTACATCACAATGCTGATATTTTTAAACATGCAAGTAATTATTGATTGTGTTTGATTCGTGTAAGCTAACACTAGTGTCCAATTGTATTTCTGTTGTAACAGTTTTAGCAACATTGGGAAAATTGTTAATAAAGGATTTCAATTTTTTAGTATGGAAGGTTACATATTCCAATATCTTTTGTCTCAACAATGTTTTTCTAAAACTTGTGATGTGGCCACTTCTATGAAGTGCCATTGTTACATAACACTAATAAGAGGAGAATTTGTTCAGCAATGCCTAAGAAAGTGTTTATTTTATTTTATTTTTATTAAATGCTATTTAATAATTTCAACTTCAATAATAATATTAAAGTAAAAAGTAAACATTACTAAGTTTAGAATAGTATTGCACTAACAATTTTATATCAAAAATTAAGATAATATAAAACTATCTTTATAGTACATAGGAAACACAAGTACTAAGATCAATATTATATATATATATTTCACACTAATGTTAAGAGAGGCTTTAAAGGCTAGTTTGTCATACCCATTCTTTTTCTCTTAAAAATACAAACTTATTTAATTTTAATATACTCCCACTTATATTTTCATGTGGTGAATGAATGGTAAGTAAAATACTTTATATTATTATGTTATGTCCCTATTCTTCTTGGAAGTCACTTCATATGGTGGCAATAGAACAATATCCAGATGATACAAAGAGTTTACAATAAAGACTACACAATTTATGTGAACTTGATGAGAAGCAACTAACAACATACTGGATGACTAAGGTAGCCTAGCAAAGAAGAAAACATTAGCATTCTACTTAAATAGGGTGAATTGAATTTAGGAATGTTAGCATTAAAGTATAAAAAAAATGTGAACAAAAGAGGTGGAAATTAACATTAACATGAAGTATCCCTACAAAACCTAGGAGATCTTGGAAAATGGGGCCATTATATTCCCTAACTTGGATACCACAATGCATCAAGATAAATGTTAATGCCTCCAAACTTATGATACATTATAGAAAAAAAAAAATTAAGGCCAATTGTATCCATATTACTTATGGAAAAAGGAATTGAAAAAGGAATTGCATGGGTAATCTATGAAATCAAAAATTGAAAAAGTGCCCATTGGCACTAAGGAGACGTGAGCTGTGTATATAGACACCGAAAAATAATTTTTTTAAGAGCGCATGATAACATCTTTGGGAAACTATAAGAGGAATGCCTATCAACACCTAGGATGAGCACGAGGCATTTTAAAATTTTAGATGGTGTCACAATTCTGATGGGCATGCATGTATGTGATGGAGGGGACTAAGTCATTTGAATCCTTGCAAATCATTGCATATTTGAGTCTAATAACAATCCACCTTTTAAATTGAACCAGAATACCAAAAGAAGTTTATTAATGGTTAGATTTCAGAAATTTATAGGTGTGAGTAGTTAAGTGCTTAAGTGAGAAAGTTATAGGTCTGAGTAGTTAAGTGAGAAAGTTATAGGTGTGAGTAGTAGTTAAGTTAGATTTTATTGAAAATATATCATTTTTTTCTGTAAATATTAAGAGGTGCTCAATTGTTAAAATTATAAAAAAATTGAAAGAACAATTTTATTTTTTATATTATTTTTGGTGAAAGGGTTTAGTTAATTTAAACTTGTCAATTGAAATACAATTATTTATAGTACCCTTCATCTTTGAAGGGATCCAAGAATAAATTCCCTTCCAATTGAAATTAAGACCCACCCTTCAAATTTGATCACTGCTACCAATTCTGAAAGAGGAGAAGATTAGATACATCAAATTGGAAATTAAGAACTCAAGCCAAAACCTTAACAATGAAAAACGGATGGAGGGGTTATCCATACTCTTTTTTACAAGTGTTTGTTCACAAGACTACTTGGATAATCCTTTTTCCAAGTTAGCATCACATATTTAGCTTGTATTTGAGCAATTTTTGAAGCAATTTCATAGTTCTTGGGTTATGCACAAATTTTAATTAAAAAAAGGTGATCAAATTCAATGAAAAAAGCCCATTTCTGAAGCAATTTCAGAGTTCTCAGGCTAAATTTTTATCATTTGAATATCAATTAAACGCAGAAACAATAAATTGAAAAAATTTGGGATGGCCATAGATTGAAACATACCTTGTGCCATTGAAGCTTTGAACATGGTGAGCTTGAGTGAAATGTAATCTTAGAAGGGCATCTATCATATGGTAATGAAAGGGGGAGATTGTTCTACATTGGCATCCACCAGCGTTCAAATTAGAATCATACTAGATCAAAGGTAAGAATGATAGATCAAAGGAAAGAATGATCAGATCCAAAAAAGTAAACATCATAGATTAGATGGATCTTCAACATGTCAAAGGAATACACATGGATTCACATAATGGACTGCCACATTGGTGCATTTTTAGTGTTAACCAAGCAAGAGCCGACTCGGGTTGTTTATTTCAAGGAGACATATTTTACACCATCAAAACATTACAAATGAAACATTCAAAAGCATACCAATGAGTCATTAGAGACCACTACAATGAAGGAATTGAGATCATTATTCTTTATTGATTAAATTTCCTAGGATATCACTACCTAACTTGCCAGAAGATTTTATTAGTTTATTTTTTCTTTTTTTTATATTGTAATTTGATTTTAATTTTAATTTGGTTTGATTATAGTTTAATTTTATTCTTTCAGTTTTGTTAACTTGATTTTGTTTTAGATTTAGTTTATTTATAGTTTGTTTGTTATTATTGCATATTTCCAAGGAGTGAAATTGAGGATATTTCTCTAATCATTTCGTAGATGTGGATACGACGCCCTCACAGAAATCAACTTATTCAAGTGTCGAAAAAGATGGAGAGATACCAATAGTTTTCGAGTAGAGATTGATCGACCTGTTCAATTTTGGAAAAGCAAAGCACTTTGTCATTGGAAGGAGTTACCTCTTCATTTACATATAAAAACCCATGCTGATTATGTTTGGGGGATTGGTTGGTTGGCATTATTTTCAATTTACTCAAGAACTAATTGAGAGGAAGAGACATTGATACACATAAATATTTTTCTCCTACAAAGTTGTTGATTTCACGTTTTTATGAATGAGATCAGCTCTCTCTGCCTGCCTTTCTTCAATTATGTTTCAGAACTCTGTAATGTTTTTGTAAATGATTTCATAGCCAGTGGATGGACTTTCACAGATTGTTATGAGCATTGATTTTGTTAAGTAAAATGTTTTCTTTTGTGCAATTCAATGTTAGTTAAATGGGAATATTTTTCATTCATTTATGTTTTTTATGAAGTGTGAAAAATCCCAAGTTTAGCAAGCTATGGTAAGAAGTCTAAACTCTAATCCGATTGAAGAACAATTGGAGTTTGTCGAGGAGTCTGAGTGAAAGGTTGGGGATTATTCGACTGTCCCAAGTGTCAACCTATAATTTGATGCAAATACGCTGTATGTGAAGCATTGTTGTTGGGTTCCTGGATGAAATCAATTACCTATAGAAAATTCAGAGGTCAAAGGCACAAAATATATCCAAGCAAACTGTAATTCTAATCTGGAGGCTTTGGGAATGATATGAAGTAGAAATTGAACTGAGTCCAAAGCACAGAGGAAATCCCCTGCATCCATGATCGTGACTTAGAGGCATGGTGAATAAATTTATGAGTAAGGATTCGAGCCTAGAGGATGTTTAGTGGAAGTCTAGTAAATAAACCCATAATTTATGAGTTGAAGAACTAGCGTTATTCCTCTTCACAAATGAACTGAGGATCATTTTAGGTAAATAGCAAAGAACTCATGTTGTTCATTGTGATGTTGAGTGGAACATAGAACCTATAATATGCGTTGAAGGGATACAAACCCGAAAGGTCATTGGGTTGTAGTATTACTGCAGAGAGAGCATCCAAGTGCATATTGATGGATTGAAACCTTAACTTACAGCTTGATGATGAGAATAAGTCACAGTCAGCTAGTGACATGTGGCAGAAAATTTGAGTTGGAAAAGGTTAAGAGAAGGGCAGACTGAATCAAGCTCAAGATATGGTTTATAAACCCATCTAAAGCCTCCTTTACTAACCTCAGCCCTCAAGCCACCTCTCTCAAGTCACAACCATGGAGTCAAGCTTAAAACTTAGAATCCATGTCCTACCTCTATCACTGGCAGTGTTGTTCACTCAAACAAACCAAAGAAAGCATCAAGAGTGACTTGCTTGTGTATTATTGAAGAGGGGTTTAATTATAGGATTATTTTAGGATTTTGGTCCTATAATATATTAGCATTTAACATTTTAGTGGGGGAGTTTGGCACATTAAATCATTAGATAACCTACCAAATTTTGGGTTGAAGTGTTCTCAGCTTAGTAGGAAGCTTCTACAAACTCCCAATGAGGAAACTCCAATAACTGCATTCCCATGCCCCTGAAAATTTATATTAATGTTCCCAAGCTCCTAGTACCATTATGATTATTTCCGAGAGGCACATCTTAGACAAGAAATCCTAGAACTGCAGAAAGAAGCAATGTCTTTCAAGTTGAGCAAGGTAAATGTGTCCCTTGTTAGGTTGGCACTAGAAAGCATGTCTCAAATTGAACAAAGGCCTTGAGAAGGGATGTCAGAACCCCAAAAATTTCGAAAAATTTAAAATTTTTAAGATAGCATATATACTCATTAAATGCAGTCATTAACTGTTTGATTAGTTTTAACTTACTAGAGTTGTAACTGAATGATCTTTTGATTATACTTAACTTTAAAGAGTAGTTTCTTTCCAGTTACTGATTATTTTTCTGTTTGCAACACAAGCTGGGTTTGTCATGAAGGACTGGGCTTACTTAGCTTTCGAGCTAACGCAGCAGTTTTCTTCTATTACAGGTATACAGGTAAGAAGTACGGGTCACTGTTAACAAGTCTCAGAAGTTTACAATACGATTTGCTGTATATAAATTAATTAGTAAAATTACATACATGCTACATAGAATTACCATGCTTCTCAAGGTATAATTTTTACTAAGTTTCCTTTGAGACTTAATGCTAGAGAATTGAATTCTACACATAGAGATGGTAGTTAACTATTCTATATAGAAATATAGAGTTTTAACAAGTCTACAGAGTACGAAACCATTAAATGTCCATACTCAAGGTAAATGTAAGAATGTAATAATTATTTCTTTACTTAATAGCTAGCATGGTAGAAAATCACAACATCAAAGGTTTACTTCTATTATTCATAGTTACTGTGACATGTCATGTTTAGATTGCATCATAATGAGATTTTCAACTACAGTTGTAAATGATAAGGTATTACAAGTATCGATTTATACTTTTCTTACTTTGAGCATTTACAATTTTATTGTTTGACACAAGTCTTCCCTTCATAAATTTAGGGTTTTGCATTGCCTTGGAATGCTACTCTATTTCCAAGATCGACATTTGGATAGAAATCAAAACACCTTTAGGATCAATCCTAGACTTATCATATTTAAGCCCTTAATGAATTTTCAAGCCTATACTATCAAGCAAAGAAGGTTAAACATAATCAAGCTACCTATCATACATTAACTTATAAAATCTTTGATAAATTTTTGAGCTTAGAAAGTGACAAAAGTCTAATTGTCACCACCAGGATTCTAAGACTATCAAATAGGTTGCTAATCTATTAACAAGTAGCAATGATAAAGACTAGAGTAAACCAAAAATCAAATTAATGGTTAACATAATTTAATTACCACTAATAGGGGTGGCAGGCGCGGGTGGGATTCTAGTGGATCCCGGAGGACAAGTGGAACATAGATTTGCCTGGGGACTTGGCCCTAGAACCAACAATGAAGCAGAATGGATGGCTCTTCTCCAGGGTCTCCATCTTATCCGGGACAAAAAACTCCAGAAAGTTATGGTCTTCGGCAACTCTAGGCATGTCATCTATAAGATGATCAATGGGTATCCCTCAGGAAATATCAAATTTCGTAGATTATATAAAAAGGCTAAGCTTCTTCTGTCCCAATCCATCGAGATTTACCACATTCTTCGCCAGAATAATAAGGAAGTGGATATCATGGCCAATGTTGGAGCCAGTCTCCCCCAAGGCCACTTCAGCCAGGATGGCGACCCTCCATTCTTCAAAGTCATCCCATGACGAGAGGATTTAGAATTCATTCTCGAAATCTCATCAGGCAAGTCTATGAAGAGAAGTTCTTATCTTTCAGGGAACACATTTGGATTTATGTAGATTTTATTTCATCCCTCTCCCTTGGTTTCTTATCGCTCCTCCTTCTCTTTTTTCTTCCCCCCTCTCCTTTTTTCTTTCTCCTTATCCCTCCTCCCCTTCTCCTTTTCCCTCCCATCAACCACCTCTCATTCCCTCGCCTCCTCCCTCCAGCTGGCCCTCACCTCCTCCTTCCTCTTGGCGGCTCTTGGCATTTATGGTTTCGTCCTGTCTGTTCTCCTGTGGTGGTCGCGTGGATAGCTCTTCCCTCCTTGGCAGCAGCGGTTTTAATTCCCTTCAGTCTCCCAATTTATTGTCACTCCTTCTCGCACGATCGAGGGACTTCTTTCTCCATCCTCATGTCGAATCCTTGCCTTGGTTTGTCCCATTGTTACTCTCCGGGTTCGGGTCTCGGCTCTCCCAGCTCTGTAATTTTCTTTCTGCATGTGGTAGACGGAGTTGGAGGTGGGAGACTGCAGGGATTTCCTTGGCATGGGCTCCCCCTCATCCGAGCCTTTATAAAATATCACCTCGCTCTATCCGCCTTCTTCTCCTGTCAATGTTGTTACCCTTCTGCATCCTGGGAAATCGATGATCAGGTTGATACCTCTTCATTCCGAATCGACAGGAAGGAAAGGGTTCTGGGATGCCTAAGCTCCGGTTGGAAGAAAGATGCCCTGGGGACTTTGTCTTGCTCAGATAATTCTTGGGGTTCCGCTCTGCAGCAAGAAATAATCAACCTCTAGAGTGAATGAGCCTTGCAGCAAGAAATTGCAGACATTGCAGTTTCCTCTTTGCATATACAGTTTTCCCGAATAGCAATCACGTCTGACTCTGGCAGAATGGCTCACTTTGGCAACAACCCTGGGCTGCAGGATATTATGAAGAATTTACACAGGCTATATGAGATGACAGCCATAGGGGTAATGGACAACAAGGAAATGGCTAAGGAAATAAAGAGTATGAGTGAGACTGTGAGTAGAACATCTCTGGAGGTCAGCAATAATGGTGCCTGCACAAACGACCTTGAAAGCAACATGCTCGAGCTGTTGGGCAGAGTAGAACGCATAGAAGAATATCTTCAAAAGCTTGTTTCTATGAATTAGGAAAGCAGGGTTAATGGCGTCAATGAAACTGCTGTCCAGCCTATGGAAGAAGAATCTATTTTACAGTCCAGGCCTCAGAAAGGCACCTGACTTCTATCTTTTGCTTTTTATGTTTCAGTTTAGTATGGGTTTTATGTTCCAATTTTGTATGGGTTATGTATCTCTGTACTTTGCTTTGTAGTCAGTTCGTGAGGGTATATACTACCCATATAGTATGTAGTTCTGAAATAATCATATGCTCTCTCTTTTGGGAAACAAAACATGTCTGGTGTGTAGCATTTTTGCCTTGCCAGCCTTATATTTTATTTCTCTGATGTAATGAATGGCTGTGCATAGCCTATTAATATAATCCCTCTTTCTATTTCTGTTAAAAAAAAATTTAATTACCACTAATTATAGATTTTAAAGAAATAATATGTCTCTTACTTTCACTTGAGACTAAGGCTATTGGAAATATAGTGGTAAGTATATAAACAACCATGACTTTAACATTATTCCATGCTATTATAACTTCTTAGAATTAGAACAATTCTCCATACATATATATATATATATGAGACTAATAAGGAGCAATATCTATAATGCAATGTTTTATAACATGAATATAATGTTATATGTTTGAAATCGTATCGCAGGGATACTATGGTATAATGAACCTTACGGGATCTCCATGCTATGATTTGGTTGTGAATCAATCAAAGGAGATATGGTCGTGGAACTTTAGAAATGATAACCACTGCATATAAATTATTTAAAGTACTACGTGGTCTCGTTTCAGCCATTCATTGGTGTTATAAAACTGTTGAATCAACCCTAATTCATCATTCTCCCTTGCCTTCAGGCCTTTGGCCACTCTGCAAACCCTCCTGGTCCATTTTGTTGTTGCGTTGTCTGCTGTCGTCCTCCTGCTGCTCCAGCTTTTCGTGAGCTCAGCTACTGCACTGAGTGGGAAGGTTATGTTGTTAAAAAATGCATTGTCTGTCTCTATGATACCTCCGTTGTTTAGCTTGGCTCTGGTCTGTGACAGTCTTTATGTTTCTCTGTTCCCACGAGAGTGATTCTTCCTTCAGTGTAGCGTGGCTTGTGCTGTCTCCTAGCTGTGTGTTATTTGTTAGGAATAACGTTGTAGCCATAGGGTTTTACCCTTTTCATCGAGTAGCTAGGGTTTCTTTTGCTATCAGAGGTTGAGAGTGTTAACAACGTCGTTCCTTTGCCTTCGATTGGCAGGTTTCTTGCTCAGGCTGGTCGCGGCATTACAGTGTGGGATTAACCACTGCCAAGGTAACCAATATACTCATTTTCTTTAACGCCCAAGCTAATAATTATTGTTATTAAATTTCTTTTGCATTAATAAAGTAACTAACAGTCGGCTGTAAAACTGTTTTGTAGATATACTTGCTACCTTTCTCTACCAACAAAACGAATGAGGGTTATGGCATTACGGGCCACAGTAAGCCCTGGTCTCTCCACGGCTTGTCCACTTTGTGTGAATCCTTAAGGGATTATGATGGGTTGGCCATTGCATCCCTTCTTGGCCTTCATGGCTTTTGGTTGTTTGTTTTTAATGTTAAGCATCGTGGGTTAAAACCCTAGCTCTTATGCAGAGCTCTCCGGCTTCGACCGTGAGTGTAAAATCGCGTTTGTAATTATTATTGGGTTTATAAAATTGAACAGGCTATAAGACTTCATGTTTACTGTGTTTATAAGATTGAACAGGCTGTAAGCCTTCGTGTAAATTTTTGTTACTGCCGTGGGTTATTAAACAAAACAGAGTTACAGTTGTTACATTTGTATTATTTTGAAAGGATAGGGTTTTACCCTCAGTTATTATAAAAGTTGGAAAAACTGTTTCCTTCTGTTGCATTTCTCCTTAATTACAGTATTGGAAAATTTGAATGCTTACTTTGTTTTATTTAATAACCTGGCTGTGAGAAAAAAATACTGTTAGTTCTTCCACCTGTTAGTTTATTTGAATAAATTAAGTTTTACTAGGTTTAACCCTAGTTGACAGGGAAGGAATAACCCCGTCCTTATTCTTTTTAAGGTTATAGTTAAATTAAAAGTACTTATGTAAAATAATAGGGCTATTTGTTATGTTTAGAATATATAGTTAAGCTTTGGTAGAAAAGCAATCTATATTTTTGTTGTTTACTTCCTATAAAAAGAATAGATAGAATCTGTTAACTGATAAGGTGTGTTGTTATCTGATTTATAATTTATCTTCTTCTTACTAGTAAGAAATTATAATTTATGTATTGTTATACTCTGTTAATA
>LPNX010159893.1:58115-73390 GCA_001517045.1 Pseudotsuga menziesii
AATTCAAACTTAGTTCCATAAAATAAAGAAATAACTGCATCACAAAATCCTCATAGAGTCTATACCATATTGGTTTAATTGTAGTATCCAATCCTGGTATAACTATTCTGATGTTCAGTTTATTATACACAATTTGTATAAAATTATTTAATACAGAAGAAAAGACTGTATAGTAACACAGTATTAAATCTAATCTGTCATCTACTAGCTGTTCTTTACAACTTGAATTACTGGAAACAAAGTGGAGTACCAGGAAAAATAGTTGGTAACTAAAAACTCATACAATATTGGTTAACATATCTTTTCTGGTAATAGTTAAAGAAAACAAACTACTACACTGAACTCTCATCATGTAATCCTTATTTTAATTTTAACCCCTATGCTGGAGTACTATCTGGCAAAACCCAGATGTGGAAAAACGCAGAGGATATTTATCATTCATCAACAGTTTCTAATATTTCCATCTAAGAACATTTACATTACTAACCAATAAAACATTTTTATCATAACTATAAGATAAACATTCAATCATTCCCAGTTACTAAAAAAAATATAAACAGTCAAGTGTCAGAACCTGTTTAAGCTGTGGACAATAACAACAGTGGGAGGCCGTTCCTCCCTACCAACTCCTAGAGAGCACTCAGATAGCGACTCCTCAGGACCCCCGATCTTGCTTTGGTCTCCCTGGCTAGAACGAGGTGCAGCAAAGTCAGATACCAGTCTTCAAACTCAGTATTAAATTAGAACTCTTCAGTAAACTCTCCCAGCTAACAAGCTGTAATAAAACAAGTTACTGCAGCAATCCTCTCAGACAACTTCCTTACTGTTTTTCCCTTCTTCCTCAATGAATTTCCTGAATAACGTTCACCTGAATGAATTCTCTCTAGAAAATATCTGAGCAGCCTCAGCTCTCTTCATTGAGTACTTTTAAAAGATTGCCTAGGTCATTTTTGGGTTAACTGTCATTTAATGAGCCACCTGCTCTGATCCCACTTTCTTGGGGGGTCATGACCCAAAATGTAGGGAAGTTGCCACCTGCAGCTTAGGAAGTGTTTGACGATGCTGCCACTTTCCTTTTGCCTTCCACCTAGTTCCATCCACCAGTTTGACCAGTAACCTCTTTTTAACAGCTCTCCCATGCTGTTGTCTCCACAATTTATTTATTAATAATAAAAATATTCTGAATTACATTCCAATTCTGTTGACTCTGCTGAGTCATCAATTCCTACTTAGCATTAAATTTAACATAATGTCTCAGGAATATAATTAAAACAATTTACATAATTTTACAAAATTGGGGTATGTGACATACACACCGCCTTAAAATGTAACATCGTCCTCGATGTTACTTATTCTTCATCCTCTGCAACCTCCTGGAACAGATTCGGGTATGCTTCCTGCATCTTACTTTCCAGTTCCCAGGTAGCTTCTTCAGGACTAAGGTGCTTCCATTGCACCTTCAGCTATCCAATCGTGCAGTTCCGCAGAGTAATTTCCCTCCTCCCGACAATACAGTCCAGCTCCACCAGAACTTCTCCTTCTGGTTCCACCTGTACAACATTCCAATCAATTACATGAGTAGCATCATGAACATACTTTTTCAAAACAGAAATATGGAAAACATTATGCACTTTCAAATTAGGTGGTAACGCTAACTGATATGCAACTTGACCAATTCTGATAGAATTTCAAACGGACCACAGTAACGTGGTGCTAGTTTTGCACAACTCCCAAGTCTTGGGGAGATTTTATTTGGTCTTACCTTTATGAACACGTGCTCACCCACCTGGAACTCTTTGGGAGTTCTTTTCAAATCTGCTTGGCTCTTTTGTCGATCCTGTGCCACCTTTAAGTTTTCCTGCACTTGTTTCACAATCTGTTCCATTTCCTTCAATAATTCAGGCCCTAACACCAATATATCTACTGGATTATTCCAGGAGATAGGAGTATTACATTTACACCCATACATAATTTCAAATGGGCTGAACTTAGCTGAGGATTGATAGTTATTATTGTAAGCAAATTCTTCTAAATGCAAGTAATCCTCCCACTTACCTAGCTGATCCCTAACATACATTCTTAACAGATCTTCCAACACCTAATTCACTTTTTTGTCTGTCCGTCTATCTGAGGATGGAAAGAGGTGCTGAAATTCAGTGTTGTGTTTAAGCCTTTAAACAAGGATTTCCAGAAATTCCCTATGAACTTAGGATCCTTGTCTAAAATAATAACCTTAGGTACTCCATGTAACCTAAAAATCTGCTTTAGAAATATATTTTCTATATTGGCAGCCTTGTAGGTAGTCTTGACAAGAATGAAATGTGCTGCTTTACTTAAGTTGTCCACCACCACCATAATTGAATCGTTCTGATTCTGATTTCTGGGTAATCCAGTGATGAAATCTAAGCTGATTATCTCCCACTTCCAACTAGGAATAGGAAAGGGTTGCAATAAACCAGCTGGATGTTGGTGTTCTGTTTTCACTTGTTCACAGTCCAAACATCTAGCTATATACTCAGCTACTTCAGATTTCATATTAGGCCAGAAATATTCTTTTCTTAACATGGTGACAGTCTTCTGGTAGCCTAGATGCCCTGAGTAAGGGGTTTTATGAACTTCATCCAGAATCAACAATTTAACCTTAGGCACATTAGGCACATACAGTCTATCCTTAAACAATAAAAATCCATCTTTATTTAGACTATAACCTTTTATTAAACTTTCTGTAGGTTTTTCTTTAGCTGTAACCTGTAATTTTTGATAAATTTTATCCAATTTTATCCCTTCAGTCAGCTGTTCATTTAAATCAAAAGCATAAGTTCTAATTGCTGCTGTAAAATTCAGCTTTGCATTTCTGCTCAAAGCATCAGCCACCTTATTTTCTTTTCCTTTTATGTGATGAATTTCGAAATCGTATTCACTTAAGAAGTCTAACCATCTTGCTTGCCTTGCATTTAAATTGGGCTGATCTAAAAGGTATTTTAGACCCTTATTATCAGTCATTAAAGTAAACTTTATGCCTATTAAGTGGTGTCGCCACATTTTTAAGGCATGAATAATAGCAGCAAGTTCCAAATCGTAAGTGGCATAATTATTTTCATGGATCTTTAACTTCCTATACTCATAGGAAATGACATGCCCATCCTGAGTCAACACTTCGCCTAAACCATCATTACAAGCATTGGTGCATGCCACAAAATCCTTATTAGGATCTGCTATTCTTAGAATAGGAGCAGTTGTTAACAGAGTTTTTAATTTCTTAAAACTTTCTTCACATTTTATGTTCCAATCAAATTTCTTGCCTTTATTTTGCAAGGAAGTGATGGGATTAACTATTTTTGAAAAACCTTCAATGAATCTCCGGTAGTAACCACTAATTCCCATGAAGGACCTAACATCTGTTACGTATTTTGGTACTGGCCAATCTTTGATTTCCCGGATCTTTTCAGGATCCACTGAAATCCCTTCCTTAGTGACTACATGACCTAAGTACTGGATTTCATCCTTAAAGAAATCACACTTGCTGAACTTCGCAAAGAGTTGTTGCTCTCGCAGCTCTTGTAAAACTATCCGTAAGTGTTCCTTATGTTCCGCTTTATTTTTAGAATAAATTAAGATGTCATCGATGAATACGACAATAAATTTATCTAAATATTTATGCATTATATTATTCATTAGACACTTAAAGACAGATGGGGTATTAGTAAGCCCAAATGGCATTACAACAAATTCGTAATGTCCATACCTTGTTCTAAAGGCTGTCTTGAAAATGTCCTCATCTTTAATTCTCACCCGGTGATATCCTGATCTCAGGTCTATTTTTTAGAACACCATAGCTCTGCGTAGCTGATCGAACAGATCATTTATGCCGGGCAATGGATATCTGTTTTTAATAGTCATTTTATTTAGTTGACGGTAATCTATGCAGAGTCGCATAGTTCCGTCTTTCTTTTTAACAAATATTACTGGTGCTCCCCAAGGGGACACACTGGGTCGAATATAATTCCTATCTATTAACTCCTTTAACTGTGATTTTAGTTCATTAAGTTCTAAAATGTTCATACGGTACGGAGCTTTTGAGCTAGGTACAGCACCTGGTACCAGCTCAATAGTGAAATCCAGTTCCCTCCTAGGAGGTAATCCTGGAATTTCCTCCGGAAAAACATCAGTAAATTTGTTTAACACAGGAATATCCTCTATTTTTATTTTATCTTTTTCAGATTTATTTGCCTCATCTGTAATAGTTACAGCATAGGCTTTGCACCCTTTCCTGACTGCTCTTTTGAGTTGTAAGGCAGAAATTTGTGTAATTACAGTTTTTCTAGGAACACCCTTAACTGTTACTGGTGGTTCATTATTATTTACACACGTAAATGTTTTATCAAAATAGTTTAAAACTACCCTGTGCTGTTCTAACCAATCCATACCAATTAATAAGTCATACGATCCAAGTGGCAAAACATTTAACTTAACACTAGTTTTTAAATCATTCATAACTAAAGCACACTCCTTAACATAACAGGTTACTTTCCTTTTTTCCCCTGTGGCTAATTGAACTAACCAGGAGTTATCAAACTTTTCAATAGTCAAATTACACTTTTCTACTATCTTAGGTGAAATGTAACAAAGACTAGCACCTGGATCTATTAAAATAGTTACAGGGGTTTGGTTAACCATACCTTCTACTTCCACCATGGAAGTTTGATAATCAGCTTGGCGGTTCTCCAACGCTGCATTGATTCGGGGCATAGTCCTTGCAAAATCTTGAACAGTCATTTCATCTTGAATAGTATGAATATTGCTGTTTGGCTTCTTCCGATTTGGGCAGACTGAAGCATAGTGCGAGCCATTTCACGCCCAGCACTTAACAGTCTCCTTCCGTTCGAAATTCTTAGTGAAATTTCCATGATTGTTTGAAGCTTCCTTGCCCTTGAAGTTATTGGAATTATTAGGAGCACCATTTATGTTTCCCTGGAAGTTCTTACCATTAGAATGATTTATATTCTTATTATTCCTGAAATTCTTCAGGGGTACAAACTGTTTTTTCTTGAACTCAGGTTGATTACTGTTCTTTTTATCCTTCCAGTTGGCTATACCTTCTTTCTTTTTGTTCTGTTCAAAACAGAAATTTGCCTTTCTCATGGCTTCTTCCAGAGTTTTGGGGTTATCATATTCAATTCTATCCTTTATATGATATGGCAGGCAGCTGAGAAACTGCTGTACTTTAGGTTTCTCATCAACTAAATACGGCACATATCTTAACAGACTTAAGAATTTACTGTTTAAGTCCTTCATAGTCATGGATCCTAGCTTTAACTCATAAAATTCTTTCGCCCTTTCTTCATAGTATTGTTCAGACATAAATTTCTTCTTGAAGTACCTTTTAAAAGTACTCCAATTGACTTCTTTTTCTTTGATTCCCTTGACTCTTTTCAGATCTTGCCACCATATATCTACCTTTCCAGAAAGATTATAGATGGCCATTCTTTCCTTCAGCTGATTTGAATAGTTGTATATATGAAAATATTTCCTCATCCCGGATAATCAGGACTCTGCCTCTTCCCCTTTTCCAGTCTCTCCATTGAAAGTTGGGGGCTTTATTTTTTTGAACTCCCCAGAAATCTCTTCGTATGGCCTGTACTTTTTCTTTCTATTATACAACTCAGCCTCACTACTGTCACTAGTAGTGTAGTAGCTTTCTTGTTCCCTGAGCCCTTCAGATGATGAGCTGCTCTCAGCCTTAACCAGTTTCACCTTCTTAGATCCTTTCTGATGACTAGCTTCCTCAGATTCAAATCTTTTACTCCTCCCTTCTGTTTGGAAATTTTCTATCAAGATTTGGTTTAACTCCTCCTGAGTCTTTAATATCCTTTCGTTATCCTTTTTGACTGATTCCATTTCAGTCTTTAAATCCTTTATAATCTATATCAGCTCTGAAGAATGAGCAGTTAGCTCTTCTAACATGGGCTCTTTAAACATCTATCTTGTCTCAGTGTTTGGAGACTCCTCCTCAGCATATTCTCCTAACTTCTCCATACCTGTCTGTTAGATTCAGAAAAGAAATTTTCTGCTTTTCACATAAAAAAAAAATACAGGTTAGTACATTATTTTTTTTTAAACTGTTCTATGGAAACTAGTGGGGCGACATCAAGGCCTAGTATTTGAACCTGGCTCTAATACCAGATGTCAGAACCCCAAAAATTTCGAAAAATTTAAAATTTTTAAAATAGCATATATACTCATTAAATGCAGTCATTAACTGTTTGATTAGTTTTAACTTACTAGCATTGTAACTGAATGATCTTTTGATTATACTTAACTTTAAAGAGTAGTTTCTTTCCAGTTACTGATTATTTTTCTGTTTGCGACACAAGCTGGGTTTGTCATGAAGGACTGGGCTTACTTAGCTTTCGAGCTAATGCAACAGTTTTCTTCTATTACAAGTATACAGGTAAGAAGTACGGGTCGCTGTTAACAAGTCTCAGAAGTTTACAATATGATTTGCTGTATATAAATTAATTAGTAAAAGTACATACATGATACACAAAATTACCATGCTTCTCGAGGTACAATTTTTACTAAGTTTCCTTTGAGACTTAATGCTGAGAATTGAATTCTACACATAAAGATGGTAGTTAACTATTCTATATAGAAATATAGAGTTTTAACAAGTCTACATAGTACGAAACCATTAAATGTCCATACTGAAGGTAAATGTAAGAATGTAATAATTATTTCTTTACTTAATAGCTAGCATGGTAGAAAATCACAACATCAAAGGTTTACATCTATTATTCATAGTTACTGTAACATGTCATGTTTAGATTGCATCATAATCAGATTTTCAACTGTAGTTGTAAATGATAAGATATTACAAGTATCGATTTATACTTTTCTTACTTTGAGGATTTACAAGTTTATTGTTTGACACAAGTCTTCCCTTCATAAATTTAGGGTTTTACACTGCCTTGGAATGCTACTCTATTTCCAAGATCGACATTTGGATAGAAATCAAAACGCCTTTAGGATCAATCCTAAACTTATCATATTTAACCCCTTAATGAATTTTCAAGACTATACTATCAAGCAAAGAAGGTTAAACATAATCAAGCTACCTACCATACATTAACTTATAAAATCTTTGATAAATTTTTGAGCTTAGAAAGTGACAAAAGTCTAATTGTCACCACCAGGATTCTAAGACTATCAAATATGTTGCTAATCTATTAACAAGTAGCAATGATAAGGAGTAGAGTAAACCAAAAATCAAATTAATGGTTAACATAATTTAATTACCACTAATTATAGATTTTAAAGAAATAATATGTCTCTTACTTTCACTTGAGACTAAGGTTATTGGCAATATGGTGGTAAGTATATAAACAACCATGACTTTAACATTATTCCATGCTATTATAACTTCTTAGAATTAGAAAAATTCTCCATACATATATATATATATATATATATGAGACTAATAAGGAGCAATATCTATAATGCAATGTTTTATAACATGAATCTAATGTTATATGGTTGAAATCGTATCGCAGGGATACTATGGTATAATGAACCTTACGGGATCTCCATGCTATGATTTGGTTGTGAATCAATCAAAGGAGATATGGTCGTGGAACTTTAGAAATGATAACCACTGCATATAAATTATTTAAAGTACTACATGGTCTCGTTTCAGCCATGCATTGGCGTTATAAAACTATTGACTCAACTCTAATTCATCATTCTCCCTTGCCTTCAGGCCTTTGGCCGCTCTGCAAACCCTCCTGGTCCGTTTTGTTGTTGCATTGTCTGCTGTCGTCCTCCTGCTACTCCAGCTCTTTGTGAGATCAACTACTGCACTGAGTGGGAAGGTTATGGTGTTGAAAAACTCGCTATCTGTCTCTGCGATACCTCCGTTTTTTAGCTTGGCTCTGGTCTGTGACAGTCTTTATCTTTCTCTGTTCCCACGAGAGTGATTCTTCCTTCAGTGTAGCGTGGCTTGTGTTGTCTGCTGGCTGTGTGTTATTTGTTATGAAGAACGTTGCAGCCGTAGGGTTTTACCCTGTTCATCAAGTAGCTGGGGTTTCTTTTGTTGTCAAAGGTTGAGAGTGTTAACAACGTCATTCCTTTGCCTTCGATTGGCAGGTTTCTTGCTCAGGATGGTCGCGGCATTACAGTGTGGGATTAACCACTGCCAAGGTAACCAATATACTCATTTTCTTTAATGCCAAAGCTAATCATTATTGTTATTACATTTCTTTTGCATTAATAAAGTAACTAACAGTCGACTGTAAAACTGTTTTGCAAATATACCTGCTACCTTTCTCTTCCAACAAAAGGAATGAGAGTTACGGAATTACGGGCCACGGTAAGCCCTGGTCTCTCCATGGCTTGTCCACTTTGTGTGAATCCTTAAGGGATTACGATGGGTTGTTTGTTGCGGCCCTTCTTGGCCTTCATGGCTTTTGGTTGTTTGTTTTTAATGTTAAGCATCGTGGGTTAAAACCCTAGCTCTTATGCAGAGCTCTCCGGCTTCGACTGTGAGTGTAAAATCTCGTTTGTAATTATTATTGGGCTTATAAAATTGAACATGCTATAAGCCTTCGTGTTTACTGTGTTTATAAGATTGAACAGGCTGTAAGACTTCGTGTAAATTTTTGTTACTGCCGTGGGTTATTAAACAAAACAGAGTTATAGTTGTTACCTTTGTATTATTTTGACAGGATAGGGTTTTACCCTCAGTTTTTATAAAATTTGGAAAAACTGTTTCCTTCTGTTGCATTTCTCCTTAATTACAGTATTGGAAAATTTGAATGCTTACTTTGTTTTATTTAATAACCCGGCTGTGAGAAAAAAATACTGTTAGTTCTTCCACCTGTTAATTTATTTGAATAAATTAAGTTTTACTAGGTTTAACCCTAGTTGACAGGGAAGGAATAAACCCGTCCTTATTCTTTTTAAGGTTATAGTTAAATTAAAAGTACTTATATAAAATAATAGGGCTATTTGTTATGTTTATAATATATAGTTAAGATTTGGTAGAAAAGCAATCTATATTTCTGTTGTTTACTTCCTGTAAAAAGAATACATAGAATCTGTTAACTGATAAGGTGTGTTGTTATCTGTTTTATAATTTATCTTCTTCTTACTAGTAAGAAATTATAATTTATGTATTGTTATACTCTGTTAATAATGTAGAATTTTATATATTTTTATTTATTTGTTTATCTTAGTACTGTCAGTAAATTTATACTTATAACTCAGATAGTAGAGTAGTTCTGAAATACAGTATGAAATATTTCTAAGTTTTTACTTACAGTATGCAAGAATACTCTCTATGTTAATAATATCAACATTCTTGTAATACATAAATAAATTACTATAAACTAACTATATTAACTCATAGTAATTACTATAGATTCTAGATTAACATTCTCAGTTTATTTTGTAAATATATTGAAACCAGTACTTGTTATTTGATTCTTGTATAATTTATACTATACTATTATGTTCTGTATTACTTAATTTATTTTCTTAGTTATGTTGTTTAAGTATAAATATACAGTAACATAATTAACTCGTTCAGAGTTTATCTTGTAAGTACAAATATTAACATTTGTCCAGATTCTATAAAGATAAGAAGAAACCAACTCCGAAAACTAATTCGAACTTAGTTCCATAAAATGAAGAAATAACTGCATTACAAAATCCTCATAGAGTCTATACCAGATTGGTTTAATAGTAGTATCTAATCCTGGTATAACTATTCTGATGTTCAATTTATTATAGACAATTTGTATAAAATTATTTAATATAGAAGAAAAGACTATATAGTAACACAATATTAAATATAATCTGTCATCTACTAGCTATTCTTTACAACTTGAATTACTGGAAACAAAGTGCAGTACCAGGAAAAATAGTTGGTAACTATAAACTCATCCAATATTGGTTAACATATCTTTTCTGGTAATAGTTAAATAAAACAAACTACTACATTGAACTCTCATCATGTAATCCTTATTTTAATTTTAACCCTTGCGCTGGAGTACTATCTGGTAAAACCCAGATGTGGAAAAACACAGAGGGTATTTATCATTCATCAATAGTTTCCAGTATTTCCATCTAATTACATTTACATTACTAACCAATAAAGCCTTTTTATCATAACTATAAGGTAAACATTCAAGCATTCCTAGTTACTAAAAAAAATATAAACAGTCAAGTATCAGAACCTGTTTAAGCTATGGACAACAACAGCAATGGGAGGCCGTTCCTCCCTACCAACTCCTGGAGAGCGCTTAGACAGCGGCTCCTCAAGACCCCCGAGCTTGCTTTGGTCTCCCTGGCTGGAACTAGGTGTAGCAAAGTCAGATACCAGTCTTCAAACTCAGTATTAACTTAGAACTCTTCAGTAAACTCTCCCAACTAACAAGCTATAATAAAACAAGTTACTGCAGCAATCCTCTCAGACAACTTCCTTACTATTTTTCCCTTCTTCCTCAATGAATTTCCTGAATAACATTCACCTGAATGAATTCTCTCTGGAAAATATCTGAGCAGCCTCAGCTCTCTTCATTGAGTACTTTTAAAAGATTGCCTAGGTCTTTTTTGGGTTAACTGTCATTTAATGAGCCACCTGCTTTGATCCCACTTTCTTGGGGGATCATGACCCCAAATGTAGGGAAGTTGCCACCTGCAACTTAGGAAGTGTTTGAGGATGTTGCCACTTGTCTTTTGCCTTCCACCTAGTTCCATCCACCAGTTTGACCAGTAACCTCTTTTTAATAGCTCTCCCATGCTGTTGTCTCCACAATTTATTTATTAATAATAAAAATATTCTGAATTACATTCCAAGTCTGTTGACTCTGCTGAGTCATCAATTCCTACTTAGCATTAAATTTAGCATAATGTCTCAGGAATATAATTAAAACAATTTACATAATTTTACAAAATTGGAGTATGTGACAAGGGAAACCTCAAGTACATGTAAGCCATGGTAATCTCAATCTCCTATGATTATAAGTGGAAAGTGGTAGCCATGCTATAAAAGGATAACCTAAAATAATATTCCTTGCTAGGAACCAAAGAAAAGGCAATGCCAAAATTGTAGCTTTGTGTAATATTCTGAAAAATAGCAAGAAAATAGATACAAGCCTTGAGGAAGGAAAACATTAAAGACATAGAAATTTTTAATGGGCACATAAAGGAAACATCATGTATCAAGAGTCCTAAAGAGTTTCAAGAAAGAAGTGTACCTCCAATTTAATGAAAAAGATCATATATTGAAATTCCAAATATAGCTTCAAGGCATTCCTTGAACTAATGATGAGGTAATTCTTATGTTTTCTTCTATGTGTTTCTTATGGCAATAACAAATGATTCATTCCTGTTATAAAGAGTTCAAGTTGAATATGAAAGAAATTATGACATGTTAGAACTCAAATATGTTTTATCCAAGAATGTTTGATGATTTTGATGGGGTACTAGTGTTAGATTTATATACATTGGTACAGTAGAGATGAAAACAGATATTGCACAAGACCTTTTGAGAGATGCTAATCAATATATTTTAGAAGGCCTCAAACATTCGTGTGAATATTCTATTGCACAGGTATTCTTTTATTTCATTGCAGTTTTTCCGTTTTGTTATGATATTGTCCAGCCTCAGCACTGAGATCTTTGTTTTCTGTTTAGGACCTTACTTTAGAGAATTTTGCAAGTATATATGATCTTGCTGAGTCATAACATGCAACTTCTTTTGTTGGGAGAAAGAAAATTGGAACAATTTCAATATTATGTTTCCCTTGTGGTTTGAATTTTGTACTTTGGTGGGGTGTTTTAGAATAATCCCACTTGTTATGCCTGCTTTAAATGGTAAACATATCCCATATGCTTTAAATGATGACGATGATGAACTAGATGACAATGACAATGACAATGATGATGTTTTTGATGATGACGATGATGGAAATGATGATGATGATCATCATCATCACCATCTTTGTCATTGTCATCATGATTATCATAATAGTCATCATCATCAGCATAATCATCATCCATGTCATCATCATCTCCATTGTCCTTGACATCATCATCATCATGATTATTGACATTTTCATCAGTTATTCATCATTACCTTTGGCATAAGAAATAACATCTACCCAAAATATGTGATTAGTGGAAAAGGGTCATGGAGGACACACACGATTTATGCATGACAAATAACAACTTATTTTTTAAGATGATCAACATCATCATTCTCAACGGTATTCATCATCACCATCATTATCATTCATTTCATTGCCATCATAACCATTGGCAATGTCGTCATTTCCATTATCTTCATCATCATCATCATCATCATCATCATCATCATCATCATTGTCATCATTCTCCTCATTATCAACAACATTATCATCATCATTATAACCATCCTCAATATCATAATCATTATCCTCATTTTCATCTTCAACATCTGGGTGTAAAACTGGATGCAAAAGTGGATAAAAACATGGATGCAAAAAAGGATGCAAACATGGATGCAACAAAACTAGGCGTAAAAGTGGGTGCATAATGGGGTGCACCAAAAATGGATGCAAAAGGTGATGCAAAAGTGGATGCAAAAAATGATGAAATCATGGAAGCAAAACATGATGAAAAAATTGGCGCAAAAGTGGATACAACCATGGATGTAAAATTGGATACAAAATTGGATGCGAAAGTGGATGCAACAAAAGTAGATGCAAAAGTAGTCGTAACACCCAGTGCAAAACTCGATGCAAAAGTAGATGCAAAAATGGATGCATAAAGGGATGCAATAACTTATGTAAAATTGGATGCAAAAAAAGATGCAAACGTGGATGCACAAGTTGAAGCAAAAGTGGGTGTAAAAGTAAGCGCAAAAATGGGTGTGAATTGGGACGCGACAAAAGTAGATGCAAAAGTGGATGCAATAGTAGATGCAAAAAAAGACGTAAACATGGATGAAAAATGGGATGCAAAAAGGGATGAAAATGTGGGTGCAAAATTGGATGAAAAAATGGATGCAAAAGTGGATGCAAAAATGGCTGAAACAAAACGAGATGCAAAACTAGACTCAAAATAGGATGTAAAATTTGATGCAAAACTTGGCACATGAAGGGATGCAAAAAAAGTAGCAGAAGTGGACGCAAAAGTGGATGTAAAAAAGGATGCAAAAGTGGATGAAAACAAGGGCGTAAAAGTTTATGCAAACATGGGCATAAAAGGGGGCGCAACAAGAGTAGATGTACAAACTAGGCACAAAATTAGGTGCAAAACTAGGCTCAAAACCTGTCAGAAAACCTGATGCAAAACCTAGCGCATAACCAGGTGCAAAAGCTAGTGCAAAATACGCCGCAATTTTCCCCAGATTTACAAAAAGGACACAAAAAATGCCTAAAATAGCACCAACCCATGAAATTGCGCCATTTTGTCCAAAAAATGAAGAAAAATACACTGAAAGATGGTCTAGATGCAAAAAAGGATGCAAAAAGAGACGCTAAATCCAATTTTTACTGTAGTGACATCAACTGCAATCTACTACTGCATTCGACATAATGTATGCAAATATGTAATTAAAGGGAAAGTAATATAAATAAGTGCAAAAGGATATATTCATATACACAAATTTACAATCATATACAGTAGTAGTGAAAAATGGAACATCATTCCCAATGTCTATACAATGGTAACTTGTGCCCTATACAAGATATGGAAACTCATGCCAGAATGCCACATCATGGCTAGTGTACATAGGAGGGTCTCTCAATCCTCCTTCCCACCCTCGAAGCTCCCAGTTGCACCTCCAAAATCAATCTTCCTCTTCTTCGAGCTAGAGGAAGCTCGGTCCTTTTGGCCCCTTCGACCATCTCCCCTTGGGATCTGAAACGACAACAATCAAATGTCAACTTCTACAGGAAATTATACAAGTATAAAACACAACTTAAAAATCAAAATTAGGTTTTCAAATCTTAAATAGCTCACCTCAGACAAGACCGTAAGTGGTGAGCGGGTAATCCTCCTCTGTGATCCAAGTCTCTCAGCAATTCCACCCTGCAACATTTAAACAGTAAGATAACTCATATAGTTTAATTCCTATGTTAATTTTCATTAATATTGCATGATATTTTCATAAACTAATCAATATCATTGTGAACACAACAGGCTGGTCCTCGAGGCTGGAAGGTGGAGCAGTTGGCTGGTCCTCGGGGGTGGCAGGTGGAGCAGTGGGATGGAAAATATGCTTTGATGCTAGGGTGGATGGCATAGAGGAGGATGTAGCCACATTGACGTTGGCTACAAAACTAGGGGGCATAGTGAGAGAGGGCATGGACTAGGGTGGGTGAAGTGGTGATGTACGACGATAAACCCCAATTGGATGTAGAATGGACTGGGCCACCCTGGAAGGGGAAACCAACCTGGTGGTGTTAAATTTTCATATGCTTAACTAAGACATCAGTATATCATTTCATTTTTCATAATAAAAGCATATAAAACAGGATCACTGAAAGAAACAGTATCACAAGAACAACACAGATTTATCTTGGGAAAACCCTAAAGGGAAAAACCCAGAAAAAGCTTCCTCAATATAGATGCCACAAAAAGGGAAAAAGGTAAAACCAACAAGGAGATCAAAAACCTGATTCTCCTCCTTCTCCAGCAACTCCTCTCCTCCACAAGTGCGCTATACCAAGCGAGTGTGTGTTGCTCAAATGAGGAGCACTACACCTCTATTTATAATCATCCGTTTACTTAAAGTTTACTCAATTAACATGTTGTCTTAAGTTAACTCATGTAGGCTCGAGTTACACATGTAGGCTCAAGTAACCACACTGGGGTGCTGATGACCCACCTTTACTATTAGAGGGGACTACCTCATGACTCTTATTAGTTCTTTCGATTAGGAGCATCGGGGTACAATGTAATACAAGTGGTTCTCCCGGTTGGACCATCGGGGACCACAAAAGATACATAAAGAATATTCTTTGAAGTTACAATATTTCAACACTCCCCCTTAACGAGAAGGGTATTCTACATCAACAACAACAAGAGTAGAGATAGCAGACATCATCAACATCAGCAGGGTAACACATCTATAAATCATTGGAAGCTTTTCAACATCATGTAGTCTTCATCTTCAATCTTCATTCATCATCATCAACAACATCTTCAGCATTTTGATCTTTCAATTTGCAGCGACATCTTCAGCACTTTGACCTTTCGATCAGCAACATCTTCAGCACTTTGACTGGTTC
>LPNX010159899.1:0-92353 GCA_001517045.1 Pseudotsuga menziesii
ATATATATATATATTCTTGTTTGTGTTGGGCGTGGACCTTGAAGCACATGATTGATGAGATATTTTGTGTTGAGCGGGAAGCTCTGGAGCACGAGAGTGATTGATGATTTGTGTTGAGCGAGGATCTCTGGAGCATATGGGTAATTAATGTTTGTGTTGAGCGAGGAGCTCTGGAGAACATGAGTACTTACGTTTGTGTTGAGCGAGAAGCTCTCGAACACATCATAAAGATAGGATTTCGAAGTGTTGGGCATAAGCCCTAGAGCCTTCTGTGTTGATGTTGAGCATAAGCTCTAAAACATCGGATCCTTGGCCATTGTATCCCTACGTGTATCGTACAAGTAAATCCTAGAATTAGTGTTGAGCAAAGAGCTCTGGAATTGCACTAGGTTGTAACTCCCTATTAAAGAATTGAGTATGGGCTCTGGTAAGTGCTAGGGGTTACTGAAAAGAATTTAATAACTTCCGAGTGAAAACGACTCGAGAAAAATATTGATTTCATCATACTTAATAAGTGATTAAATGAAATTTTGATTTTTTGTATTCTTATCAAGCACTGAAGAACTACCATGTTATACAAGGGAAATCCAACATGTAAGGATGTTTAGAGTTTTCTAGCCTAGTAGACCTAAACCATCTACCTACTTGACCTTAATGAAGAAGTGTCATTAAGTCTAGGGATCATGGTATATGATGCCCAAAGACAAATGTTAACAAGTGTTATATTATTATGTACTTTATACATGGTATGTATAAAGAGTTAAATATATTTATAATATTAATGATGAAAGAAAGAAAGAAAAATTCCATCCATTATTATTTATTATGTAATGATAATAAATAGTCCAAAACCAAAAAATTCTAATTAGGAACTAGTAGAAAGTTCCTAAGTTAAAATATTAATAATTACCCAAGGTAATTGAAAAGGGTTAAATCAGGACACCAAGGTTTCTTGATTTAACTGTCCCTTTGACTGAAAATTCTCTCTATAAAGACTCAAGCCAAGGAAAGGCTTGGGGTTCTGATCTATTAATTGGAGGAGTCACTTTCTGCCTGTTTTGCTGTCAAGAGAATTCTTGGAGAACATTTCCTGAAGGAAAAAGGAGAACTAATCTAGCCCTGATATACCAAATAGGATACCCTACCTTAGGAGATCTAAGCTACTTGCATGTTGGAGTCCAGCTCAGGGGGATCCAGATTAAAACCAAGAACAGTTCCACATCATGGTTGGGTGGAATGTGGTAGTTCCCAAGTGATTTGGTCATCAAAAAATAGAGGTCAGATCTGCCTTTGAATTGTTAATGCTGGTTATTTAAAGTGTGCAGGTTCAGCCATTAAAGGAGTTTCAGAAAATTACAGGTATGAAATCCTAGTATGTCAAATTCATTTCTAGCATAGATGTTGGTTGCTTTAGGTAAAGGTTCATATTGTATTTTCTAACCCTATAAATGGTTGTTGTGTCTATATCTTCTAGGGTTTACATTTCTTAAAGTATAACCCTAGGCTACAAATTATATCCCATGTTGTATTCACCACGGTTTGTTCAATTGAGTTTGTTTCTGTATTTATCTTCATTAATTAAACTGTGTTTATTGTAAACTAGGTTTTGTTTCAATTTACTATATAGTTGTTCTCTTAGCCTTGCTTACTCTACTGACATATTCCATTTGTTAGTAGAGTCATGTTTAGATTTAAATATATTAATCTTAGAAGTAGGTTCTAAATACATATATGTATAAACTTACAACCTAGATAAACCAAGTTCTTATCTACAAACTGAACTATTATATTATATATAAATATATATAGTCATCAATAGTAAACAAATCAAATACTATCTATAAATATACATTAACGGTTATAGAATGTAATCCAGCATGGGTGTGGCTCATTGGTGGTTCTGTTGTTATGAAGTCACTTGTTGTAAATTGGAGGTCACGAGATCAATCCCACCCAAGTTTACCTATGTCCCATGTAGCGGTAGCGGGAATGGATCCCTGGACCCCGTGTCACATGAGTACCAGCCCGACCCCAGTTGCCGATTCCCCTGGTAAAAAAAAACAGTTATAGAATGTAATTATGAATCTAACCAACTAAATACACACTATAATTATTATACATTAAAATATAAGATAAATAAACCATTAAAGACATTTTAAGGTGTGCACCATTAAATACCTTCTAACTACTAAATCATTCCATTAATTAAAATCATCATAAATAAATGAACAAGAAGTATTGTGACCATTCGTTTGGTCCAAGATTCACATCTCTGTTCCTACACTAAATCCACGGTCCTAATATTTAAAATAAACAACATCATAATCACATGCACAAAGCTTTTAAAGGTCCCATCTAATATTGCTCATAGCTATTATAACCAAGTAAACATTTTAAAACAAATTAAAGAAATCTGTAATTTATAACAGAGGTCGTGGTATCGACCCGTGTGGGTTTACAAATCCAAGTCGTAGGCCTCAATAAACAACGATAACATAAATACATAAACGGTAATCAATTACATAACTCTGTGGTCATTCCATATAACGAATTAAACAAAATATAATTTCATACACACGAATCGCTTTCATTTATAAACCATATCAAAATCTCATTATAGTTCCAAATAATTACAAGGGTGGATAGGAATCCAATCATGTGGGAATTCAAGCCCCAATTCGCATCCACATCAAAAATACAACTTGTTACATCAACCACGAACAAGATTGAACCCTGTGGGTATTTGTTTACTAAGGCCACGCTAGACATACAGCGTATGCAGGCTACATATTATAATAACAACAATACTTTTAATAACAAACCATTACACTACAGCTAAGTCGTAAGACTTAAGCTCTGCCTCTGCGCAGTAATCATGGCCACAACCAAATTAATTAAAACACACAGCCCCTTAAAAGTCAGTTACAGCGACGAAGGCCATCGTGGGTTTGCACCCCTCACTACTTCATAATCCACATTAGATTCTAAATAGAGAAATAATGACAGTAAAGAAACCCTCTGGAGTTATAGCAACCACTTTGGGGAAGGCTCATGCCACTCACGGTAAGGCCTCAACCCAAACACTGTCAATGATTACAACTAAATAAAAACACTTAATACACAGACCCGAAGGCACATCAAAACCCCATAGAGAATCCCCAAACCAAACGACAAGGACAAAACACAGTCAGGCCAAGAGATAACAAGCGTAGGCTTGTTGACAGGCTTACCTTACACCTTGGCATCACCTACAAACTAGTGACAGAGCATTGAGCCACATTTCTCTTCAACGACCCTGGCACCTGCAAACCACCCAAGCAAAATATGGATGAGGAGTATGAACTGTGGAGACACGAAACAAATATCAAATGATATCACAAAACCAATAGATGTTACCATGGTTGATCCAGCAGTCGCTTCCATTCATCTCATACGTAGAGCCAAGCCCAAAGCAACCAACAACCAAGCGAAATGACAAATCATCATGAGAGCCAAACCCTATGTTGGGCCTGCCACGATCCCCAAGAAGCATTAATGGTGCTAGTCTGGTGTCCACTATAAAACTAAAATCCACTTTCCTTTAGTTTGCAAACAATTTGTTAATACTGGTCTCCATTCCATGTGATGCCTTAAACCCCAATCGCATAAGATCCAAACCTTATATTATAAACGTGCCACCCCAAATCATATTACAATGTAATGGATGGTGTAATATTTAGGCTAGGTAATATATGCGCCAACCCAAATTCTTTACACCTTGTGCAAACTAGAACATAGGATATTTGTTGTTTAGATTTAGGCTTTAGTCAAGAACCATTACATATGAAATATGCCATGGTAAAATAATAATCATTTATAAAATCAAAGGTCTGGTCTTTAAACGAAGATTATAACCTGCAAATAGAAATAGAAAATATGTTAAGACTTAGATTAAAATACAACATGAAAGGCAAATAGTATAGGATAGGAATAATTGATCAGTAATTACCTAATGATAAACAGTAGGGCTTTAGTGAGCAAGCTTAAGTTTTAAGTAATCCAGTTTATCACCGCAAGGTAAATCTCCATATGAAAAGAAAGAGGTGCCTTAGTTCCAAACAAACTAAGTAAGCCTGCAGACAAGTAAACACTTTACCTCTCAGACTGTCATGGGAGAACGAGTTCTGCCACTTCACCCACTTTGTTTCCACAAACAAAGTTAAGTTAAGACTTTGCAATAATCAGTAAACTTACACAGAAATGAACAAGTATGTACTCAAGTAACAACACATATACGACAATGTATAACTATAAGGATCGAAGTAGTAATCAGCATTACGACATCTCAATTAAAACACAACAATAAGTATAACTGAAAGAACGATGATAGAATGTAAGAACAGCTTACGACCAAGCAGTGGTACAACTAGTGTACGTTATATTCTGCAAGTTTAATAATGTTCCGTTCAGGTAGCTTTTACTAGCCTATAAAAAAAATATTTTCAATTTTTTGGGACATTACAATTATAAAACCACATATATTGGTTTAATAAGAAAATAAACAATTTAAATTTAAAAAATAAATATATATTTATTATTTTAATTTTTAATTTTCGACTAATGGGTTAGGCATATTAGATGTAAATTTTATTAAGAACCTAAAAAATATAAGTTATAATAAAAAATTAAAAAGAAACATGTTAACTAAAATTTTAATTTTCAAACACTAAATTAATTATATCATAAAAATACATAAATTATATAAAGAAACAAAAGAACATAAGTTATAATAAAAAAATAAGAATATATATATATATATATATTAAATTTCAATTTTCAATGTGTGGTTGGAGAAAATTTGAAAATTTTGATGTTTTTGTCATTTTGTATTATTTGATTGTCTTTTCATTGTATCTATATTTTATTCTTAAAACATATTTGATTATCTTTTCATTGTGTTTATATTTTAATATTAATAGTGAAATCGAAGTTCAAGGACATGAATGCATCCAAGTACTACACATTTTTGGGAAATTAAAATTAGCTTTTAGTCATTTCAATATAACATTTTTTATTATTTTTAATTCTAGTATGTAACTCAACCATGGTTATCTAAATTGTACATTTAATGTAGTGTAAAGGTGAGTTGTCAAGTATACCTTCCCTATAAAATGCCTAGTTCATAATATTTTAATATATCCCTTATGGGGCCCATTTGTTACCTCAAAATTCCCCTAATGCCTATTGCATATTACTATTACATAAATGTTCTATTTCTTAAGGCAAAGACTTACAACCTTTAGCAGCTCTATCTTGCAAAATTTAGCAACTCTATCTTTCCTTTAGAATAAATCAAATAAAGATGACAAAGAAACTACTAGTTTATTTATGAATTGTATGTTTTCTCTAAAGAGTTAGTAAAACACTCATAATGTGCACAACAACTAATAAAAAATGATAATGTGGAGTGACGTAGAGGAGATTGCGATCAGTTGCATAGGTAGTTGTCTCAAGTAAGATGAACATGTTGAAAAGAAAAAAGAAAAAATTGCATACAAACATCGACATTCTACTACCAAACTATGGCCTATTTCGCTTACAGAACTTTTCCTGCACTATAGGAGATTGTTTATTTATTGGAATTTACATACACATCACTCGATTTGAGACAAGGGACAATAGAATACTTTCAAAAAAAAATTAAAAAACAAGATATGGAAGCAATTGAATCTTATCGCAATGAACTAAATGCATTTTCATTAATGGTAATGTACAATGTCAATGGTCCAAAAGTATACTTACAAAAAATGTCTAGATCAACCTCAATACAAATTGCACCACATGAAAGAGGACTATGGGGAGACATCTTTTGTATACATTGGATGTCTAATTGGCTCAAAATACCAATACAAATTTGGTCAAGTACACAAATGAAAAGTTGCATTCATTTCAATTCAAATATAGATACAAAGACATATGACATATTGTTTCATGATGAACATCCACTTGATGGTAATTTTGAGCCATTGCTAAATGAAAGTCAATTGATTTCTTCAATATTTGACATTGAAAAACAAAATAATGCTTTATTACAAATGGATAAGAAAACCAAGAAGAACTTAAATATAAAATACAATTTGAAAACAAAAAATGAAAATGTTGAAATGAATATAAACAATGTATTACAAAATCGTGATTTATTTCGTTTACATAACTTTTCCTATTCCATAGGGGATTGTTTGTTTGATACATTTCAATGTTGTTGCATTTAAAATACATGCCAATAGTGTTAAGAGAAGGTACAATAGAATATTTTAAGACTTGCCTCAAAAATAAGATCCAGAGGCAATTGCATCTTATGAAAATGAACTAAATACATGTTCATTAATGGAAATGCATGGTGTTAATGATCGAGAAGTCTATTTACACAGAATTTCTAAATCGACATCAATTGGCATAGCCTCATGTGATAGAGGACTATGGGGGGGCATATTTTGTATACATTGGATATTGAATTGGCTTCAAATATCCATTAGACTTTGGTCAAATACATGAAAAAAATGTATTTGCATTTTTATTTCAAAGTTAGTTACATATAATTATGACATTTTGTTTCACAATCACAATCCACTTAATGGAAATTTTGAACCATTTCTATGCAAACGAAATCTGCAAAATCCATTTGATCTTAAAATAAATTACAAAAAAATGTACATAAATAATGAATTCAAAGAAATATAAGAAAATATAGATATTTTTTCAAATGAGGTTAATAATATCCCACTGTTCAGGAGAGAATATGGCGGGAGTTGTTTTCAAACAATTTGTTATTTACAAAACAATGAATATGACATGTCATGATTGCGACATATTACATTGTAGACTTTTTGCAATGCAATTATGCTTAATGACTCTTTTGCATATCGATGCATAGAACAATATATGGGTAAAGATGTAATATGGAAAGTGTCAAATATATCAAGTTGGCAATATTACATGATACAATTGGCGCTACCATATAAACAAGGAGAAATTGAAGGAGGAATTTTGGTTTATGAGTGGGTATCAACAATATTGAATATGCAAGTACACATATGGTCTTCTGAAACAAGAAGCATTAGAACTACAATACATCCATCTCTACAAGAAGGAGATATATTTGATGTAATTGAAATTCAAAACGGAACACATATTCAATATGAACCATTACAAAGGATAATAACAAGTCCTAACATAAACAACGCCAAATTGTCCATGATAAAAACAAAAACAAAAAAAGACAACGTTTGTGTGCTACGAAGATTTTTAGTAGAACAAATTCGGTGTTACATGATGAAATTAAGAAAAAAAACATTTATACAAAACTGAAATTGAAAAAGTGAAAAACAATAGTCAAAGAAAATATTCTAGAATGCACTTGGAAAAAGAACAAATGCCAGCAAAGGAAGAAGAAAATAATATTCTTTTAACAAATGCAAAAGCATTAAAGGAAATTTCAACTCAAAATGGGCCTCCTAAGGAAAATTAATAAAATAATAGTTAAAATAGTAAAATAATATTTATTAATTTTGGAGGAAGAAAAGAAAAAAAACCTACTTTTTTGTTTGTATTTTCGACATATCTCCCTTTGTTTTTACTCAAGTTTCGATTGGGATAGCTAGTTGGATGTGGAATTAAATTCCGCATCCAACGAGTACCCACTCGGCATACTTTTGATCAACCCCGCTACCCGAAAACAAGAAATACCTAAAAAAGCGTGATGATGATGTCATTTCTTGTTTTTGGGGTAGCAAGGTCCATCAAAAGTATGCCGAGTGGGTACTCGTTGGATGCGGAATTTAATTACGCATCCAACGAGCTCTCCCAATCGAAATTTGAGTAAAAACACAGGCAGATATGTTGAAAATACAAACAAAAAAAGTAGTTTTTTTAATGATACATATCCCCAAATTTATATTAAAAAGTTGTTTAATACCTATACGGTATTTAAAATTTAAAGCAATTTCATTGGCTAACACATGATGACATGGAATTTGAATTAGAGTTAAAAGGCCCATTTTGAGTTGAAATTTACTCTAATGAAACTTTTGAAAAACAAATAAGAGATGTACTTATTTTTTGTTGTGAAAAATGCAAGAAAACATGTTTATGAAAAGACGTTGTGGTAATGAAACAAACACAAAACAAAAATGGATCATTATCTTTGTACAATATGCAAAAAAACATTAAAAAAAGGTGACGTTCCCAAGTTTGTAGTCTCTGGTTGCATTAGGAAGAATAAGAGTATAGCTACCTTGAAAACAATAAATGAACTAGAAGAGAGATTAGTAGCTTTGAGATTGCCATATTTACAGATAAGAGAGCTAGGAATAAGATATCAGAAGACACAATTAGGCCTTTTTGGAGGTGTCATCAATGTTCCTGCTCACATACCTAGGATATGTAAACTACCTCAAAATTATTTTTTTCTTTTCTTTTTATACAAGGCATATAACCAATTTATGTTTCCTTAATTCTTCAAGATATAGTTCAGTCTTGGCATAAGAAATGGTAAATTTATGCTTGTCATTTATTTTTGAAGCTACTATCTGTTTTTTTAAATGGCAAGCAATTTTGTAGTTCAGTACCTAAGTGTTGCAAGTTGGATTTTTTTGCTTGCGGGTTCCATTGATGGCAAATTGGACCACATGGTTGATATAAAAAACTTACTAAGCTTCGGCTAACCATCCATTTTCCGTGACAGGTGCACTAAGAAAATAGAAAAGGCATTCCTGGGTAAGGATATTCCTACTCCCTATCCGAAAGCTTGGATCAATATACTTCTTGGAAAAATTAAGGGCCAAGCCCATGATCACACTGAGAGCTTTCAAATCACCATGATATACTAACGGGGTCCATAATCAAACAAGCAAGGTCCAAAATAAAAGTCCAAGCACTAGGCTATAGCGCATTCGACCTTATGGAGACAAGGGTTTATCTTTGGTGTTTTAAGCGGGCGACCTCCCTCCGAAGGAGAAACTCCATGTCTCGGCTAGATCCAAGGTTTTGCAATGAAAAATATGGCTTACGATGGTTGTCGCAAGGTTCCAAAGGAAATCCACATGGCTCATGATCCTGTTGCCATAAGCCACATGGATGACTTACCCGGACTCCACGTAAGGGTTAAGAGATCCATGATGGGGTGTCCAGCGTGTCCAGAGTTGACCTCACAGTTGTCACCTCCTAATGATTTCGCAACAGGCATTAGTTACGATAGTCCCTATGATCACATGGGTCACAATGAGTTGTCGACCACTCGAAACTACCGCAGTACGCTCGTCATTAGTATGTTCTTTAAAGTCACTATACTTGCGGCCTTTGGGAGAGAAAAGAGACTTCTTGAAGGCTCCAATAGATCTGTGGCATACTCGGGGTTTTGTGTTTGGTTCTGGGATCCCTTCAGGGGTTTGGAGGAGGTATCAGTGCTGGCGATCAATACTCAAACCCTTTCACCATAGGTAACTGAGTTTTCTCTACTGCATAACTAGATCTCAATTTTTAGTCACGAATTTACCCACTACTGAACGTAACCCTCGCCTTTGGTTGCAGGTACCAGGCGCGGGATCGGTTGGATGGATGAATGTAAACAAGGCGTTTTTCACCAGTAAGTGGTTTTATCAAGCCTGTGGTAAAGTATATTGGCTATGGGCTTGCCAATGCAAAGGAGTGGGGATCTTCATGGTCTACGTTTGTAAAGGAATCAGAGGGTTTCCAATGTTTGAACTGTCATGTTGATGGGTCTTTCAAGAGAGTAAGGCATTGAAGCCATGGCGTGGCAAACTCTCAGTCGTGAGCGATTTATGGTGTTTTTATTTTTCTCTGTGTAAATATATATGTTGCATTCGGACTGTCGATCCTCTTAAGGCTGTAATGCACTTCTTTTTGTAATAAAAGGCTTTAAGCCATGATACTGTGGCTCGGCTAAGTTCCTAAGCTTTTTAATGTTTCTATGTATGAAAAGACTGTCTGTAAATATTTCTTCTGTTTTTTTTAATGGCTATTATGCTGTGGCTCTTGTGTGGAATGATGATCCATCTTCGTATTTCTTCGTTTAATGGTTTACTGTAAATTTTTAAAGGTAGAGTTAGTTTGCATTAAAAGTTTCGTTGTTGGAAGTTTTAACAAGGAACCCTTATGAGTCTGTGTGACAGGTAGGAAAGAAGGGCTCGTAACCCTCGTTTGACAGTGCTTAAGTTTTTTCCTCTTTTTAAAAAAAAACACTTGCCCCTACGCTTTCCATCTTTGTCAGAGTGAGCGAGGTGAGGGAATTCATGCCCTAAGGGCTTCATCGATTCCTCATCGATCCTCCAAAGGATTCCCTCCCGAACCCAAACCTTCTCGAGCCGTCACTTCTTCCAGTGAAGAGGATTAAGGTTCTAGTTTTGGGTTACAGGCGTGGTCAGTGAGAAAAACGATGTTTAGGCCATGCGGCTTAGGGTTTTGGTTCCTATTTTACCACTAACTCCCAAACCACTTTCCCCGTAAGAAGAAAACTGAGCACCGAATATCGAAGTCCTTTTGGTCTTAGTCAAAACCCCTCTGATGGAATCAAATCCCATAGAGAGTTAGACGTATATGGCTTGGTTTATCAGGAAATCTCGTCTGATAACATCATGGGTTGGGGGCCTTTTAACAGGAATTTCGCATGATGGTCTATAAGGGGCACAAACTAAAGAAAAAACTAAAACGATATTTTGGAATGAAAAAAAAATAATCTCCATTGCAATCAGGATCTAAACTACTACTTGTATGCACGAGAACTCGAAATAAAATCTACACACCCTATGCATTAAAATTAAAGTTAAAGCAAACAATCCCTCCTGACAACCCAGTCGAGTGAATAAGACTAGATCTGTCAACTATAAGAACATGCATAAAAACGTATATGCATTATATAACTTCACTTTTTAGCCTTATAGCATTCTACCAAGTAAATTTTACTTGCAACATAACCAGGATAATTTACACTTAACAAAATGTAAATCTGAGATAATAAAATGCACATTTTAGTATATAGAAAAATCATCAAACTCATACTCAAAACCTGCAGATCAACTGCACCGACTATAGTGGAAGCAACCACGTTCCATACAGACAGTTTTTAAAGAGGGGGGTGAATCAGTGTGAGAGCAATTATAAAAAAATTACCTTCTTTTAATCAATCAGAGTATATCAATCATTATGTCATCAATTGCATAATCAAATTCATCATGAGTCATAAGCACAACATCACATCAAATGAGACACAAGAATACATGGAATTTTGATCTTTATTTATTGTACACGGAAGACAAAAATATTCTCGATTACAATCAGCACCAACTGATGAAAAGAGAACCAACTCTCATAACACCTGGTTTTCTTAGCTCCAACTAAGAATGGTTTGAGGAGTCCAATCCTCAAGTGCAAGAATATTCTTGCAAGCAATCATATGGCTCTGTTGCACAAACAACCTCTTCTCTGCACATTAATCTATGCTCATCACTCTGTTGGTCAACATTTCTCATCAATCTCTGGTTAATCTGCTCATCACTGTTGATCAACATTGTTTCTCATCACTACTGCTCAACATTGCTGCTCATCACAATATACCGATAAGTCATTTCATTGCCATACATTTCTCATGTACATTATTGTACACCTCATCATACACAATTACTGAACAAGTAATTATGCTCTGCTTTCACTGAACATAAGGCATGCATCATCGTCATGGGGTATGCATCATCATCATCTTAGTGTGCACTATTTATATATCATCATCGTCAAGTATACATCATAGTGCATAGGAGAGCATCATCACACTATGGTATGTATGTACATCATATTGTATAGGAGTGCATCAACATCATAGAGTGTGCATCATTATCACATGCATTATCATCATAAAGAGTATCATATCATAGCATAAAGGTATGCAACATCATCATCATAGCCTCCATAATGAATTCAAATATATATACCAATATAGAGACTTACATACTAAGATCAAATATGAACTCTTTCCAAGAGAGACATGTGTCATCACAAGAGAAACCCAGAAGAATGAACCATACCTTTCTGAATATCACAAGATAAAAAAAAAATAGTAGACAAACAAAAAGAAACTCTATATAATGTCATCACATAGCCCTCATAACAAGCTTTCCAACAAGCCAAGAACTTTGTAATTATGATTCCATATGAGAAAGTTATGCCAATTTTAGTGAAGATGCCCAAACATTTCTCTGTAAAAATGAACTACTCCTCTGTTGCCGCGAAAAAAACTCAGACCAATATCCACAAATTCACTTCTCTACTTGCATCATTGATTTTTTTTGGATGTCTTTATATACACATTAAAGTGGACATGTTTCATGCTAGTTGACTTGTCTTCAAAGGTAAGAGTGGTAAGAATTTTAATTTTTAATTAAAAATTGTAATTTGAATTTTTTAATTTGAATTTTAATTGTCACACAAACTTCTTACCACTTCAATGGTCAAACCTTACCAAAGAATTGCATGTATTTTATTTTCCATATAATAGGGTGTCCACTACATAAGCCATATGTATGACCACGGACTTCAAACTTCTTAACACTTCAATGGTCAAACCTTACCAAAGAATTCCATGTATTTTATTTTCCATATAATAGGGTGTCCACCACATAAGCCATATGTATGACCAATAATTTCCAACTTCTTACCACTTCAATGGTCAACCTTATGTATTTTTATTAATTTTTTTACCACCTCAACGGTCAACCTTATGTATTTTTATTATTTTTCTTTTAAAACATCCTTCAAAGTCAACCATGTCATTTATAATTCAATGAGTGTTTCCTCCACGTCTTCATAGGGTTGCATCAAGACACTAGGGATTTTAATGGCATTCCATGTGCAAGATGCCATCATGGGCTTCAATCTTGTCACTAAATGGACCATCATCAAGCCAATATGTTTGTGGGTTCCTTAACCACATCAAGTGCAAGCAATGGGAATCAAGGTCTTCACAAGGTTCCATGACTTCATTAAGTCACCAAAGACCACATCATCATGCCATCTAACCATGTAAATTGCAAGTAATGGGTTCCATGACCTTTGCAAGGGTATCAGGGTCTTCATCAAGGGTTCCTATGGGCTTCTTCATCATACCAAGGGTTTCATAGCCTGTCAAGGACTATAAAAGGTCATCATCATCATATAAGAGCTCCATGACCCCAATAATGGTTGCAAGGTCATTACACCATCAAGTGTGGTTCCAAGGGCTTCATTAAGGCTTCTTCAACCACCTCAACCACACTAGGAGACCCTCAAGGGTCAAGATCCATCATGACATCATATGTGGGGTAGCTGGGTCTTCTCATGGGCTACTATGATACCATCAGAGCATGAATGGCCACATAATGGGCCATTAATGCTTCTCCAACCCATCTAGGGGTTCTCCATCGTCCATCAAGGTTTCAGGACCATCTCTAGGGTCTTCAACACCATCGTCAGGGTCTTCAACATCGTGAACAAGGTGGTGGCTCCAAGATCCATCCTTGTGGGTACAAAGACCTTGTCAACTAGGTACAAGGTGCTTTAAGGCACAAACCCACTCTGTAAAGGGTCCAAAGCTCAAACCCACTTTGTAAGGGGTCTAAGGCACTGCAAGTGGGACTTGGTGGAATCAATGAAAATATGTGGGGTCACTACAATTCCATGTTGGCATCAATGACAATTTCATCAACAATATGCGCTTGACTGAGGTGAGTATGACGGTACATTCAGTTTTCGAATAATCCAAATTATAACCCTTGAAACTGGACTTGCGAGATCCTAGACTATAATTTCTAGGTTTCTGGTTTTTTGGTTCCAAGCCAAACTAGGGCTTGACTTTTCCTAGCATATTTCCACTGAAAAAATTTGATCTTGGTGCCAAAATATCTTCCCAGGAGGGGAACACTTCCCTATGTTACTTACACTAAAAAAAATCACTCTAGTAGAAAACCCTAATTTTCTTGTCTGGAAAAGGAGAGAGAGATTTACATCATGAAAGATGGTATTTTTGGGCTAGCTTTGATACCATGTTAAGTTTTCTATGATGCTATATATTAAGTCCTAATTTTATAAGCATTTAATACATTTTCACAGTAAAAATATAAAGAGGATGACTGAATGAAACACAATCACAAGGTACACAACAATTTACCCTGGAAAACCTAAAGGAAAAACCCATCAAAACATCCTCAATGTAGATTACTAGAATGTAATGACCAAAGAACAAGGTCTCATAGAGAGAACGAGGCCAAACCCCAAGCATAAGAGCCAAACACCAAAGGTGTCAGTCTTCCTCCTTCTTTCTCTCTCTTGTGCAACACAAGTGTGAGTGAGTGTGTACAAATGAGGGAGGGAGCCTCCCTATTTATACTGATATTCCCAACTAACATTTTCCTAACTGGATCGACCTATCTAACTGATAGGGCCAACCTACCTAGGAAAAATCACAATAATAATTATATTATTCTTTTCAGGGTGCTATTGACCCGACTTATAATAGAGGGTTTACCTCATGATTTTTACATGACCTTTTGCATCATGACATCTCCCAAAGGAGGAATAATAACAATGTAAAGTACAAGTAGAATATTCTTCGAAGTTACATTATTTCAACAAATTTAGTATTGTGTAAGTGATGATGAAATTTTTGATATGTTGAAGGCCTGCCTTGGTGATCCATGTAGAGGACACTTTGCATATAAACAAACTATTAACAAGGTTTTGCACCTAAGACACTATTGGCCCACCATTTTTAAAAGACACTAAAGAGTATGTTAGGAGTTGTGATATTTTCCAAAGGATGGATAGACCAATTCAATCGAACAAAACACCATTAACACCTCAAGTCTTAATTGGTCCTTTTCAGAAATGGGCCCTTGATTTTGTTAACTCCATCAATCCACTGTCACGATAAAAGATGTATATTTTGGTATGTACCAAAAATGTAACCAAGTGGGTTGAAGCTAAGGCCCTTTGAAAGGCAATAGAATATGTAGTAGCATATTTCATGTTTGAAGAAATATTTGTTCGATTTGGAGTACCCAGTCAAATTCGATGGATCAAGGAACACAATTCACCTCAAAGCTTATTTAATGAATCACAAAGAAGTACAAAATCATGCATCGAAATTCTACACCATTTCTTGACATTGAGGTATGTACGTTGGTGTATCCTTCCAACGTAGCTTTTCCATATGATGTGATGTAACCAGTTGTGTTGGAGGTGGTTGGTACCCATATAATTTGTGTGTTTTCCCGAATGCATGGAATTCCATAAAATGTTCTTGGTGATTTCTAGAGTATGTACCCAAGGTTTGTAACCATTGTATTCCTAATACTATGTCGATTCCTCCTAGTGGTACCGCAAGGAAATCTGACTCTAAGTTATATTCTTGCATTTGTAACTTACCCTTGTGACATTTCCCCACATTGTCAATCTTCTTGCCATCTGCTACCATAACCTTCATGTTAGGTACTAGACGAATAAATAGGTTAAATACTTTAGCAAGGTTGACATTAATGAATTTATGGGTGCTGCCAGAGTCCATGAGAACTGTGACGTTATTATTTTTTATATGTCCTTTGATCTTCAATGTTTGTGGTTGGGAGATTCTGGTAATAGTGGCTATTGAGATTTGTGGGGATTCATCCTCAATTCCTGGGTGGTAGTCTTGTTGGATAGTCGCATCGTTCTCAATTGGTTCATTGACTTCTAGCTCTACTTCACAAGCATATAATTTATTTTGTAAGCATCTATGCTTAGGATCCCATTTGTCTCCACAGAACTTACATTTTCCTTCTTTTATTCTCTAGGCCTCTAAACTGGGCTTTGTTCCTTCCCTAAGTTGAGGCGGTGTATACCTTGGATTTCCTGTGTATCCTGATTGGAGGGATTTCTTTTTGGAGTCGTTCCTGAAGCTAACCCAGTTGTAAGAACATATTTTTGCAATATTCTTCCACCATAAGTACCAGTTGTAAGCGTTTCCTTCTAGATGCATGGAGGCATATTTAATTTTCTCGCCATCATAATGGATGTTGTGGATGTCTAGGTATTCCGCGACTTTGTTAATCCACATTATGCATTGTAGCTCATCCCCATCGTATCTGGGTAACTCAACTTTCACCCATATTTGACGTCCTTGTGTATATGAGTTTGAGGACGACATGTTGAATAGAGGGTCTGGCTGCTCCGGAGTTCTGGGATATTTTGGTTGCAGGTCATTCGATATTTGTAATCTGTCCAAGATGGCTGTTAAAACTGTTAAAATATTGTAACTTCGAAGAATATTCTTTATGTATCTTTTGTGGTCCCCGATGGTCCAACCGGGAGAACCACTTGTATTACATTGTACCCCGATGCTCCTAATTGGAAGAATTAATAAGAGTCATGAGGTAGTCCCCTCTAATTGTAAAGGTGGGTCATCAGCACCCCAGTGTGGTTACTTGAGCATACATGTGTAACTCGAGCCTACATGAGTTAACTTAAGCCGACATGTTAATTGAGTAAACTTTAAGTTAACGGATGAATATAAATAGAGGTGTAGTGCTCCTCATTTGAGACACACACACTCACTTGGAATAGCGCACTTGTGGAGGAGAGGAGTTGCTGGAGAAGGAGGAGTATCAGGTTTTTGATGTCCTTATTGGTTTTACCTTTTTCCCTTTTTGGGGCATCTATATTGAGGAAGCTTTTTCTGGGTTTTTCCCTTTATGGTTTTCCGAGGATAAATTTGTGTTGTTCTTGTGATACTGTTTCTTTCAGTGATCCTGTTTTATATGCTTTTATTATGAAAAATGAAATGATATACTAATGTCTTAGTCAAGCATATGAAAATTAACATGGTATCAGAGCTAACCTGAATAGGGCAGCTTTCACAAGTTACAGAAGCTAGGGATTCTTATTTTTTGGTTCTCTCTCCACAATCAATCAGAAAAAGAAGGCTAGGCTGACTCTCCTTTGAAGGGTGCATTGTTCTGTCGAAGCGGAATTCGATTCCAACATTTCAATCTTCGGTGCGGGAAATTAGGGCTTCTTACTGAAGAGGATTTTTTCTTGTGAGCCTGGCATAGGATTTCTCCCCTCATCAAAATCTAAGGTTAGAAACCTGGATCAATATTTTTGGTTGGGTGAATCTCCAGAAAGTCAAACCCTAGTTTCACCCCGAGCTGGAAAAACCCTAAATACTAAAACTGCTACGTTTTGGTACATTCACTATATTTCTAGATTGGTGAAGTTTCAGGAGCTGAAAATTGTAGGGGCCGAAGATAAAATCCTGATGAGCACTTTGTCCAAAATTCATCCTCATATTCGCTGTATTCCAGGAGATATGGTCTCTCCAAGTTAGGGTTCCAGCCCCATCCAGAATTCATCCCTAAACAGGACACCTGGGGAGAATTGCAATATCTTGGGCTACATAGGTCCAAATAGGATTCCTAAAGATGTTCCATAAATTTCACGGACTTTAATTTCAGTGGTCCAAATATCAGACTCAGAAGATGATCCAGTGACACGTGGCATGTCGTACAACTTCGCTATTCTGAACATTCCTATAACAAGTCACCTTGGGAAAAGGGTCATAAATACCAATTGGTCAATCCAATTCTGATGAAACCTGTGGTGTTGAATTAGGAACATTCAAGGTCACCTCAGTGTGAAGTTTCAGACACAAAGGAGCAGATAGTGCAGAGATATCTCAAAAACAGTGACAGGCATTTTGCAGAAGCTGAATCATCTAATTTGAGAGTTGAAGAATTGAGATTTTCATAATCCAAGTACATCAGATATCTCACCTCATTCAAGCTCATTCCTTGGTAAGTTCAGGTTCTCTTTTAACAAAAAAAGTTCAATTTTTATTTTATCTATCAAGATGACTTCAAGCACCAAGCTTGAAGACAAGCTAGAAGGCATAGAAAATTTTCGAGCTTGGAAATACAGGATTGGTCTCATTCTCCAAGAGAATGATCTTGATAAGTATGTCAAAGAGGAAGTATCAGAAACTAAAGAAGCTGAAGCCAAGGAGAAGCATAGAAAGGATATGATCAAGGAACAAAGAATTATTTCTGACTCCATTAAGGATCACTTGATTCCTCAAGTGTCATCCAAGAAGACTCCAAAAGAAATGTATGATGCCCTTTCCAGAATGTTTGAAGGAAAAAGCATCAATAGGAAGATGAATCTAAGAGCTCAGCTGAAGAGCACCAAGATGAGTCATGGAGAATCCATTCATGACTATTTTTCAAGGGTCTCCCAGATCAAAGAGCAACTAGAAGCTATTGGAGATAAGCTTGATGAAGATGAATTGGTTATGATTGCTCTCAATGGCCTCACTAGACCATGGGAATCATTCATCCAAATGATGTGTGCCAGGAAGGAAAGCATGCTGATCGATGTGGTATGGGAAGATTGCATTCAAGAAGAGACTAGAGTGGCCAATAGAGAAGCATTACTCAAAGAGGATGATCAAGCTCTAGCCACTCATACCAGAAAAAGAAGAAGGAATCAACCCATCTTCAAGAAAGGAAATCACAAAGAGCATCATCCTCCCAGAATATTCCAAAGATCGAAAGAAATTATATCAAGTAAGGACTACTCTGGTTTTCAATGCTTCCACTGTGACAAGATAGGACACATTGCCAGAAACTGTCCTGTAAAGAAGCAAGAATATCGACAGAGGATCAACAACAACAAAAGACATCAAGCTCATCTAGTTGAAGATGAGGATGAAGAAGAAGAAGATGAAGAACCTTCGAGAAAGCAAGCAAGAGAAGAACATGCGGAAGAATATGTACTGTTTTCTGCCCTCTCTGGGTCTGTGACTCCTGGAGAAGACACTTGGCTTATAGATAGTGATGCTTCAAAGCACATGACAGGTCAAAAGAAAACTCTGTCCAAACTTGAAGAAAAGAGCTCTCCTCAGAAAGTATCCCTAGGAGATGACTATCAATATCTGATCAAAGGAGTTGGTGAAGCAAGCTACAAACTTGAATTAGGTAATCCCTTAAAAATTCAAGATGTATTATATGTACCTAGTCTAAAGAAAAACTTACTTTCTATCTCAGCTTTAGATAAGAAAGGATTCAGAGTTGCCTTCATAGATGGTCAAGTACTTATGTGGCCCAAAGGAAAGAATATTGAAGACTCAATCATCATCGATGAAGAAGAAGGGGGCTTGTATAAACTCAAGGGGCACTAAGAAACAGCCTTTGTGCATGAGTCCACTGACCCTAGTGAACTATGGCATAGAAGGCTTGCCCACATCAATTACAAGGCTCTACCTCATGTGAACAAGGTAGTGATGGGATTACCAGATATGAAGATCCAGCATGAAGGCATTTGCAAAGGATGTGCAAAGGGAAAGAACATCAAGAATCCATTCCCAAAGAGTGAAACAAAATCAAAAGGTACGTTGGAATTGATTCATTCATATGTATGTGGTCCAATGTCTTACACATCCCTAAGTGGCTTTGAATACTATATCACATTTATTGATGATTTTTCAACAAAGACTTGGATATACTTCTTGAAGGCAAAGGGTGAAGTGTTTGAAAAATTCAAGGAGTTCAAAGCCTTGATAGAGAATCTTTCTAACAAGAAAATCAAGATTCTTCGATCAGACAATGGAGGAGAATACACCTCAAAAGAGTTTGAGGCTTTTTGCAAAGATGCAGGAATAAAAAGGGAGCTAACTACTCCTTACAATCTGCAACAGAATGGGGTAGTAGAAAGAAAGAATAGAACCATCATGGAGGCAGTGAAGACAATGTTATATGATCAAGATCTTCCATTGCACCTATGGGCAGAAACGGCAAGAACTGTTGTATATGTACAAAATAGAATATCTCACAGTGCTCTTGGGTTCAAAACTCCAGAAGAGATATTCACAGGAAAGAAGCTTGAGGTAAGTCACCTCAAGATATTTGGTTGTCCAGTATATATCCATATACCAAAAGAGAAAAGAACCAAATTAGACCATGCCGGAAAGAAGGGGATATTTGTTGGATATTGTGAAGTATCCAAAGCATTTAGAATCTACATTCCTAGATTCCGCCACATAGAAATCAGTCAAGATGTGACATTTGATGAAGAGACAGCTCTCAAAAGATCTAGGAAGTGCCAACTTGAAGAAGTATATGAAGAAGAAACACCACCCAGAAGTAAAGAAACTTCATGTCTCCCTGAAGATGAGGCTCCTGAAGATCATGACATGGAAGAACCACAAGAACCTACCATGATGGAGATTTCAAGAAAAAGAAATCCTACTTGGACAAGAGAAATTTTACGAGAGGCAGAAAGATATGGAGCTCCTAAAGGCTCTACAAGGGAAAGAAAGAAACCTAATACTTTTTCCAACTATGTAGCCTTGATGTGTGACCTAGTAGAAAAAGAACCTACAAACTATGAAGAAGCAGTACAGAAGAAAGAATGGGTAGAAGCAATGACTGGAGAATACTAGTCAATTATGAAGAATGATGTATGGGATATAGTTCTCAAGCCAGAAGGAAAAAGTATAGTATCCTCCAAATGGATATTCAAAATCAAGCATGCAGCTGACGGAAGTATCGAGAAGTATAAAGCGAGATTTGTGGCCAGAGGTTTCTCTCAGAAAGAGGGAATTGATTATTAAGAGACATTTTCTCCTATAGCACGATATACTTCGATTAGAACTATCATGGCTCTTGCATCCATAATGAAGTGGGACTTACATCAAATGGATGTGAAAACCGCTTTTCTGAATGGTGTTATCGAAGAAGAAGTCTACATAGAGCATCCTCAAGGATTTGAAGTTGAAGACAGACGTACTCATGTGTGCAAGTTGAAGAAGGCCTTATATGGTCTTAAACAAGCTCCTAGAGCTTGATATGAGAGGATAGATAGTTTCCCGGCGAGCATGGGCTTTATCAAGAGTAAGGCTGATCCTAACCTTTATCTCAAGTTTATAGAAGATGAACCTGTCATCCTACTACTATATGTGGATGATCTATTCTTAACAGGAAATAAGAAACAGATTATGGAAAACAAGAAGAGACTAGCAGAAGAATTTGAGATGAAAGACCTTGGGTTAATGCACTACTTCCTAGGTCTGGAAGTATGGCAAAGTTCAGAAGGAATCCTTCTCAATCAAGGAAAGTATGCAGTAGAGATATTGAAAAGATTCAACATGTTGAATTGCAAAGCCTTGTCCACTCCCATGGATTCCAACCTGAAGTTGTTAACTGATGTCTCATCAGAGTTAGTAGATGTGACCCTTTACAGACAGATCATTGGGTCATTGATGTATTTGACAAATACCAAGCCAGACATTTGTTTTGCTGTGAACACCCTAAGTCAACATCTAGTTCAACCTAGACGGGTTCACTTGGTAGCTGCAAAACATGTGATGAGATATTTGAAAGGAACTATAGACTTTGGTCTATATTATGATAATAGTCACGAGTATAGATTGCATGGCTATACAGATGCAGATTGGGCTGGAAGCATCTCAGATAGAAAAAGCACTTCAGGTGGATGTTACAGTTTGGGATCTGCTATGATCTCATGGTTTAGCAGAAAGCAATCCAATGTTGCTTTAAGTACAGCCGAAGCAGAATATATAGCAGCTTGCTCTGCTAGTTGTGAAGCCATATGGCTTCGGAAGCTACTATCAGGATTAGTCAACCTAGAGCTGGACACTACCGTGATTCTATGTGATAACCAAAGTTGCATAAAGATGACAGAGAACCCTGTGTTTCATGACAGATCAAAGCACATAGAAATCAGATATTTCTACATTCGAGATATGATGCAGAAGGGAGCTATAAAGCTTCAGTACGTGAGTACTAATGAACAAGTTGCTGATATTTTGACAAAGCCTCTGTCCCGAGTAAAGTTTGAACACTTTCGAGACAAGCTTGGTGTGGTTCGAAAGGACCTTCCCCGAAAGGGGGAGTAGTGATGCTGTAGTGGGATTGTATCATCCCTGGGCACTTGCCCTAAAGTGATTCGGAGACCTCGGTCTTCGAGAATGAGGCAGGATTGTATCATCCCTGGGCTCTTGCCCTAAAGAGATCTGGAGACCTCAGTCTTTAAGAATGAAGAGGGATTGTATCATCCCGGGACATCTGTCCATAATAGATCCGGTGACCTCGGTCCTCAAGAATGTGGTAGGATTGCATCATCCTTGGACATCATCCTAAAGTGATAGGGAGTGATTATCCCGTAATTGTATCCGGTGAGTTCGGTTGTCGAGAATGTGGTAGGATTGCATCATCCTTGGACTCAAGTCCTAAAGTGATAGGGAGTGATTATCCCATAATTGTATCCGGTGACTTCGGTCATCGAGAATGTGGTAGGATTGCATCGTCTTTGGACTCAAGTCCTAAAGTGATAGGGAGTGATTATCCCGTAATTGTATCCGGTGACTTCGGTCGTCGAGAATGTGGTAGGATTGCATCATCCTTGGACTCAAGTCCTAAAGTGATAGGGAGTGATTATCCCGTAATTGTATCTAGTGACTTCGGTTGTCGAGAATGTGGTGGGATTGTATCATCCCTGGACTTTAAGTCCAAAAATGATCCAAATACTTTTTGTCTTTGAGTTGTGGTTTGCAGGTTGTTACTGCTGATGATGATGACATACTGATTGACAGATCAGAATATGCTGAAGATATTGTTGCTGATCAAACAGTCAAAGTGCTGAAGATGTTGCTGATTGAAAGGTCAAAATGTTGAAGATGTTGTAGCTGATCGAACAGTCAAAGTGCTGAAGATGTTGCTGATCGAAAGGTCCAAGTGCTGAAGATGTCGCTGCAAATTGAAAGATCAAAATGCTGAAGATGTTGTTGATGATGAAGACTGAAGATTGAAGATGAAGACTACATGATGTTGAAAAGCTTCCAATGATTTACAGATGTGTTACCCTGCTGATGTTGATGATGTCCGCTATCTCTACTCTTGTTGTTGTTGATGTAGAATACCCTTCTCGTTAAGGGGGAGTGTTGAAATATTGTAACTTCGAAGAATATTCTTTATGTATCTTTTGTGGTCCCCGATGGTCCAAGTGCTGAAGATGTCGTTGCTAATTGAAAGATCAAAATGCTAAAGATGTTGTTGCTGATCGAACCAGTCAAAGTGCTGAAGATGTTGCTGATCGAAAGGTCCAAGTGCTGAAGATGTCGCTGCAAATTGAAAGATCAAAATGCTGAAGATGTTGTTGATGATGAAGACTGAAGATTGAAGATGAAGACTACATGATGTTGAAAAGCTTCCAATGATTTACAGATGTGTTACCCTTCTGATGTTGATGATGTCCGCTATCTCTACTCTTGTTGTTGTTGATGTAGAATACCCTTCTCGTTAAGGGGGAGTGTTGAAATATTGTAACTTCGAAGAATATTCTTTATGTATCTTTTGTGGTCCCCGATGGTCCAACCGGGAGAACCACTTGTATTACATTGTACCCCGATGCTCCTAATCGGAAGAACTAATAAGATTCATGAGGTAGTCCCCTCTAATTGTAAAGGTGGGTCATTAGCACCCCAGTGTGGTTACTTGAGCCTACACGTGTAACTCGAGCCTACATGAGTTAACTTAAGCCGACATGTTAATTGAGTAAACTTTAAGTTAACGGATGAATATAAATAGAGGTGTAGTGCTCCTCATTTGAGACACACACACTCACTTGGAATAGCGCACTTGTGGAGGAGAGGAGTTGCTGGAGAAGGAGGAGTATCAGGTTTTTGATCTCCTTATTGGTTTTACCTTTTTCCCTTTTTGGGGCATCTATATTGAGGAAGCTTTTGCTGGGTTTTTCCCTTTAGGGTTTTCCCAGGATAAATTTGTGTTGTTCTTGTGATACTGTTTCTTTCAGTGATCCTGTTTTATATGCTTTTATTATGAAAAATGAAATGATATACTAATGTCTTAGTCAAGCATATGAAAATTAACAAAAACTGCTTGATTTTTATTTTGGTCTTCCTGTAGAGTGAGGAAGCTATTCTCAATTCGTGACGTAAATTGTGTCCACTTTGATGTCAAATTGTCACTGGTTTCTTTGATCTTTTCATCTAGTTCCTCATGGTTCTTGTTAACTTTCTCATTGATTTGATCGAACTGAGTGTCCATCGATCTGGTGATTGCTGGAATTTTCTCGGCACTAAACGTTGATTTATGTTTATTCAGTGTACGATGCCATCTCGCCACGATTCACTCTCTTTTTTTTTAATAATTATACTTATTATTATTATTATTATGTAGTTTTTTTTTAATTAAATAATAATATTATTAATAAATATTATTAATATTAAAAAAATTATTGAAAAAAAAAATTAACATGGAAGGATGGAGTGGAGGGAAGGATGGAGAGGAGGTGGGGGTGGAGCAGGAGGCATCGAGAAGGATGGAGCGGAGGTTGGGTTGGAGCAGGCGGCGTGGAAGGATTGAGTGCAGGGAAGGATGGAGCGAGGCGGGAAGAGGGGATGTTGAGGGAGATGGAAGAAGAGGAGAGGATTGGTGGACGGGGCACGTTGGGAGATGTGGATGACACACAGGCGGAGGTTGTGAGGGAGGATGCAAGTGGCGGATTGGGAGTGCGAGTTGTGCAGGAGGGATGGGTGGAGGATTTGTGGTGGAGGGGATGCTGGGAAGTGGTTGAGTTCTGTGTAGGACGGCAGCGTGGAGGTACTCGAAGACCTCGGGAGGGGAAGGATGAAAAATGGGGGAGCCTGATGGAGGATGGTGCAAGTGTGGAAGTGGCGGAGGCGGAAGCTGGAGGGGCGTGGTGTTGGAAGGGGACAAGTGTGGAAGGTGATCAAGGGGAATGGAGGATGGGGGTGACAGTAGCAGCGTGGAGCGACGGGGAGAGGGGAATGGAGGAGGGTGGTGATGGTAGCAGCGTGGAGCGGAGAGAGAGGGAATGGAGAGGCAAAGGGTGGAGAAGGGTGGTGGGAGAGTGGAAGAAAGGGATATGCAAGGAGGTGGGCCGGTGCCAAGAGTCGAGAGGCTCTGATACCAATGGAAGAGAAAAATAGATGAAAACAAGGAGCGTAATGTAGAAATGTATATTTTATAAATGTAGAAGATTAATTATGTAATAGGTGCCACGGTAATTTATACCATAAATGGGAAAGAGAGGTGAATTTTCAAGTCACCTCTTAGTTAATTTACATTAATTAACCTAGATTAATAATTAAATTTGGTTTTCGTTACATATGTTTTAAAGCTTAACATTCAAATGGGTCAAATACGGATCTGTGCATTAGGAATGGGTTTATTTCCATTGAATATAAGTAAACTTTTTTTTAATGATGTATCTTACTTTTAAAAAGTTATTGGAAGCTTAATTATAAAATAATATCAAGGGTTAAAAATTGTTCATTAGTAAGATTTAAAGTAAGACTTTTAAAAGGTGTTGAGTAAATGAAAATTTGCATACAAATTTGTATATTTTAGTCACGGTGTTTTTGTTTGTTTTTAGTAGATGTTTTTGTTTGTTTTGGATGTACCCTTTTGTTATAGAGAGGAGAAAGCATATTTATTATTGAGCAATTAACTCTTGTTACAGAGAAGAGTGCGAGTGAGCCTAAGAAGGTTTCCAAATATAATAGGAAATTCCCATGAGAAGTGAACCATTCGAGAGAGTTTCCTTCCTAAAGTAACCAATGATAATAAGATTGATTTCTAGTGAGTCATCCGAGAGAGTATAGATCTGCGTGAGTAAGGTCATTTCCCTCTTGACCATATAACCAACATCACCCCAAAGGAAAGGTGCTTGTATTATTCACTCCTACACTCATACCATTAATTCTTATATTGTTATTATGATTTTGTTAGGAAAAGTGCAGTGCACATAGTATCTGCTTATTGCAAATAACTAGGTGTTGGTATTTACAATTGCAACAAAGACAAATTCCTTGGGGGGGATTTCTTCTATATAGATATGGGGGCTTGAATGCTAATGAGCCTAGGGTTATCTTTTGAATTAATCATCAACTTCTGAAATGAATCCTTTATTCAACATTTTCGTTCAAGGGAAAATACACATGTCGCACCCTTAACAACGCCAAGAATACATTGCATTGCAAGCTAGATACTTGATATAGAAAAATAACATTGTAAAAGGTTGAGAAAGTTTGTAGTAACACCCTGCACATGGGGTCATTCAATGTGGCAATATGTGTACTTTCCAACCCTAGAATTCATTTTTAGTTGTGATTAAGCAATGTGCTTGTTGTTGTCTTACTGGCTTACATGACTAAGAAATGTTGTTTCCCAACTTATCTAAGTTGTTGGGGATAGGGTTTTGCTTGTGGCACTCCTTGATTTCTAGGGGACATACTAGGAAAACAATTCTTCTCTTTACTTTAATTTGCTGCCGAAATTTAAGAAAGTTGCTTTCTATTTGTTTTTCATGTTTGATCGAGGGTGGTTTTACTGCCATAAAGTGTGCTAGATGCCTTATTCAGGTTGTAAGACTGCATAAGACTTTGCATTTTTTAAATGTCTTTCCTATTGAATTAGGGCGCACCAAAAAAACGATGGGGATGAAAGAGAATTCAAATAATTATAATGTGAATGAAGTTGCTTGGGAAAAATATGAGCTTGCTGAACTTTATAATTTTCTTACTTAAGTGCTTCTACTATTCTCTTATGCACCCATATCATTAATACTGATATACGGTTGTTGTTATTATAATTCTATTACAGTAGTGCAGTGCACATGGTATCTGTATATCATAAATAACTAGGTGTTGGTAAAAAGATAAAATACCTAGAGGGAATTTCTTGTGTACTAAACACAAGATGCTTAATATTCAAGTACACATGAGATTTACAATTGCTCATGTTTAAGTGCCTATATTATTCTCTCGTGCACTCATACCATAAATGTTTATATTGTTGCTGTTACTATAATTCTATTAGAAAAGTGCAGTGCTCACGATATTTTTTTTTCATAAGTGATTAGATGTTGGTATTTACAATTGCAACAAAGACAGAAGAAAATAAAGGTGTTGAGGACAAATAACATGGAAAGTTCTACATAAATGAATTCAAGAATATTTGTAAGAAATGCATAATAACAAGGCACAAGACTACTCAATACAATGGAGTTGCATAAAGAATGATTAGGACATTAATGGAAAATGCAAGGATTATGCTCAATGGTGTTGGTTTAGTACAAGAATCATGGGAAGAGGCGGTAGATATTGTGTGTTAGTGGTAAATTGATCGCCCACACCAACATTGGTTGACATAACTAGTTGATAGAACTCCACTTCAAGTATGGAATCGTAACAAACCCTATTAACACTAAAAAGTGTTCACCTAGCTCTCCATGATATAAACCATATACATACATCATATTCCTACCATATTTTCCTTACTTTTGACCTTCACAATTGTATTTCCACCAAAAAATGGTCCAAAACATCATTATTTACTATGGTTTACCCTCACTCTCTCCCAAAAAGGGTTAAAAAACCCTAAAAAGCGGTCCAAAACCCTAAAAAAGAGAAAGGGTAAAAAAACCACAAATAAATACCATGGGTCACCACCTTGGGTCAAAAAACCCTAGGACCATACTATAAATACATTGTGAAGGGCTCTCCCAAAACACCTTTTTTCTCATTCACTTGTGGTTACGTTGTGACATTTGTGCTCTCAGATATTCCACATACTCCCCTGCCATCGTTCATGTTGCCACACCATTTCCCATGGTGTACATTGAGACATTCTCCGTACCCATTTTGGATCCATTCCCTGTTTGACAACTGTCTGTGCAGACAACTGGAGAACCAACCCGTGGAGTTGCAAAACCACTTCTGTGTACAGCTACAATGTCCCATATTGCAGGAGAAAGGTGTGTTTACTTTTTGTTTTCTTGCATTAGTTTAGTCGATATACATTTTAAAAAATAATAAAAATATTTGCATTCAGTTGGTAGTTTAGTTTTCTGTTTTTTCCATTGAACTCTTCCTTATGATCACAATGATCTAAGGTTGGTGCTTCTGCATGTAATAGGGGAGAAATCCCCATTATAGTTTTGGCGACTCCACTCGGTCGATCCATACGGATCTTAGTTTTTTGCAGGTTTCCATTGGTTTGTTCTTATTTTATACCATCAGCCGTCACAAATCAGGCCCCCTCGCAGCCGATCTGAACCATTCTTGCGTTAGTGCCTGCTCCCCTAGCCTTAGTTGGCTCTGATTCTAAATTTTCTTTCCCTATTCAGGTCAAGTCATTCTTATCTGGTCGAAAGCCACGACCCAGTTGCTCTTTTCCACTCGATAAGCGAGACCTAGGTCACATCTTTAGCCCCAATAAGAGAGACCTAGTTTAAAAACCTAGATCACTCTTGTCCTGGCTTCCAGAGTGACCCCAGTCACTTCTGTGACTCGGTTTTGAGCAACTCAGTCACGCTTAACCCTCTATTTTGCACGACTTCATTATTTTCTGCCCAAATCCCAAATGTCCCTCTGTTCCGTGTGACCCATATCGCATTTTTTCCGTCGACAGGTGCAACCGATAGTTTTCAGTCTATTTTTTGTGCTTCAGATTCCTGTATCAGACCCCCTGTCTGTCCCAAACCCTATTTCAACCTGTTTTCTTTCCAACTTTGATCCTTTTACAGCCCCTTGGTATGTTTGAGATCTCCCCTACTTGGTTTATGAGTTGGTATAGTTGAGCTCCGTAGTTGAAACCCCACGCTTGTTTCCTACGTTTGATTAAAAGTTCCTTTTACTACTCATTTGTTTCAAGCATAATTTCATTATTAGAAGAAAATTTTATTTTGCAGCTTTACTGTTCTTTACTGTTATTTACTACATTATATTTGCATCCCGGCAGTGAGATTGGAACATCTTCATCATGGATTGATGGGTTTGACACACATCATATGCACACAATTCACACCATAAAAGTGAAATGCTCGGTTCATAAACCCCGAGCAAGTCTTAAAATTAACTTAAATACAACCAACATTGTAACTTCGCTTTAGGATAAAACAATCTTGTAGTTAAATTAGGAATTTGGGGATAGGCATCCAAACAACACCCCTCAGCCACTCATATTTTTGAGACATAGTTGTTTTCCAATAGGGGACCAAAATCCTCTTGTATTTGTTAACACGGTCACAGCCATTTTGTCGAGAGGCCCCATACTCAGCAGGAGTAAGCCACAATGAATGGGTTCCGAAATTCAGAGTGGAATACTGCACTCCATCTTGCACCAAAGGATAAACCTTCATAGTCCTTCTCACGCATGCCAGCGTATACTGGGTGTCGAGGGCCAAAGGGCTGAAGCGTCAGTAAACCGAATGGATGTTTCATGAACGAGGTATCCTAGTGGCCATTCTTCTAGGGATCATTTATCCAGAGGTCCTTCTTGGTAGTGGGATTCTCTTAGATTCTATGGTTCTTCCATTTCGTATTGTCTGGCTGGGATTTCATCACCCTACCAAGGATATGATTTGTGAGGGACTTCCAGCTTGTAGTTAGGAGCTTTCTTGTACTCATACCCATAGGTTAGTGAGTCATTTTTATTATATAGGTAGTGTTGTTTATTGACTTTCTAGCTACTTTGTTGTAGACTCTCCTTGCTGTAACCCACTGTCGCATTTTGGTTTTAGAGATTATTGTTGGCCTGTGAACCACCATTTCATATGCTCTCCTTCTACACACTCAGTTGTAGTTGGGTTTTTGAGCCTGCAATTGATTCCCTTGAGCTTCCAGTCATTACAGAACACTACGTATAGACATCATAGCTCCACCACACTACTCAAATAGGCTTAGGGGGCATACCACCCAATTCGATTCTCTGAACCGACATCGTCGGAGCCATCTTTGACATCACTCACCACCTTCAGAGCCACACACTACCTCTGAATATGATTCGGATTCCTACCAGTCTAAACCCCTCACTTTACTGCCTCATCTAGCCCCATGGCTTGTGCACATCCTGACCCTTTTCAAGGGGGGATTGTTAGCAGTGGGCTCACGTCCATTTTTCCCATCATCATAGGTATCCCTTCCACTGGGCCCATAGGCCCTGGTCCTAGTGGGCCAGTTGTCACTACACACACTGCTACTGGTTCACTACCCACTAGTGGTGGTTCCATTCAAGCCACCGTTGTCACTACTATTCCCCCTTATATAACTGGGAGCAGTGGCCCTTCCACATCGGTTCCGACTATTCCTGCTATACCAGTGACTTTTCCTACATTCGGAAGTCAACCTCATCCACCCCCAGTTATGCATGGGAACTACGTTCCTGCAGCTACCGACACCATTGTTGGTCCTTCCCAAGCCACCCTTGGCTCTAGATTACCTTTTATGTCTAGTCTCAACCTACCAAATTTGGCACTTTTAAGTAATGACCCCATTCGTCACCATCCACAATGGCCTCCTATGCCTACCAAGCTTCCCTCGGACATCCCTAAGTTCGAGGGAAAGGCAGGAGAAGACCCTCAAAATCACATCATGTCATTTCACCTATGGTGTTCATCTAACAGCATTGTGAATGAATTTGTTCGATTAAGGTTGTTCCAGCGCACACTTACGGGTGTTACGGCCAAGTGGTACATCGAATTGCCTCATGTTATGTACCCTAACTTCTCCTCGCTTGCTTCGATGTTCCTTCAATACTTCCAGTTACTCATCTGTTATGAAGGAGTGGAGATCGTATTATCATGTCGCAAGAACACAGCTACCCATATCACAGATCATATCCATGAATGTGTCGTTGTCGTAGCTTGTGTAAGATCCAGTTAGATGATAGAATCTTCCTTTATTCATTCCTCAAAACCTTACTTCCCCCCATAGCCAAGGACATCGCATATGAGCGACCGCAAACTGAAGAAGAAGCCATCCTTAAGGCTCAGCAATTCGATCTGATATACACCCAATTGGGATATTTGTATAATGTCATACCCGATGCTCCCCGAGCTGGCACATCACACCGAGATATGTTGGGGGAATCTCACACTACTGATAGAGTTATCGGCTTTATTACCCGTCACCTTCAGTTTTATATGGCCTCTCCCATGATGCCACCCCATCTGGGTAACACCCATAGTGTTTTTCAACCAAGTTATGCCCCCGATTACTCACGTGTGATGACTGAATCCGACATTACACCATCCTATGCGTCCCCCGGGTATGCCCCTGATTACTCAAGCATGATGGCTCGGTTCGAAGCCACCCCATCATATGCGCCTCCCGCACCAACTCCTCGCGTTCATGGACCGACTTGCTCGACACACTCGTGTTCTGGCCAGACGGTCGGATTTGCAGCCCCTCCAGCTCCTCCGCTCTATTATGCACCACATGTGCAACCCACTCCGAATCCGACCCGAGTCCTCCGGTTTCCGAATCCGACCCCAGTCCTCCGGTTTCTACAGGACAGGTTTATGCTCAACAAAACCTCCATAACCAACCTGTCCCCAATAACCAACAAGGACACATAAAATTTTATGTAGAAAATAAGATTTTACAATTATATAAATTATTTTAAATTTTATTTAATTGATTAAACTTCACACTTAAAAACTAACCTAACTCGTTTTTTTATTATTGAATAAGTATGCATTCTGAACTGCAAACATTAATGAATATAAAGCAATTATATTTCAAAAAGTTATATAAAGCAATTGATATTCACACACATCACAAAAGACTTTAACATAAATAATTTGGATACTGTAAATGGTGGAAAGCGTAGACAAGAACATAAAGAAATTTAGCATATATAATTTGGATAAATCTAAATGTTGCAAAGCGTAGACAAGAACATAAAAAAAAGTGCAGAGCACACAGACACAAAGAACTCTGAACACAATGAAGCACAACACTTTATAAAAAATATAAAACAATTATATTTCAAAAAATTATATAAAACAATTGATATTCACACACATAACAAAAGAATTTAACATATGTAATTTGGATAAATCTAAATGTTGCAAAGCGTAGACAAGAACATAAAAAAAAGTGCAGAGCACAGACACAATGAAGCACAACACATTATAGGCAAAGATAGTTTGATCAACGTCTTTGATTAAACAATAATGGCTTTGTCTATTACAATAAATATGCCAGTTGAATTTTGCAAATATGCACAAGCTACCAGTTGAATTTTACAAATATGCTCAAGCTGCCAGTTGAATTTTGCAGAATTAACTTAAATGAGTACAAAAAACATTCGTAACAGGAAACATGTCCTGTAAAATCTATAACACTATATTGGAAGCCGTGAAAAATTGCAAAGGATAAGTAATGAATGCAGACCATACCAATAAATGATATAATTATGAACCATATGGAGCTGCAATCTACTTGTTAATGCTACTGCTTCGGTACAACGGGGGAGTTTCTGAGAAAATCCAATCCCAAAGAGAGATTGAGAGATGAATGCTCATCTTCTTCTTCCCCTTCCCCGGGTGCTGGAAGATTCAAATCGAATGACCTCCGCGTAGCTTTTTCTGCTTCCTTTGCAGAAGGAGGAAGAGGGAGTTGCGTGGTTACCACTGCTGAGCACGAAGACGAATCACAAACACTAGCTGCATGCGAGGCTGAGGCTGAGGTTGAGGCTGTAACAAGTACATTATTCACTACGTCCGCTCCCACTAACTCATGGTCATTGGGTTTCTCCATCGTCTGAGGCCCCACAGCCTCTCCCCACAGTGCATGCATCCTCACAGCCTCCCCCCACAGGACCTGCATCCTCATCCGCGGATGTTGTTGCAGAAGAATAGAGTAATCTAGGAGATTGCTGGGAATTGGGATGAGATAGGGAATAGAAATACTATAACCTGCACTCGGACTGGGCATCCGCATCGGCGGCTGCTGTTGCAAAAGAATAGCGTGGTCTACAAGATTGCTGCAGGGAATGAGATTGAGAAAAATAGCTGTCGAACCCATGCTGTGATCTTTCTGTCCCTGCACTCCCGCTCTCTCATTCGCGTTCTTCATTGGCTTCACTCGTTTAGCAATATTGCCAGACAAATTTATTTGGCTGCCATGATTCGCAGGCGGAGATGGAAGAGGAGAGGTCGAAAGTCTGTTAATGGCTGCGGTGTTGAGATGAGCGGGAGAGCTGGGAGGTGCGAAGTTGGTTTTGGCTTTAGCTCCCATCAAATTTCTGGCAGCATTGTCATATGCTCTCGCTGCTTCCTGGGCAGTGTTGAAGGTGCCCAGCCACTTGCGTTTTTTAATGGAGGGGTCTCTGATCTCAGCCCCGTATCGGCCGGATAACCTCTTTCTCACGCCTCTGTAATTCTGTTCCTTGTCACCATTTTTTACATCCAGATCGGCCACGCTCTTGCTACAATTTTTCTCTGTGGGAGCCATTAAGATACTTCTTGTTACAGAGGGAACAAGTGGATACCAAAACGCTGAACAGGATCTCTCGAGGTGAGACTGGCCTCTGCTTTCTCACTCAGATAGATATCTGACGCAACCCTTGCAGTGAAGAAACGCTAAACAGGATCTCTCGAGCTGAGACTGACTTGGAGGCTGGCGGCTGCTCTGTCACTAATATATATATCTCACGCCGCCATCCTTGCAATCAGGAAGGCGGAGGTCCGGACTCGCGCGGTTTGCAACCAAGAAGGCGAAGGTCGGAGAGGCCAAGTTAGTTAACCACGGCGTCCATTAGCCATAAATATTAACCACGGCGAAGTTAGTTAACCACGGCGTTCATTAGCCATAAATAGTAAGGGCATCTTTATGGTAAAAGTCAAATATTATTATAATAATTAATCATGGCGTCGATTAGCCACGCCCAAGGTTTAAACATAACGGCAAAATTGATTTTCATGGGTCATTTTAATGGCGTGTTTTTCGAAACTCCATTTGGTTTCAATTGAGTTTTGGATTTATTTTTTTTCAAAGCTCACCAAATACATATTACAATTTATAATTTAAAGTTCAAGTAAGGTTGAAAGATCTTCTCCCAATTTAATAAGGAGTAGTCTAACGGGTCGACGATTTCGCCCGGAATTAGACTACTCCGTCCATCGTCTCCGTTAATAGGCTTTATTAACCGTCAACGCCTTCGGCCCCTTCTGTTCTCGTTTCCGTGAGCATCCTTCACCGGGTCCCACATGATCCCTGCAGATCCGTCGTTCCCGTCCGTCGCCTCGATGTCCTCCCTGCAGATCCACTGTCTCTCTCAGCTACTAAGGCGGTTTCTCTCCTACATAGGTAAACACTTCTTCCTTGGCAAGTTTGGGATCGATGCCGAACATGTAAAGAAGCAAGGGATAGTTGTTCCCCGGTTCACAGAAGCACGTAAGATTTGTTGTGCCTAACACAGTGCAACAGGGTTTCACTAGCTGTGGTGGAGGCTGTACAGTAGAGTGTGTTACTACGGGTATACATGGCATTAGGTCATCCTTATTCACATTGCATATTTGAATATAACCTCCAGCCACAGAAACGCTAGCCAACAACAGTACCATAGATATGGCCAGGACAATTATCTTCATCAGCTTCATTCTTCTAATATTGCTTGCACAGAGTAAAGCAAACTTGAGAATAAGAGCGGCTATGCTCCTGTATTGCCCTGCTATTAAACCATAGTCCACTTATATAGCTGAATGGTCTTCATGAACCTCGGCCTTTGCTTTCTCACCCATGTTGGCCAATTGCATTTTCTAGCCCGTGATTCTCCCACTTGTGACAGTACAAATAAAATATTTTTGTTTGTACATATCCAAAAGGGATCCTGATAAGAAACTGTGGACTAGCGCTAATCTTATCTGCGAATCTGTACATAATAATTCGAAGGAGCAGAAGTTGTATATAATAGAATTGATTTGATCGAAATAGCCATGGGAATTGGTCACATAAACATTAGCATTGACTTGATGTAATATGTAGAGTCTGAGACACAGGAGCGTTGGCATTGGAAAAATAATATATATTCTGTATAATTATTATTCAAAGACACTATCGGTTGGACCTGATATGTATTGTGTCCGTGAAGGATAGTGGCCGCTGAATTTTTATTGCACAGTGTTTGGCCCTATTAGCTAGAGTGATTTCAACTCTGTAAGGTTTATTTGGGAAATGAATATGTTTGAGATCTAAGCTTTAATACTATGAGATTTAAGTTTTAATACTATGTAAGGTTTGTGGTCATACTAAAACCTTAATACTATATAAAATTTGTTATTATATTAAAATCTGTAAATGTTGATGAGGTTATCAAAAATGACAATTAGTACACATTTTTTTTATATTCCCAAAATAAAACGGTATAACCATGCCATTATACTAATACTCCGACAAAATAAAACAACATAACCATGCCATTATACTAATTCTTCGACATTGAAGCAATTTACAGCTTCAATGGAGAAAATAGTTTAACCCACACAACACACTGACATTGGTTTGTTTTGTTAGGTTACATTCATGATCCCGTCAACCATATCATAGATCAATCTGGATAATAAAATAAAAAGGGAGTAGTCTAACGGGTCGATAAAACACTCTAAGTTCAAAGGAAGAAAATTATAGATACAGTGATAGGAAAAGAATGGATAAGTGCGATAAAATCTTACCTATGCAGGAGAGAAACCGCCTTAGTAGCTGAGAGAGATAGTGGATCTGCAGGGAGGACATCGAGGTGACGGACGGGAACGACGAATCTGCAGGGATCATGTGGGACCCGGTGAAGGATGCTCACGGAAACGAGAACGGAAGGGGCCGGAGGCGTTGACAGTTAATAAAGCCTGTTAACGGAGACGATGGACGGAGTAATCTAACGTCGGGCGAAATCGTCGACCCGTTAGACTACTCCATTTAATAATATCAAATTTATAATTTAAAGTTTCGAGTAAGGTTTGAAGATTTTCTCCAAATTTAATTATATTTTTTGGGATTTTGATTTCTGATAAATAATTATGATTTTTTTTATAGTTTATGGTTGTAAATGGGGTAGTTGAGAGAGTAGATATTTGTTGTGTGCATTAGGAATGGGTTTATTTCGAGGTAAAAAAAAAATTTTAATGATGTATCTTACTTTTAAAAAGTTATTGGAAGTTTAATTATAAAATAATATCAATGGTTAAAGTAAGACTTTTAAAAGGTGTTGAGTAAATGAAAATTTGAATACACATTTTTATATTTTAGTAGGTGTTTTAGTTTGTTTTTAGTAGGTGTTTTTGTTTGTTTTGGATGTATTCTTTTCTTACGGAGAGGAGAAAGCAGATTTATTATTGAGCAATTGACTCTTGTTATTGAGAAAAGTGCGAGTGAGCCTAAGAAGGTTTCCAGATAGAATAGGAAAGTCCAATGAGAAGTGAATCATTCGAGAGAGTTTCCTTCCTAAAGTAACCAATGATAATAGGATTGATTTCTAGTGAGTCATCCGAGAGAGTACACATCTGCGTGAGTAAGGTCATTTCCCTATTGACCATATAACCAACATCACCCCAAAGGAAAGGTGCTTGTATTATTCACTCCTGCACTCATACCATTAATTCTTATATTGTTGTTGTTATTATGATGTTGTTAGGAAAAGTGCAGTGCACACAGTTTCTGCTTATTGCAAATAACTAGGTGTTGGTATTTACAATTACAACAAAGACAAATTCCTTGGGGGGGATTTCTTATGTATAGATATGGGGGCTTGAACGCTAATGAGCCTAGGGTTAATTTTTGAATTCATCATCAACTTCTGAAATGAAGCCTTTATTCAACATTTTCATTCAAGGGAAAATACACATGTCGCACCCTTAACAATGCCAAGAATACATTGCATTGCAAGCTAGATACTTGATATACAAAAATAACATAGTAAAAGGTCAAGAAAGTTCGCATTAACACCCTGTGCATGGGGTCATTCAATGTGGCAATATGTGTACTTTCCAACCCTAGATTTCATTTCTAGTTGTGGTTAAGCAATGTGCTTGTTGTCTTACTGGATTACTAAACTATGTTGTTTCCCACCTTATCTAAGTTGTTGGGGATAGGGTTTTGCTTATGGCACTCCTTGATTTCTAGGGGACATACTAGGAAAACAACTCTTCTCTTTACTTAATTTAAGAAAGTTTCTTTCTATTTGTTTTTTATGGTTGATCGAGGGTGGTTTTACTACCATAAAGTGTGCTAGATGCCTTATTCAGGTTGTAAGACTGCATAGGACTTTGCCTTTTTCAAATGTCTTTCCTGTTAAATTAGGGTGCACTAAAAAAAAAGATGGGGTTGACAGAGAATTCAAATAATTATAATGTGAATGAAGTTGCTTGGGGAAAATATGAGCTTGTTGAACTTTATAATTTTCTTGCGTAAGTGCTTCTACTATTATCTTATGCACTCATATCATTAATACTGATATACGGTTGTTGTTGTTATAATTCTATTACATTAGTGCAGTGCAAATGGTATCTGTATATCATAAATAACTAGGTGTTGGTAAAAAGACAAAATACCTAGAGGGAATTTCTTGTGTACTAAACACAAGATGCTTAATATTCAAGTACACATGAGATTTACAATTGTTCATGTTTAAGAGTCTATATTATTCTCTCGTGCACTCATACCATGAATGTTTATATTGTTGATGTTACTATAATTCTATTAGAAAAGTGCAGTGCTCACGATATTTTTTTATCATAAGTGATTAGATGTTGGTATTTACAATTGCAACAAAGACATAAGAAAATAAAGGTGTAGAGGACAAATAACATGGAAAGTTCTACATAAATGAATTCAAGAATATTTGTAAGAAATGCATAATAACAAGGCACAAGACTACTCAATACAATGGAGTTACATAAAGAATGATTAGGACATTAATGGAAAATGCAAGGATTATGCTCAATGGTGTTGGTTTAGTACAAGAATCATGAGAAGAGGTGGTCGATATTGTGTGTTAGTGGTAAATCGATCACCCACACCAACATTGGTTGACATAACTAGTTGATAGAACTCCACTTGAAGTATGGAATGGTAAGAAACCCTGTTAACACTAAAAAGTGTTCAACTAGCTCTCCATGGTATAAACCATATACATACATCATATTCCTACAATATTTCCCTTACTTTTGACCTTCACAATTGTATTTCCACCAAAAAATGGTCTGAAACATCATTATTTACTATGGTTTACCCTCACTCTCTCCCAAAAAGGGGTCCAAAACCCTAGAAAAGAGAAAGGGTAAAAAAACCACAGATAAATACCATGGGTCACCACCTTGGGTCAAAAAACCCTAGGACTATACTATAAATACATTGTGAAGGGCTCTCCCAAAACACCTTTTTTCTCATTCACTTGTGGTTACACTGTGACATTTGTGCTCTCAGATATTCCACATACTCCCCTGCCATCATTCATGTTACCACACCATTTCCCACGATGTACGTTGAGACAGATATTCCACATACTCCCCTGCCATCATTCATGTTACCACACCATTTCCCACGATGTACGTTGAGACATTCTCCATACCCATTTTGGATCCATTCCTTGTTTGACAACTGTCTGTGGAGACAACTGGAGAACCAAACCATGGAGCTCTGAAACCACTTTCGTGTACGGCTACGATGGCCCATCTTGCAGGAGAAAGGTGTGTTTACTTTTCTGTTTTCTTGCATTAGTTTAGCCGATATACATGTTAAAAAATAATAAAAATATTTGTGTTCAGTTGGTAGTTTAGTTTTCTATTTTTTCCATTGAACTCTTCCTTATGATCACAATGATCTAAGGTTGGTGCTTCTGCACGTAATAGGGGAGAAATCCCCATTACAATTTTGGCGACTCCACTCGGTCGATCCATACAGATCTCAATTTTTTGCAGGTTGTCATTGGTTTGTTCTTATTTTCTACCATCAGCCGTCACAGATCGGGCCCCCGCGCAGCAGATCTGAACCATTGTTGCGTCAGTGCCTGCTCCCCCAACCCTAGCCAGCTCTGATTTTAAATTTTCCTTCCCTATTCGGGTCAAGTCACTCTTATCTGGCCGAAATTCGTGACCCAACTGCTCCTTTCCACTCAATAAGTGTGACCTAGGTCGCACCTTTAGCCCCGATAAGAGACACCTAATTTGAAAACCCAGATCACTCCTGTCTCGGCTTCCAGAGCGACCCCAGTCGCTTCTGTGACTCGGTTTTGAGCGACCTAGTCGCGCTTAACCCTCTGTTTTGCACAACTTGGCTATTTTCTACCCAAATTACAAATGTCCCTATGTTCTGTGTGACCCAGATCGTGTTTGTTCCACCGACAAGTCCAACCGATAGTTTTCAGTCTATCCCAAACCCTGTTCCAACCTGTTTACTTTCCAGATCTGATCCTTTTACAGCCCCTTGGTATGTTTGAGATATCCCCTGCTTGGTTTATGAGTTGGTATAGTTGAGCTCCGTAGTTGAAACCCCACGCTTGTTTCCTACGTTTGATTAAAAGTTCCTTTTACTACTCATTTGTTTCAAGCATAATTTCATTATTGGAAGAAAATTTTATTTTGCAGCTTTATTGTTCTTTACTGTTATTTACTACATTATATTTGCATCCCAGCAGTGAGATTGGAACATCTTCGTCGTGGATTGATGGGTTTTACACACATCATATGCACACAATTCACACCATAAAAGTGAAACACTTGGTTCATAAACCCCGAGCAAGCCTTAAAATTAATTTAAATACAACCAACATTGTAACTTCACTTGAGGATAAAACAGTCTTGTAGTTAAATTAGGAATTTGGGGATAGGAATCCAAACAACACCCCTTAGCCACTCACATTTTTGAGACATAGTTGTTTTCTAGTAGGGTACCAAAATCCTCTTATATTTGTTGACACGGTCATAGCCATTTTGTCAAGAGCCCCCCTACTCAGCAAGAGTAAGCCACAATGAATGGGTTCCGGAAGTCAGGGTGGAATACCACTCTCCATCTTGCACCGAAGGATAAACCTTCATAGTCCTCCTCGTGCATGCCAGCATATACTAGGTGTCGAGGGCCAAAGGGATGAAGCGTCAGTAAACCGAACGGACGTGTCATGAACGAGGTATCCTAGTGGCCATTCTTCTAGGGATCATTTACCCACAGGTCCTTCTCGGTATTGGGATTCTCTTATCCTGTATGGTTCTTCCATTTCGTATTGTCTGACTGGGATTTCATCACCCTACCAAGGATACGATTTGTGAGGGGCTTCCAACTTGTAGTTAGGAGCTTTCTTGTACTCATACCCATAGGTTAGTAAGTCATTTTTATTATATAGGTAGTGCTGCTTGTTGACTTTTTAGCCACTTGGTTGTAGACTTGCCTTGCTATAACACGCTGTTGCAGTTTGGTTTTAGATATTGTTGTTGGCATGTGAGCCACCATTTCATATGCTCTCCTTCTACACACTCAGTTGTAGTTGGGTTTTTTAGCCTGCGATTAATTCCCTTGAGATTCCAGTCATTACAGAACACTCCATATAGTCATCATAGCTCCACCACATTACTCATATAGGCTTAGGGGGCATACCCCCCAATTCGATTCCCTGAACCAACTTCGTCAGAGCCATCTTTGACGCCACTCACCACCTTCAGAGCCACACACAGCCTCTAAATATGATTTGGATTCCTACCAGTCTGAACCCACCTTGTTCACTGCCTCATCTAGCCCCATGGTTGGTGCACATCCTGACCCTTTTCAAGGGGAAATTGTTAACAGTGGGCTCACGTCCATTTCACCCATCATCATAGGTATCCCTTCCACTGGGCCAATAAGCCCCTGTCCTAATGGGCCCGTTGTCACTACACACACTGCTACTGGTTCACTACCCACTAGTGGTGGTTCCATTCAAGCCACCGTTGTCACTACTATTGCCCCTTATATACCTGGGAGCAGTGGCCCTTCCACGTCGATTTCGACTATTCCTTCTATACCAGTGACTTTTCCTACAATCAGAAGTCAACCTCATCCACCCCCAGTTATGCATGGGAACTACGTTCTTGCAGCTACCGGCACCATTGTTGGTCCTTCCCGAGCCACCCTCGGGTCTATATTACCTTTTATGTCTAGTCTGAACCTGCCAAATTTGGCACGGTTAAGCAATGACCCCATTTGTCACCATCCACAATGGCCTCCTATGCCTACCAAGCTTCCCTTAGACATCCCCAAGTTCGAGGGAAAGGCAGGAGAGGACCCTCAAAATCACATCATGTCATTTCACCTATGGTGTTCATCTAACAACATTATGGATTACTCTGTTCAATTGAGGTTGCTCCAGCGCACACTTACGGGTGTTGCGGCCAAGTGGTACATCGAATTGCCTCATGTTATGATTTTTTTTTTAGTTTATGGTTGTAAATGGGGTAATTGAGAGGGTTGGTTGTTGGGTTCAAATCTCAAGACAAGTTGCCGTGATTTTATTTTAAAATAATAATAAAAATTAAGAAAATTATTTATTAGTATGTTTTAACGTAGGGTATGTTTTAAAGCTTAACATTCAAATGGGTCAAATAGGGATGTGTGCATTAGGAATGGGTTTATTTCCATTGAATATAAGTAACTTTTTTAAATGATGTATCTTACTTTTAAAAAGTTATTGGAAGTTTAATTATAAAATAATATCAAGGGTTAAAAATTGTTCATTAGTAAGATTTAAAGTAAGACTTTTGAAAGGTGTTGAGTAAATGAAAATTTGAATACACATATTTATATTTTAGTAGGTGTTTTTTTTGTTTTTAGTAGATGTTTTTGTTTGTTTTGGATGCACCCTTTCGTTACCGAGAGGATAAAGAAGATTTATTATTGAGCAATTGACTCTTGTTACTGAAAAGAGTGCAAGTGAGCCTAAGAAGGTTTCCAGATAGAATAGGAAAGTCCCATGGGAAGTGAACCATTCGAGAGAGTTTCCTTCCTAAAGTAACCAGTAATAATAGGATTGATTTCTAGTGAGTCATCCGAGAGAGTACAGATCTATGTGAGTAAGGTCATTTCCCTATTGACCATATAACCAACGTCACCCCAAAGGAAAGGTGCTTGTATTATCCACCCATGCACTCATACCATTAATTCTTATATTGTTGTTGTTATTATGATGTTGTTGGGAAAAGTGCAGCGCGCATAGTATCTACTTATTGTAAATAACTAGGCGTTGGTATTTACAATTGCAACAAAGACAAATTCCTTGGGGGGGGTTTCTTCTATATAGATATGGGGGCTTCAATGCTAATGAGCCTAGGGTTAATTTTTGAATTCATCATCAACTTCTGAAATGAATCCTTTATTCAACATTTTTCGTTCAAGGGAAAATACACATGTCGCACCCTTAACAATGCGAAGAATACATTGCATTGCAAGCTAGATACTTGATATACAAAAATAACATAGTAAAAGGTCGAGAAAGTTCGCATTAACACCCTACACATGGGGTCATTCAATGTGGCAATATGTGTACTTTCCAACCTTAGATTTCATTTCTAGTTGTGGATAGGCAATGTGCTTGTTGTTGTCTTACTGGCTTACTCGACTAAGAAATGTTGTTTCCCACATTATCTAAGTTGTTGGGGATAGGGTTTTGCTTGTGGCACTCCTTGATTTCTAGGCGACATGCAAGGAAAACAATTCTTCTCTTTACTTTAATGGGTTGCCGAAATTTAAGAAAGTTGCTTTCTATTTGTTTTTCATGGCTGGTCGAGGGTGGTTTTACTACCATAAAATGTGCTAGATGCCTTATTCAGACTGTAAGACTACATAGGACTTTGCATTTTTTAAATGTCTTTCCTGTTGAATTAGGGCGCACCAAAAAAAAAAGATGGGGGTGACAGAGAATTCAAATAATTATAATGTGAATGAAGTTGCTTGGGAAAAATATGAGCTTGTTGAACTTTATAATTTTCTTGTGTAAGTGCTTCTATTATTCTCTTATGCACTCATATCATTAATACTGATATACATTTGTTGTTATTATAATTCTATTACAATAGTGCTGTGCACATGGTATCTGTATATCATAAATAACTAGGTGTTGGTAAAAAGACAAAATATTTGGAGGGAATTTCTTGTGTACCGAACATAAGATGCTTAATATTCAAGTACACATGATATTTACAATTGTTCATGTTTAAGTGTCTATATTATTCTCTCGTGCACTCATACCATGAATGCTTATATTGTTGTTGTTACTATAATTCTATTAGAAAAGTGCAGTGCTCACAATGTTTTTTTATCATAAGTGATTAGATGTTGGTATTTACAATTGCAACAAAGACAGAAGAAAATAAAGGTGTTGAGGACAAATAACATGGAAAGTTCTACATAAATGAATTCAAGAATATTTGTAAGAAATGCATAATAACAAGGCACAAGACTACTCAATACAATGGAGTTGCATAAAGAATGATTAGGACATTAATGGAAAATTCAAGGATTATGCTCAATGGTGTTGGTTTAGTACAAGAATCATGGGAAGAGGCGATAGATATTGTGTGTTAGTGGTAAATCGATCACCCACACCAACATTGGTTGACATAACTAGTTGATGGAACTCCACTTGAAGTATGGAATGGTAAGAAACCCTGTTAACACTAAAAAGTGTTCACCTGGCTCTCCATGGTCTAATCCATATCCATACATCATATTCCTACCATATTTCCCTTGCTTTTGACCTTCACAATGGTATTTCGACCAAAAAATGGTCTGAAACATCATTATTTACTATGGTTTACCCTCACTCTCTCCCAAAAAGGGTAAAAAAACCCTAAAAAAGAGAAACGGTAAAAAAACCACAAATAAATACCATGGGTCACCACCTTGGGTCAAAAAACCCTAGGACCATACTATAAATACATTGTGAAGGGCCCTCCCAAAACACCTTTTTTCTCATTCACTAGTGGTTACGCTGTGAGATTTGTGCTCTCAGGTATTCCACATACTCCCCTGCCATCATTCCTATTGCCACGCCATTTCCCACGGTGTATGTTGAGACATTCTCCATACCCATTTTGGATCCATTCCTTGTTTGACAACTATCCATGGAGACAACTGGAGAACCAACCCGTGGAGCTGCAGAACCACTTCCGTGGACGGCTACAGTGGCCCATCTTGCAGGAGAAAGGTGTGTTTACTTTTTTGTTTTCTTAAATTAGTTTAACCGATATACATGTTAAAAAATAATAAAAATATTTTCTTTTAGTTATTAGTTTAGTTTTCTATTTTCCATTGAACTCTTCCTTATGATCACAATGATCTAAGGTTGGTGCTTATGCACGTAATAGGGGAGAAATACCCATTACAGTTTTCACGACTCCACTCAGTCGATCCATACGGATCTCAGTTTTTTGCAGGTTGCCATTGGTTTGTTCTTATTTTCTACCATCAGTCGTCACAGATTGGGGCCCCTCGCAGCCAATCCGAACTCCCCCAGCCCTAGTTGGCTCTGATTTTAAAAAATTTCCCCTGTTTGGGCCGAGCGGCTCTTATCTGGACAGAAGTCGCGACCCAGACACTCATTTTCACTCGATAAGTACGACCTAAGTCACATCTTCAGCCCTGATAAGAGAGACCTAGTTTAGAAACCCAGATCACTCATGTCCCAGCTTCTAGAGCGATCCCAATCGCTACTGTGACGCAGTTTTGAGTGACCCAGTCGCGCTTAACCCTCTATTTTGCATGACTATACTATTTTCTGCCTAAATCACAATTGTCCCTGTGTTTCGTGTGACCCAGATCGCGTTTGTTCCTCCAGCAGGTGCGACCGACAGTTTTCAGTATGTTTTTTGTGCTTCAAATTCCTATATCAGACCCCATGTCTATCCCAGACCCTGTTCCAACCTGTTTTCTTTCCAGATCTGATCCTTTTACAACCCCTTGGTATGTTTGAGATCTCCCCTGCTTGGTTTATGAGTTGGTATAGTTGAGCTCCATTGTTGAAACCCCGTGCTTGTTTCCTACGTTTGATTAAAATTTCCTTTTACTACTCATTTGTTTCAAGCATAATTTCATTATTGGAAGAAATTTTTATTTTGCAGCTTTATTGTTCTTTACTAGATTATATTTGCATCCTGCCAGTGAGATTGGAACTTCTTCGTCATGGATTGATGGGTTTGACACACATCATATGCAAGCAATTCACACCATAAAAGAGAAATGCTCGGTTCATAACCCCGAGCAAGCCTTAAAATTAACTTAAATACAACCAACATTGTAACTTCATTTGAGGATAAAACAATCTTGTAGTTAAGTTAGGACTTTGGGGATAGGCATCCAAACAACAACCCTCTACCACTCACATTTTTGAGACATAGTTGTTGTCGAGTAGGGGACCAAACTCCTCTTGTATTTGTTGACACGATCACAGCCAGTTTGTCGGGAGGCCCCCTACTCAGCAGGAGTAAGCCACAACGAATGGGTTACGGAAGTCAGGGTGGAATACCGCAGTCCATCTAGCACCGAATGATAAACCTTCATAGTCCTACTCATGCATGCCAACGTATACTAGGTGTCGAGGGCCAAAGGGCTGAAGCGTTAGTAAACCGAACGGACGTGTCATGAACGAGGTATCCTAGTGGCCATTCTTTTAGGGATCATTTACCCAAAGCTTATTATCGGTAGTGGGATTCTCTTAGCCTGCATGGTTCTTCCATTTCATATTATCTTACTGGGATTTCATCACCCTGCTGAGGATACGATTTGTGAGGGGATTCTATCTTGTAGTTAGGATATTTCTTGTACTCATACCCATAGGTTAGTGAGTCATTTTTATTAGATAGGTAGTGTTGCTTGTTGTCTTTATGGCCACTTTGTTGTAGACTCGCCTTGCTATAACCCGATGTCACAGTTTGGTTTTAGAGATTGTTGTTGGCATGTGAGCCACCATTTCATATGCTCTCCTTCTACACACTCAGTTGTAGTTGGGTTTTTTAGCCTGCGATTGATTTCCTTGAGCTTCCAGTCATTACACAACACTCCATATAGTCATCATAGTTCCACCACACTACTCATATAGGCTTAGGGGGCATACCCCCTAGTTCAATTCTCTGAACCGACATCGTCAGAACCATCTTTGACGTCACTCACCACCTCCGGAGCCACACATGGCCTCTAGATATGATTCGAATTCCTACCAGTATTAACCCACCTTGTTCACTGCCTCATCTAGCCCCATGGTTGGTGCACATCCTGGCCCTTTTCAAGGGGGGATTGTTAGCATTGGGATCACATCCATTTCACCCATCATCACAGGTATTCCTTCCATTGGGCCCATAGGCCTTGGTCCTAGTGGGCCTATACGGTCACTGCACACACTGTTGTTGGTTCACTACCCACTAGTGGTGGTTCCATTCCAGCCACCGTTGTCACTACTATTCCGCCTTATATATCTGGGAGCAGTGCCCTTCCACATCGATTCCGACTATTCCTGCTTTACCAGTGAATTTTCCTACAGTCAAAAGTCAACCTCATCCACCCCCAGTTATGCATGGGAACTACGTTCCTACGGCTACCAGCACCATTGCTGGTCCTTCTAGAACCACCCTCAACTCTAGATTACATTTTATGTCTAATCTCAACCTGCCAGATTTAGCACGGTCAAGCAATGACCCCATTTGTCACCATCCACAATGACCTCCTATGCCTACCAAGCTTCCCTCAGACATCCCCAAGTTCGAGGGAAAGGTGGGAGAGGACCCTCAAAATCACATCACGTCATTTCACCTATGGTGTTCATCTAACAACATTGTGGATGACTCTGTTCGATTGAGGTTGTTCCAATGCACACTTATAGGTGTTGTGGCCAAGTGGTACATTGAATTGCCTCATGTTACGTACCCTGACTTCTCCTCACTCGCTTCTATGTTCCTTTAGTACTTCAAGTTACTCATTCGTTATGACGAAGGAGTGGAGATCGTAATATCATGTCACCAGAACATAGCTACCCATATCACAGATCATATCCATGAATGTGTCATTGTCGTAGCTTGTGAAAGATCCAGTTAGATGATAGAATATTCCTTGATTCATTCCTCAAAACCCTATTTACACCATAGCCAAGGATGTCGCATCTGAGAAACCACAAACCGAAGAAGAAGCCATCCTTAAGGCTCAGCAGATTGATCTGATAAATGCCCAATTGGACTATTTGTATACCGCCATACCCAATGCTCCTCGAGCTGACACCTCACACCGAGATACGTTGGGGGCATCTCATGATGTTGATGGAGTTATCGTCTTTATTACCCGGCACCCTTAGTTTTATCTGGCCTCTCCCATGATGCCACTCCATCTGGGTAACACCCATAGTGTTTCCCAACCAAGTTATGCCCCTGATTACTCACGTGTGATGACTCAATCTGGTGCTACACCATCCTATGCGTCCTCTGGGTATGCCCCTAATTACTCACGCATGACGGCTCAATTCGGAGCCACCCCATCCTACGCGCCTCCTACACCAACTCCTCACGTTCATGGACCGACTTGTTCAACACACTCATGTTCTGGCTAGACGGTCGGATTTGTAGCCCCTCCAACTCCTCTGGTCTATTATGTACCACCTGTGCAACCCACTCCGGCTCCGTCCCAGACTCCTCCAGTTTCTACGAGATAGGTTCATGCTCAGCAAAACCTCCCTAACCAACCTGCCCCCAATAACCAACAAGGGCAGGGAAAGAAAAAGAGAGGTAGAAATTGACGCAATAACCAACCCCAAGGAGGAGGCCCACACGCTAACCCTCCAAACAAAAACGACATCGAACTGCACCAAATCCCTAGCATCCCAATCGACCTGGAAAGAACCCATAGTTACAGACCAATCTTCCACGTCCTATCTGTTGGGCCCAGAAATGGCCCCTTTTTTACCACCTTTATCCACCTCTTTTTGCCTCATCCTACCCTATTATGCATGCTAAATAGATGTTTTTCCCTCACTTGGCCCCTCAAGTCATAAAGGTATGGTTAATTATTGTCTTATTTTATCAATGCTTAGGATTGTGGTAATCAGGGCCCTAGATCTTAAATTATGCTAACATATGATGGTTTTATAAAGATATTTCAAGATATAGATAATATAGATGTAGCAGGCCGAACATGCCAAAGGAGGGATGGACATTCATTGCTAAAGCTGATCGCCATCCATTCCATCGTTTCCCAAAGAATGCGGTCCCAGTGTATTAGTCCATGCAAGCTATACAAGGGTAGTTGCAACATATTGCGACAGATTTGGAGGCAACAGTGCGGCGCTGCTGAAAAGTACTTGTAATCCATGGAATATATTCTCAATCAATCAGGATCATTATTTCTGGCTCAAATAATAGCTTCCATATATACGCTGCTCTCATCTTGCCAGGACTGTAACAGCTTATTGTAATTAGGGCAACCTGAAGATCAGAGATCTTCATGGCTGCCCGACAATAGTAGGAGGAGGTTATGATTGTAATGGCATAAATATGGGAAACCATTCTGAGCCAGGGGTTGAACATTTTTAACTAAATTACTATATCATCTTTGATTGAGGTTGCGTGATTCATCTGCCATTTTTAATACAAGGAGTTGGATTCAGATCTCAGCGTTTTAACGTGTATTACTTCCAGCATCTTTGTGTGAATGCTGGGCTCACCTTCCCACAGGGATTGCTAAGTTAATTAGGTATTATATTTATTTTGTTGTGTGATTTTGCGATAATTTCCTTTTTTCATAGTAAGCTGCAACAATTATCGATTTACAGTGTGTCATTGGATAATCAGTGATTGCATTTCTTGTAAAACTGCAGTGGTATGGTGTGTCAGTCGACTGTATAAGTTAATTGTTTCTTATGCAATTGTGTGATAGTTGTAACAGCCCTATTCATCCCTAGTTCTTTCAATTGTTGTTTCCGTAGATCTTTGCAGTTCGTTCCTTTGCTTTTATAGTTGCAGAATTTCATTCCTGTACTTTGAATTTCTAGAATAGTTGAATTCAATTCATGTCCTTTGGATTTCTAAAATAACTAAATCAAGATAATTGGGTGGATCATTAGATGGTTTGGCAATCAAGATTTTATTTTCTGCAAGACTAATATAGATGTTATTTCCTAAATCTTTCAATTCTAGATTAAGAATCGTAAAAGGTACTTGTGGCTGTATTCTTGAAAAAGTAAATTAGATTAAGTAGATTATGGGATGAGCGTGGCTGAACATGAAAGTAGGATCATTTACTTACAGCAACTTAGTGTTTAAAACATATATAGTGCATATTATCCTTGAAATAAAAGACTTCCCTAGGTTGACAATTTATATTGAACACTTTGTATGTTAGCTTTATTTAACTTGCATATAGGGTGCCCAACATTTTGGTGTCGTTGCCGGGGAGGATAAGTATTAGACACTATTGTAGTTGCATCCAATAATTGTCTTTATTCGGTCTTCTTGAGTTTTTTTTCATTTGCATGTTATGGGTTGCATGAATACAAAAAGGGTACAGTGTGACCATCTTATAAATCCCAGAACCCCACAGAACACTAACGTTGTAGGTGGTCGAGGCCGTGGGTGAGGTCCAACTTTAGGGAGAAGAACATTCATCGATGATCTGGCTTATAGAACCAATTCTTCTACTAGAGCTCGCTATCAAGAAACACCCATCAGAAGAAGCCCTACCAACCCTGGAGTGGCAGCATCAGGTTCTACATTGGAGAACACACGAGGAGCTGCAACAACCTCGAATACCCCTGCAGAGGAATACAGAGTTAGTACTGTAGGATCGACAGATAGAGATCTGATCCATCACATTAATGGGAAGGTTGTGACTGAAGAGGACTGGACATAGTTCCATCAGAAATTCATCGATCAGTGGAAGAACGAAGAGGATAAAACAGAAGAAAATATAAGTAACAGATGCGATTCCGAAGAGGAAGAGGCAATGGGAGAAAATCACCATCATGAAGGTAATTCCCTTCCTGAAGGGATGGTGGATACACTTCAGTTCCCAATTCAACAACCAGAAGGGATAGCCCCCATGAAAAATATATCGCCATCGGTGTTGCCTCGCTTTTATGGAAAAGCGGCAGAGGATCCAGATGAATTTATTTTCGAATTTGATATCCTCTGTTGCAGTTATGACTACACCACCAATGCACAGAAGCTGAAACTCTTCCCTACCACTCTGAAGGACAATGCATTACGTTGGTTTATGAGCCTAGGAGGTGGAACTGTCACTAATTGGGACAGGATGAAACAGGTGTTCCTGGAGAAATATCAGGAGTATTGCAATACCAAGGATAAGAGAGAAGAACTGTTTAAAATGGTACAGAAGGTTGATGAAAGTCTGGAATATTTTGTTGAAAGGCTTTTATATAATGTGCAGAGAGATATACAGACTAATATGGGGTTAGATGTGCTCAAAATAATCCTACTTCGCGGGATTAGGGATGATTTCCTAGATATGTTAAACCTCTTAGGAAAGGGGGATATCTCCAAGGAGTCCTTCGAGAAAATCGTGGAACTGTGCAAAAGGTACTCCAGGGGATCTTCCAGGAATAACAGGTGGGACAAAATAGACAAATTAAAATGTGATGTCTTTGACAGAACTCAGAAGTTGTCTAATGGAGGAGCCACCCATGCAGAGATAGGAAATCTCCTCGAAAATTTCAAAACATAAATGATGAGCTCCATCTCCTCGGAAATAGATGTCCTGAGGGCAAAGAAAAAACAAGTAGTAGAGGATCTCACACTAGGTGTATTCTGCCCTAGATGTAGAAAGAACTACCCTCTGAAGGAGTGCCCACTCGACAAGATAGAAGTGTGTCAATTGTGCGAGCTGAACCATGACACAAAAGAATGCCCGTCACTACCTCAAGTGAAGGCTGTTCTACAGGCATCAACTCCAGAGGTGGAACCAGCTTACTTTATTGCACAAAAGAAGCCCTGGAAGACTCAAAATCAAGGTATGACTCCAGACTCGTTTCCATTTTCGAATAACATGAATAATTGGAATAATATGCAGCATATGAATACACAATTCCCTTCATCTTATTATAATCCTCAATGGTACCCCTATCAACCTTCAATGCAAAATTTTAACTACTGGAACCCCTGAGCTCAGCCACCAAACCAACCAAATTATTGGTCTCCTGGATGGAGGAATTTCCATCCAGGGAACCAGTTTCCCCAACAGCTTCCACATCAACCATTTTCTCAACAACCATACCCTCCTCAATATCCTCAGCCTTATCAACAGTCGCAGCTGCAACTCCAGAATAATGTTGTCCCCAATATGCCGATACGACCTCAGCTACCTGCTCAACCTAACCCTAACCCAAATAATAAAGCAGTCCATCAGTTTGAGATTGTTAACATGCCTGCTTATTCGCTTACTCCTGTACCCTGCAATGATATCCGCTTACAATCAAGAAACGTAGTGGAGCCTTTGATCATTGAGGATGTTCCATCCTCTGTGCATGAAGAAGGGATGAATCCACAGTATTTATCCAATGCGACCCCCATCATTGAAGACCCTGAACATCCTACTAATATGTCGGCTGAAACACAGAACGATACATCTATCGACACACAGCCTACCCAGCTAATTAGGGAACCAGCATAGCCTGAAAGATTAATGTTACCAAAGGTAGTGGGACAACCTCAGTTTAACCTCTTAGGAGAGTTAAAAAATCTTTATGTTAAAATTCCCCTCCTTCAGGCCCTTCAAGATGTACCTATCTATGCTAGAACTGTTCGGGACTTGTGTACAAGGAAACCCAAGGATCCCCCCACTGTTCATGTCATAGGGAAGTTATCTGCATTGATAATGGGAAAACCCTCTTGGCCAAATACGATGACCCTGGGAATCCCACTATCACTGTGCAGATTGGGCATACACAGATACCCAACGTACCGGTAGAATTAGGAGCAGCAATTAATGTTATGACTATTGAAACTGTAAGAAAACTTGGGCTCACTAATCTCAAGCCAACTCCCACCATTTTAGAACTGGCAGATAGGTCCACTATTAAAACTGAAGGAATTTTGGATGATCTCGTTATCTCGGTTGATTCTTGGGAGTACCCTGTTGACTTCTTGGTTTTACAACCTAAGTCGCAGCTAGGAGGACACCCATTGATCCTGGGAAGACCCTGGTTAGCTATAGCTGATGCTTGCATCAGCTGTGGATCTGGGTCTATGACCATATCAGATGGCACTAAGATAAAGAACCTCACTCTCTATCCTCTAGATTGACTGAGCTTAGAAGCTGAAACCCTGTTATGGATGGAGCCAGAGGAAGAAGAGGGCATTTAGCCATTATTAACAATAGGGAAGGCCTTAACTTTTAAATATGAAACTGAAGATGATGTCATTAATAACTTCATCAGTGAACCCACTTCTTTCAATAAGAAAAATTATCAGATCCTGAATACTACTCTAGGTGTGCTCTAGGTGAAGAGGAACAAGAAAATCTCACAGAAGAGGCATTAGTCAGTGACACTCATATAGTTCCAGTACTGAAAAATTCAAAAAAGTGTTCCTATTGAGGTAGAGTCTAGAAAAACCCTGAATATTAATCCCATCCTTTCCCTAGATGAACAGAAGCACTTGATCATTCTCTTAAAAAAACACAAGGGGGCATTTTCCTGGGAGTACACAGACATGAGGGGTATCCCCTCTAATCTGTGCACCCATCATATTTATATCAAAAGTGACTCATGTCCTGTGTGCCAACCTCAACGACGAATGAACCCCAACCTTAGGGACATAGTGAAGGAAGAAATTTAGAAACTCTTGGAAGCAAGATTTATATATCCCATTTCAGAAAGCGAGTGGGTGTCTCCACTCGTAATAGTACCCAAGAAAAATCGTAAATGGAGAGTCTGTGTGGAATATAGAGAGATGAACAAGGAAACACAGAAATATCATTTTCCCCTGCCTTTCATCAATCAAGTACTTGACACCTTATCCGGGAAGAAGTTCTTCTCCTTCCTGGATGGGTTTAGCGGGTACAATCAAATCCAGTTTGCTCCTGAAGACCAGGATAAAACTACCTTCACCTGTCCCTGGGGAACTTTTGCATACAGAGTGCTTCCCTTTGGCTTATGCAATGCACCAGCAACATTTCAAAGAGCTGTGATTGACATATTTTCAGAATTAGTTAATGATAGTATGGAAATTTTTATGGATGATTTTACTCCTTATGGCAGAGATTTTGAAGAAGCATTGAAAAATTTGGAAAAGGTTTTAACTCGCTACGAACAGACCTAGCTATCTTTAAGCACTGAAAAGTGCCATATGATGATGAGTGAAGGAGTGGTGTTGGTGCATTTTATCTCTACTGATGGCATCCAGGTTGACCCCTCTAAAATCAAGGTAATAAAAAATATACCTACTCCTGTAACTTAAAAACAAGTGCAAAGTTTCTTGGGGCATGTTGGATATATTATCAAATATTTATAGAAAACTTTTCCAAACTTGCCTCTCATTTGTTTTCACTGTTAATGAAGGATGTGCAATTTATTTGGAATGAGGCATGCCAGACAGCGTTTGTTAAACTTAAGGAGAAGCTGTCCACAACTCCCATCCTAAGAGGACCCAATTGGACCCTGCCTTTTCACATTTCTTCAGATGCTTATGATACTACCATTGGAGCAGTTTTAGGATAGCAAGATGGTCAAGCACCTTATGCAGTTTACTATATTAGTAAAAACTTGGCCCTTGTTGAAATTAATTATACTGTTACCAAGAAGGAGTTTTTAGCCATTGTTTACTCCATTAACAAATTTTGACATTATATCACTGGATATCCTACATTTGTGTACACTGACCACTCAGCCATCAAATATCTAATGAATAAACCTATTACCAATGCCAGGGTAGCTAGGTGGCTGTTATTATTGCAGGAATTTGATATTGCCATTACAGACAGGCCTGCAAGAGAAAATGTTGTCGCTGATTTCTTATCTCATTTTACTAACAGTGATGATAATTTGCCTATCGAGGACTCTTTTCCAGATGAACACTTATTTACAGTTTCAGCTCACTCCCCTTGGTATGTAGATGTCGCTAACTACTTGGCTGCAGGAAAGCTTCCAGCACATTTGTCCAAAAGAGAAAAGAGGAAAATTATTCAACAAAGTGCCAGGTATTGTTGGATAGACGGTCATCTCTTCTACACAAGCCCTGATCTTGAGATCAAAAGATGTGTAAGAGAAGATGAAATATTCCATATTTTGAAGGCCTGCCATGATGAGCCTTGTGGGGGGCATTTTGCAAACAGGAGGACACAACACAAAGCACTGAGAATGGGCTACTATTGGTCGACCCTTTTTAGGGATGCAAAAAGATATGTCCAGTCTTGTGATAGCTACCAGAGAATGGGCCAGCCCAATAGATTAGATCAAATGCCTCTTCAACCACAATTGTTGGTTGAACCCTTAGATAGATGGGCCTTAGATTTTGTTGGTCCTATCAGCCCTCATTCCAAGCAGAAAGCCTACATCTTGGTCTGTACCAACTACATGACGAAATGGGTAGAAGTTGTGCCTCTGGTGAAAGCCAATGACCAGGCTGTGATCGATTTCCTGTATGGTGAAATCTTTACCCATTTCAGGGTACCCAAGGAAGTGGTTACCGATGGAGGACCGTATTTTGTGTCGCATCAATTCGAATCTCTGCTACGAAAGTACCATATTCAGCACCGGATAGATTCACCATACCATCCCCAAGCCAATGGCCAGGTGGAAAGCACTAACAAAGTTATTGAAGCTATCCTTACCAAGACGGTCAAGAGCCATCGTAGAGATTGGGCTGATAGACTTTCGGAAGCATTGTGGGCATATCATACTACTTGGCGCAACACTACAGATTTCTCTCCTTATGACTTGGTGTATGGGAAAAGTGTTGTCTTCCCGATTGAATTTGAAATTAAGACTTTGAAGACAACTACGGAGGTAAACTTAGATGTAACCAAACCTCAGAAGAAAAGATTGAATCAATTGAATGAACTTGAAGAGAACCATTTAGCTGCTATGAATAAGACAGTATTAATCCAGCAACAAAGATCCAATTGGCATGACCGATTCATCAAAAATAAAGTCTTCTGCTAGGGAGATTGGGCGTTATTATATGATTCAAGATTCAGAAGGGACTTCAAGGGTAAATTATACACAAGGTGGTTGGGCCCATACTTGGTAGACAGAGTATTTGATAATGGTATGGTACGCCTGGTAACCATTGATGAGAATCGTGCACCATTATTTTCTAATGGTCACAGGCTGCGACTATACCATAAGCCCATTTCAAAGGACGCATTCACTTCACAGATTGGAGCTGATCCATACTACCAGTTAGAACAAGGGCAAGAATTTTTCTTTGCCCCTATCAATCCTTAGTTAATCGATGTAAATCTTACATGAATTTTCGTACATAAATAAATTGATTTTTTTTTAACTGTTATTGTTATCTTTTTCTTTTGCACTTGATCCATTTTTTTTTTTTTAAATAAAATGTGCAAGGAAGCGCCTAAGGAGCGATGGTCATCATCGGGCCTATTGACCAGGGTTGTCCTTTTGTAACTCCCTGCACCATAAGAAAATTCCTTGAATAAATCTGTTGCAGCCGCAACACTTTCCTTTATCCCATTTCACGCAGCTGCAATACCTTAAAAAATCATTGTCTTTTACCCCCTTTCGCGCAGTTGCAACACCGTAAAACTTCTGCCTTTAGCCCATTTCGTGCAGCTGCAACACCGCAACTTTTCTCCTTTATCCCGTTCCGCACAGCTGCAACAACGTAAAACTTCCTCCTTTATCCTGTTCCGTGCAGCTACAACACCGTAAAACTTCCGCCTTTATCCCATTCCGCGCAGCTGCAACACCGTAAAAATTCCACTTTTACCCCGTTCTGCGTAGCTACAACACCGTCAACTTTCATCAGCTTAAATCCTTCTTCCGGTTCCGGCAGCTGCGATACCGTTTTACTTTTGTCCATTTTCACCTTTTCTGGAAACTACAACACCGTTTTACTTTTGTCCATTTTCACCTTTTTCGGCAGCTGCGACACCGTTTCACTTATTGTCCACTTTCACCTTTTCCAGCAACTGTGACTCTACCACATTTGGCTGATTTTTCTATAATCCAAGGCCACGACTTTGCTAAACTGTTTGATTTCTCTATGGTCTACGGCTATGACTCCTCCATTATTGGCAGAACTCTTTGCAACTATGGTTAGCGACTCCTCCAGATCTAGCTCCGATTCCTTATGCCGACAATTCCAATTTATACTCCAACATTCATCATGTTTCCAACCAATTTAACACAATGGTTTTGGTTCACCGGTAGAAAAGGTCATTACAGCATACCTACAATAATGATACACTTAAATGGTTGCACTTCACATGCTCTACTATTCTCCAAAGGTCACCATCCATTGCGTATTTTCGAAGGTATGGTTTTGATTATCTACTTAATTAAGTATTAACTGGATCTGACAATATTAATCATACCTTCCTTTATGTGCCCATTATTACACCTCCATATCATTAACCATCCACTCGTGCGACTTAATGACTATTTATGTTACCTGATAACCGCCACCTTTCCTAATTTGGGATAAATTCCAAATAATCCGATGCTATGAAACTTTCCTAATTTACCCCAACTCCACTCTCAGATGTTCATGCATACTCTGTGCTTTAGCCTCCATTGTCGAGATTTGTAATCTGTTGGACTGCAACACACTTCCGAAGGAAAACAAACATGGGTATTATAGCTCAGCATGAACCTCCAAACATGCGGGAACTCAGAAGAAATGCAGAAGTTTTCGCTATTTTTCAAGCTGCGGGCTAGACTGAATTCTTCCAATGCCTAAATGGGTTTCATCATGAGACAACTCTACAATTCACCTTGAATCTTACAGAAACCCACTCAAAGGTTTGGGGGTTACGTATTGAAGTCTCTGAAGCAATAGTGGCTGGGGTCACTGGCCTTCCTCAGGTGGGCAGAGCTTGGTTTGGATGAAGAACCTCCAATCCTGCAGCAGTACAGGATTTTCTCAGGGAAGGGGAGCACATTCAATAGTCACGGAGGGGGATAGTGTTTCATTCATTGCCTCGGCCATGGGATCAAGTAGCAATTTTCCTCAAGAAGTATATCACCTATGAAGGTAGGTATCAAATGGTTTATTACTCTAAATTTCTCTTATTATCTCATCTCCGTCACAGGGCCTTGTTAAACATTCCATTTTATTTATTCAATGATTTACATCATATGGCGGGGTTTGTCCGAACAACCAAGCATCCAAACTCTTCCCTTACCCACCATGGCCTCATTAAATTAATAATTTTATGGGCCCTTTCTCAACAAAACCAAACCTGGGAGCAATTTACAGGTCAAATTCAGGAACCCATTCTTTTGCTCGATGTTCCAATAGAAGAGGAAATAGAAGTACCTGTACTCATGGGGCCTGTTCAAAACCAAGAGGAAATAGAAGTACATGTACTCATAGGGGGGAATGCAAAGCAACAGGAGGTTCAAAGTCCCTCCAATTTAGTTGGTGGGGGGGGGAATGAGACTAGATCGGAGGATCAGTCAGGATATCAAGCAAAACAATTGGGGAAGAATGTACAAGAAAACCCTGTAGAAAGACTAAATAGTAGGGCAGCTCTGACAGCAGAGACTGAAACTAAAGAAGCATTAGATGCTACGACAGTTGAAACCGAAGATGTTAGAGCTATGATAACAGAAGAAAACACAGAGATGTTGACCATTGAATCTTCCCCTGAATGGGGAGGAACCCTGATTGAGGAAGAACAAGAAAATGTCAAAACAGAGGATATCCCTTCCACATCAGCCGCAAATCTGGAAATTCCAGTACCATGAAGAAAAAGGAGGAGATCAAAAGATGAAATACGGGCATCACCACCAATAAGATGAAAAAGAACCAGGTCAATTACAGCAGCATAAGTAGCACGGGCAAGATGGGAAACCTTAGAAGCACAAATCGAGTTCCCCATTCTGAGACCCATAGAAAATGACGCCCCACGGGAACCGGCTACAGAAGAACCTCAAATTGAAGGACTTTTGTATGAAAATGGGCTATTAAAGGAGGAAGTACAATCACTCCGGAAGGAATTAGAAAATTGGAAGGAAGCGTGCAGGAAACAGAGTGAAAGGAAGTTGCACACATTGGTTGAAGCTGCAGACCAATTAGAAGGATCAACTCTTGTTGAGGTTGGTGATGAGGAAGAAAGAGTGGTTTGTCATGTGTGTGGAGAAATATTTAACCAGTCAAGGTACAAGGTCATATTCCGTGCCTTTGTAACACAACAGCCCGTACCTACAGCTGTGGAAGAACAGGGACAACCTGATTGGAAATATGGTGAGGCTCCCCAAGAGAAACTCTAGCAAAAGGAAGTAGCAAATGAACAGGATGCTGATACACAAGAACCAGCATCTTTGAATATTCCTGTTGAAATTTCCACCCAAATCGGGACTGATGAACTAGAGGAAGAGGTTATTCCTGATTTTGTTGAAGTCTGCACTGTGACCCCTGAACCTTCTCAAGACATAGAACCAATAAGAATGGAACCCCAGCAGTAGAATGATGATTAGGTCGAACAGGACGCTGATACACAAGAACCAGCATCCTTGAATATTCTTGTTCAAGTTGCCACCCAAATGGGGGAATAAGAACCAGGGATTGAAAACATTCTGGAATTTAACGAAGAAATTTGCACCATGACTCTTGAACTGTCTCATGACATAGAGATAATATAAATGGAACCCCAACAATAGGAAGATGAGGAAGTAAACCAGGATGTTGCTACACAAGAACCAACATCCCTGGAAAATTCTGTGGAGACTCTCAAGATGCAACAAGAAGCCAACCCCGGAATGGATATTATTCCTGATTTGGATTTAGGAGAGGATAAACAAATGCAATCACAATCCTCGGGGGACACTGAAATCCTTGAGGAACAGCTCCATATTGAAAAAGACATGACAAGAACTCTACAATCCTAGTAGCATGAATAAGGAGAAGGGCAGGGCTCTTTTACACAAGAACCAGCAGCCTTGCATCCCCTTGTTGAAGTTGCAGCTAATAATTAAGTAGATAAGGAGATTAAAATTCAGGAGGAAATTGTCCCACAAGAACCAAAATCCTCGCAATTAGCTACTAAAGGTGCTATAGGAGGACTCCAAAAAGAGGATGTTGTTACACAAGAACCAGGATCTCCAGAATTTGTTTCAGGACTACGTATGGTTGAAGTTGTTGCATAAGAAATTTTGGGAAGGGATGTTGTTACACAAGAACCAGCACCCCCAGAAGTGATCTCAGAAGTGCAGGATGTTCAATGTGGCACATCAGGTGATAAGGTATGGACTCAACTTCCTCAAAACATTATCAATTTGGATTCTGATAAGGAAGAACATCATGCAGAAGAAGAAATCCTGAAGCTTACAGAAGAACTCTCGATACTGAGAATAGAAGTGAGGAATTGGAGGAGCCAGGTGGAGAGATATCAAGAAGGGATGGTTTCCCTCACTAAACATAGAAAGACCATCAGGGAACTGAAGGAAAAATGTGCAGAAGAACTCATGACCCAGAAACTCTGTGGGGAAGAACTATAGAAGGAGCTAAAGGAGCTAAAAAAGTTCAAGTCCATGCAGGTGGAAAAAGACCAGCTGTATGCTCTTTCTCAGGAATTATTGGGTACCAGAGTACCATCCTCCTCTTACCCTGTGTTTTTATTCGAGCAGTTTATTTGGTTTAAACTGAGGGCTATGAAAGAACGGATATCATATGAAATAGCAACCTCGGCGAAATTCTTGGAAACATTTCTGGGAAGTGATTTTGAGGACCAGAATTTGTTGTGTGAGCTTTATTTGCATGAGATGGCTTGTCCTTTGGATCACCATTCGAATCTTGTTCCTTTCTCAGGTGATGTTCAGCTGAGGGATTTTGCCTCCTTTGTGAGCAATCATGTTCAGTGGGAAAGGTATTTCCAAACTTTCTCTCACAATGAGGCCCACTCTAATCTTTGGATCCGAAGCGAACCTTGGAACCCTCGTCTTCTCCTTGCTCGACATCAAAGTCTACTCTCATGTCCCATCCAAACTCAGCATATAATGGAACTTCACGAAGGGGTTAGTTCTACTTGTACCAGCCAGATTTCCATGCATCAATGAACGGCTTTGGAAGGTAGTTAGCACAGACGGCAGGTTACCTCTCCAACCCTTGGAAATAGGGACCCCTACTGTTACAAGAATTTTGAACAAGCACTTTCCAGGATTGAGGGTTATGTTGGATGCATGAGGGAATATGGGGTTAATTGGCTGGGACTAAAATTTAAATTTCCTCTCATCTGGTGGCCAGCAAAACCGTACAGGGAAGATTTCTCATTAACCAGGGCAAAAGAGCAGAAGAGTTGGAGATATTGGGTTGTCCATAAGGGATTTGTAGAAAAAGAAGGAACATCTGAATTCCCATACAACTTTTCTTCTCTCCATGAACGAAGCATAATGCGAGATTCAAATTCAGAATAATGGAGGTTATTGCACGAGGACATGCAACAAGATAGTTGGGGGGAGATGTTGGGCCCAGAAATGGCCTCTTTTTTACCACCTTTATACACCTCTTTTTTCCTCATCCTACCCTATTATGCATGCTAAACAGATGTTTTTCCCTCACTTGGCCCCTCAAGTCATAAAGGTATGGTTAATTATTGTCTTATTTTATTAATTCTTAGGATTGTGGTAATCAGGGCCCTACATCTTAAATTATGCTAACATATGATGGTTTTATAAAGATATTTCGAGATATAGAGAATACAGGTGTAGCGGGCCGAACATGCCAAAGGAGGGATGGACATTCATTGCTAAAGTTGATCGCCATCCATTCCATCGTTTCCCAAAGAACGCGGTCCCAGTGTATTAGTCCATGTGAGCTGTACAGGGGTAGTTGCAACAGATTGCGATAGATTTGGAGGCAACAGTGCGGCACTGCTCAAAAGTAGTTGTAATCCGCGAAATATCTTCTCAATCAATCAGGATCATTATTTCTGGCTCAAATAATAGCTTCCCTATATATGTTGCTCTCATCTTGCCACGACTGTAACAGCTTATTGTAATTAAGGAAGCCTAAAGATTGGAGATCTTCATGGCTGCCCGATAATAGTAGGAAGAGGTTATGATTGTAATGGCATAAATATGGAAAACCATTATGAGCCAGGGGTTGAACATTTTTAACTAAATTACTGTATCAGCTGTGATTGAGGTTGAGTGATTCATCTGCCATTTTTAATACAAGGAGTTTGATTCAGATCTTAGCGTTTTAACGTGTGTTACTTCCAGCACCTCTATGTGAATGCTGGGCTCGCCTTCCCACGGGGATTGTTGAGTTAATTAGGTATTATATTTATTTTGTTGTGTGATTTTGCGATAATTTCCTTTCTTCATAGTAAGCTACAACAATTATCGATTTACAGTGTGTCATTGGATAATCAATAATTGCATTTCTTGTAAAACTGCAGTAGTATGGTGTGTTAGTCGGTTGTATAGGTTAATTGTTTTTTATCCAACTATGTGATAGCTGTAACAGCCATGTTCATCCCTAGTTCTTTCAATTGTTGTTTCTGTAGATCTTTGCAGTTCGTTCCTTTGCCTTTATAGTTGCAGAATTTCATTCCTGTACTTTGAATTTCTAGAATAGCTAAGTTCAATTCATGTCCTTTAGATTTCTAGAATAACTAAATCAGGATAATTGGGTGGATCATTAGATGGTTTGGAAATCAGGATTTTATTTTCTACAAGAGTAATCTAGATGTTATTTTCTAAATCTTTCAATTCTAGATTAAGAATCGTAAAAGGTACTTGTGGCTGTATTCTTGAGAAAGTAAATTATATTAAGTGGATTATGGGATGAGCGTGGCTGAACAGGAAAGTAGGATCATTTACTTACAGCAACTTAGTGTTTAAAGCATATATAGTGCATATTATCCGTGAAATAAAATACTTCCCTGGGTTGACAATTTATATTGAACACTTTATATATTAGCTTTAATTAGCTTGCATATAGGGTGCCCAACACTATATGTAACACGTACAGCCATTACACTCATTAGTTTCCTCACACAGATCGCGTCCAACAACTTCTCCAAAATGACAGTCAACACAATCTGAGCGCGGCTGCTCTGGCTCGTCCTAGCCTAGTGCCACCAGGTCCCCCACCTATGGTGCTCCAAAACCCCCTACCACACCAATGATTGGCTGCAACCCAACCCTTGGCCTCACCTACTCCCGCAACTACTGTTGGGACCCCATTTGTTGAGGCTCGTGTCCATCACCTCATGACATTGTCATCTGAAGTCAACCTCCAGACTCGATGCAACAAGTATGGCTCCACCATAGAAATTGTTGACCCATCAGTGACGTCTACCTCTACCACTTCTGACATGTCGAGACCCCCTAGAGATGGGGAGGCTAGAGTCCCACGGTTCCCTATGCATTGTGTCGCAAACAATGCTACTACCAGAGTTATCCTCGACTACAATATGGTTGACGACTAGGACCAATATCCTATAGCCATGTCCACTTTGGAAGTGCTTAAAACTTGTCCATCACAACGTAAAGCATTGTTTTCTGCTCTAGGCTTCGTTGATCCCTCTGATTCCAGGTTGATCACCTTCGACCTGGATCAAGAAGAACCCAGGATGTCGTCTATCGTTGCATTCCAAGTTCTGGTCACAATTCAAAATTTGGTGGTACATCGATGCATTATTAATGAAGGGGAATCCATCTGCATTATGTCAACCTTCGTTTGGCAGAAACTTGGGTCCCCTACCCTTCAACCTTCCACCACCACTCTTCACGCCTACGATGTTCGCTCTACTCATCCCAAAGGGATTCTCACGAACATTCCTGTTGAGTTAGCCCGTAAGACGGTATTGATTAACATTGATGTTGTCAATGCCCATCTTGATTACAACCTCCTCCTATGAAGTAGCTACATGTATGCCATGCGAGTCGTGGCCTCTACCATCTTTCGACTCCTGATGTTCCCTCATGATGGGAATATCTTGATCGTCGACCAGTTGACGTACTATGATCCTAAGGGGTCGGCCACACCGAAACATGTACTTCCTACTATCGACACCACCATCGACAGCATGTCTACTCCCGTATTTATCTGTTGTTGGCGTGGGCTTGTTCTCCAACACTCCTATGACAGAAACCTTTTTGTCCTTACCACCTCCACCTTCGTCGACTGACTTACCGAATTTGTGCACCATCACGTCTGGTACCGTTTCGACCACATCACAACCTTATTCACAACTCCAACCACATTCATCAGGGAACTATTGGGGTTCCTTCCTGGTACACACGATTCCCTTCCTTTTCCCACCATCTGGCATCGTGAGCAAGATTTTCATGGCTGCTCTCAACTTACCTAAATTTATATTGGGAATTCCTGTATGGTACCTCGATCCACCCACCTTACCCCCAAATCCCCAGGTCGTGTTGACTCATGTCCAACCTATTAAGACAATGATGCAACCACCTCCTAGTCCAAGGAAGACTACCCCTATCTCCACGCCTGCCCCCCCTCCTCCAAAGAAGGTTGGGGGCAAGACCGCCAAAGCAACGACTGAACCACGTCCGGATCTTATTTGTGCTTTGTGCAATGTCCAAGGCCATGAGACACAAAAATATCCTGAGTTTCCTCTCCTTCGCACCCACATGGACACTATAGATGAGTTCGATGGCAGTTCAATAGTCACCATCCCGAATCCATCAGTGGTCAAGAACAAGTCATTGTGAACCAACCATCCTTGTGTAGTTTGTGGCTTGTATGGTCATTACTCTCATCATTGCCTAGACATACCTAAGTATTGGTCAACTCTTCGCGACCTTCAAAAACACTCCCGTGAATCTGACATTACCATCCTTAAGGATATCCACCCTCCGGCTTCTTCCTCAAACACAACCAATACCATATACATGATCTTGAGTCCTTTCATCCCCTCAGTCATAGAGGATTCCTCTTATCTATCTATGCATTGTTTTAACAATGATGAGGAAATCCTTGAAGCTCTTTCGACTCCTGAGTACCCTTGGGATGATATGCACCATCGCTCATTCTTTATCCCTGATGAACCTCTTTCATCGTCGGATCAGTACTCAGTTGAAGCCAAAGACTTCATCCATGGAAAAGTAGACTGGTTCAAGAACCCCATTCCGACACCCAACGCCTTTGAAGAGGGAAACATGGCTAACATTTCACCAACTATTAAGGTCAATATATCAACCAAAACCTAGGTAGTTGAAGATATTACACTTGGAGCATCTTGCTCCCCTCAAAAAGCTGTTTCTTATAAAGCAATTTTTTCAGGAATTCTGTGATATTTTCGCTTGGTCCTACATCGAGATGCCTAGGCTTGATCCGTCTATCATCAAAAATCATATCGACACTTGGCCTGATGTTGGGCCCATACGCCAAAAGCAAAGACCAATTCACCCCTCAAAGGCTCCTACTGTCAAAGCCGAGATTGAGAAACTGTGTAAAGTAGGTTTCATATACCCCATCGCGCATAACACTTGGGTTTCCAATCATGTTCTCGTTGACAAAAAACAAGGCGTCTGTACTGACTTCCGTGACTTGAATTTGGCATGTCCCAAATACAACTTCCCCACTCCATTCATTGACCAAATCATTGATGTGTGTGTCGGCCATGAAGTATTTTATTTCATGTATGGTTTTTTCGGTTATAACCAAATTCAAATCCGGAAAGAAGACCAGTAAAAAACCTATTTTACAACACCTTGGTGCATGTTTGCAATCGGGTTATGCCATTTGGCCTTAAAAATGTTGGAGCCACTTTTAAGAGGGCCATAATGTTTTGCTTCCATGACCTTATCCATATTATATTGGTCTACCTAGACGACCTCACGGCTCAATCTCGAAAGCGTTTCCAGCATTTAGAGGACCTACACCAAGTGTTCGTGCGATGTCAAAAATATAACGTTCGCTTGAACCCTCTCAAGTGTGTGTTTTGTGTCCCTTCCGGGCGTTTACTCAGATTCATCATATCTCACAAAGGGAATTCGGTTGATCCTTTGAAGGTTCAAGCCATTCTGAATCTTCCCCCCCCCACGTGAATTGCGCCAACTCTAGAGTCACCAAGGCAAGGCCAATTTCCTTTGCCAGAGGTTCTATGCCTGAAGTCACCCACCATTCCTACACTTGTTTCATAGTTTTTCTTTTTTCTTTTACATCGTTCTTGTCATGAGTCTTACAGTTTGTTTCTTTGGTTGCTCGAGATGGATCCTACTTCACATCGCTACATTGGATTCGCTAACGGAGCAAGTAGATGTTCTCCTAGTATCACCTTGGTTGCGTGGGTCATTTATTCCCCATCACATGAGTCGATCCATATTGAAAAAATGTGTGTTGGCATTGCTACCAATAACTAGGCTGAGGGAAGGGAAGGCAGGTATGGGGGGGGGGGTCATTCTTGACCCTGGAGGACAAACAGTAAAAACCTTTGCTTGGGGATTGGGACACAAGAAAAACAACGAGGCTGAGTCGTTGGCTCTTCTCCAAGGATTAGAAATACTAGACAATAGAATCATATCAAGACTGCTAGTCTTTGGGGACTCACGACATATTATCCTCAAAATGATAACTGGCTACTCAACATGCTCCATCAAATGCAGAAGGCTCTATAACATGATCATTCAACTTCCACTTCCTGCTAGTATTGCCTACTACCATATCATAAGAGTGAACAATGCTCAAGAGATGCTCTGGAAAATTCAGGTGCCTCTCTCCCTCAAGGATTCATCTCTCTAAACAATGAAGAGGTTAGCTCTAAACCTATTCCCTAACACAACTCAAGGGTCTCATTCCCCTTTACAAAATCTTGGGGTAAATATTAATTAAATGGTCTTAGTGTTAGTGGTCTTGTTGTATGTTGGCAGCCCATGCATTTTGCAAAGGGACACGTGATTTCCACCACCCTCCCTCCTAAATCCTCCACCCACTCCATTTAAGTCCGTCCCTCCCAGACTTCATTGCACGCTCAGTTCTCACACTTCTTCCCACCCACTTGCTCGTGTTATGGCTCTCCCTTGGGGCTTTAATCGTCGTCTCCCTTCCTCACACTTGCCATTTTTCCTTCTGCCTTTTAGTTTTTCCCCCGATGACGAGTCTTCTTTGCCTCCCGAACTCTGCGAAGGGTTGCTGATACCTGTGGCCCTCTCGAGCCTATCTCCTCAAAAATTCTCTGGAATTGGAAAGTATCCTGACCCTGCCCTCTGTGTATTTTGTCGTTGGATATTTTGGGTGCAACATGCCATCTGTGCGCCCTGAGTCTATTTTTTCCTCCTCTAGTGTCATTTGCAGTCAGAGTTTGTCTGTTGAGGAGCTTTGGATTTATTTCTGATCTCTACATTTGGGAGACATTGTGGGCAAGCCCTCTGCCATGATTGTTGGTCCCATACAGAACACAGGGGATCCTGTTGAACTGGCACTCTCCTTTCCTTGGATTTTTCGCAGCAGCATTTCAAGTTTTGAGCTTAGGCAGAGCTTACGTAGTAAAATTCCACCGCCTATGTTGGGAATGGAATGCAGAGAAGTGTAAAAGAAGGGTTTGATGACTTGAAGTTTAACATCCAGCTCCTGGTAGATTTTGTGGGCATTGGAATTATTGACAACAGGGAGACTGCAAAGGAGGTCAATCCATTAGTGGATGATGTTCGTTATGTTTCCTACCAGACTAGTTGTCATGATGCAAGAATTCATGATCATGATATGAATATGAAAGAGATGATGGGGAAAATTGATTGTATACAGGAAGATCTTAATAATTTGGTGCAGCTGAACTAGGGAAGTCACATTCAAGAAAACCCAGTAGTAGCCACTCAGTGAATGGAAGAAGACTCTGTCACCCAACCTGTGGGGTTTCTAGGCAAACCAAAATGATCTTTCCCTAGCTCATGTTTTTTTGCATTATCCTAAATCAGCAGTTTATTCGTATTTATACTACTACTGTGAACACTCAGAAGAGTAATTCCCACAGCGACACTAGAAGGCCCTCTCTATGGCCATTTTTTGTTTCTATTTCTATCTTACTATTGGAACCTTCTAACTATTGTGATTTTGTACTGAATGGTTGTGCACAGCCCCTTTAATATACTCATTTAAGTTTTCGTTAAAAAAAAACAAAGAGGCTGAGGGACAATTATTAACAATAGTCCCTACCGCTTAATTTAGGGATAGCTAAATTGCATGAAAATATGCATTAATAAAAAAAGCTTATATTGATATTTTTAAAATTTGATCTATGATCTGCCTTGATCACTTAGAGATGTTTTTCCGTCAACATTTATTACAATTTCACACTAACTCAAATTATATCAAAATAAGTAGCTACATAATCCTAAGAAATAAAAAAAAAAAAAACATTTCGAAAAAAAAATTAATCTACATGGATGAACTTATTAAAGTTTTATAAACACCAAGTTCTAAACTTAAAACATTTCGAAATATAATTAATCTACATGGATGAACTTATTAAAGTATCATAAACACCAAGTTCTAAACTTATGAAATAGATAACGACCCAATTCCACTTAATTACACCGAAGGTGTTATTTAAGGGGTTGTTCCTCTGCGGCCTTTGTCGTCTCTCGACGGCCTATGAGGAGGCTCCCAATGTCGTCACTTCATTTGATTTTGGGTTAGACCTTCCCAATGTCATCACTTCATTGACTTTGGCTTCTCTTAACCTAAATTTAACGCCTGCCAAGGAAGAATGTAACGCATGTCGAGGAAGAAGCATGAATTTGAATTTGGCACTTCATCTCACGAAGAAGCATTCGCTCATTAAGTCACACCACTCATACAACTCATCCATGTACAGGTTCATACGGATTCACCCAGAGGGGCAGGAGTTTTTTCCATGGCACCGTAGTTTATCCCTTATGATGTGGTGGAATTCAATATGCTCAGGCTATCGGCCCCAACAACGTATATCAACCTTTACAATTCTAGTTGTAATCATATGTTAATGTGCCTCTTTCGCTTTGCTTGAACATACGTTTTCAAATCAGACAAGCATGCGAAAATGAGGGAAACAAAATGATTCAACCCTTTCGTTTCTTTCAAGAGTTAACATAAAGCCTTAACCTAGCATAGATAGCATAGTGGCTTTATCCATCCAATTAGCTACTAAAAATCACAATCACTCAAGGACTGGACAATGCTATGAAATAAAGAGAAAACAACATAAAGGCATAATACCGTCCAACCTAGCCTTGAACTTAGCTTTGTTTGATTTTATACCAGATATCTCCAAATATTGAATTGGTGCAGCTGGTTGCTTGGTGGAACTAAATCGTTGGCTATGGTTCCTGTCTATAATGACAGCGAGCACAAGTTCCTGAGACTGGGCAACAATGGTATCCTTCTCTCCTACAAGGTTTCTCTGAAGCCAGAATAAAACATGTTTCCACTTTCTTAGAGTGTGAGGCTCTCTGCACAACAAATTGGTCATGCGTCGCGGCCTTTCACAACAATTCGATGTTGTGTTATCTTTGGCAAAGGGCCAGCTTTTCCGTTCTCTTTCTAGCTTGAAATAAGAGCCGAATGAGACACACATGATATGATATAGAAGCGATCATGTTTCTCCAGCACAGGCGAAAAAAATGAGCAAAGGAATCAAAGGTAGATGAAGAAGAGAACAATCTGGATGAAATGAAGCTAGATGGGCCAAAACAGGGCGGTGTCTCTACTACAAGGTTGATTGTTTGCATGCAACCTACCACACAACACCAACATTTGGCCATGCACACTACCACCAACATCCAAGGCCCATGACACACACGTTTATCATGCAAATGCTAAGCAAACAGAGTTACATGATAAGCATGACACCATGTGCATGCAATGAAGCATATTAATTTTAACTTTCATAGCTTCCTCCAACAAAGATTCATTCATGTCTTCTTTTATTGAGCTAGGAATCAAATTTAACACCTTAGAATTTCATTGATAGGGCAGTCGGGAGAATATGAGACGTTCCCTAGTTGCCCTAGGCCTTCGAAGAGGAGTCCCTATGATTTGGGAGAATTTTTGTAGGCATTGATGTTTTAAGGGAAGCTTCGTCCAAGGCAGAGAGAAGCTTGTGCCTTTCCTTCAACATGACCTTTATGCCTTGGGGCTAGATATGGAACCCTGTTCATTGCTTTAATTTTTTTTTAAACCTAAATCCTTCAACTTTGGTTGATCTCTTCCCTGTGATTTTAAAAAAAACAATTGAGTGAGCATGGGGAGCTAGAAGGCATAAAACTGATTTGAAGAATTCTAAAATATGTAAGAAAATGATTGACAAACTAGTCACAGAAAGGTTGGGACCATACTGTAGCTACCCACTTTCAATCTATAGTGCTTAATCCCATAATCAATCTTTCTTTACAGGGGTAGTGTACTTACTGTGTTAAAAAAAAAATCACCCAAACGATTTTCAAGCAAGCAAATACTCCAACACAAATTTCAAAAGCAATTCCCAGGAACAAGATAACTCTATTGGACACCCTTGCTGCATTGGTCCATCGCACTAAGAGTCTCACGTTCCTAAGAGTTAAATAAAAGGAAAAAAAAATTATTAACAAGAAAAATTAAGAAGTTCCTTCTCTGTTCATATGGCAGGGATGTGGACCCATTCCCAACCATATCTCATGGCATAGAGGGGATTTGGACCATAGGGTTTGGTGCAGCTCTTCAACAAACAGACATTTAAGGTTCTTAGTTACAATCATTTTAGAAAAATGGTTTGATTTAGTTAGATTTATATTCAATGTTTAAATCTTGAATTTTTTAATATTTTTTATTTTTTTTAATGTTATTTTGATGGTTTTCATATAATTTTAATGATTTTGATGGTTTGTGGCTATTCTAGATATTCAATCCTTCCAACACATAGAGTTTGACACAATATTTGTAACAATCCAAGGAACTCTCAAAAGAATATTTGTATGTGAAATTTATGGCTTTTAGGAAGTTGATATACCAACTAGGCTTCCAGAGAACTGCATTCCTTTTGCCACCTTGGTTCTTATGGGCAGTGTTCTAGGTTCTTACAGTTTTTATCTCTTGGAGTTTTGGGGAATATGATAGAATGCAATTTTAGCTTGTTGATATGGGATTTTTGCAAATAAGCATTTCTATTAAATCTATGCTTGGAGTTAAACTATCATTGTTCTATCTTTTTCATATTGCTATGTATATTATAATGTTTTCAAACAATTTGATTCATTAATAGAATTTGTTTTTCAATGTAATACTTTTCTTTCAATAATGTATCTTGAGTTATTTCTACAATATTGTGTTCTTTCATTTTGTTCTTAGTCTAAATGGATAAAGTCGTATTTGACCAATATGCTCGCTATTTTCTTTATGTGCATATCCTCGATGAGGCCAAGGTAGAGGGACTTGGACTAGGAATGACCAATCTTAGTGAAGACTTCCCTCTTCGACCCAAGCGACCTCTCACAATGCATGAAGTTAGTAAATATGACCTAGTACAAGATCATACCAAGTTGTTTCTTCAGGAACTACTTGAGAAACAAATGGTTGAGATAATGGACCATTTCACCTAAACCCTTCAATGATTCCTAATAATGATAGATGGAATTTTAACAAGTAGTAATTTCAAAGGAATGAAACCTTCAAGTTACAAGTTAATTTTGATCTCTTTGTTTGAAGGCAAGATAGAGACAAAATCTTTAGAAAGATGGTTCAATCCACTATAGGGCTATTTTTTGTTCATATCTATTCTAGCATCAAGAAAAACACTTTTGCACAATGTTTGAAGTCCCTTCCCCAAGTCAAATATTGGCGGGATACACTTACTATGAGCAACATGCTAGAGACTCTGAACTATAGGCTATAGAATTGACTTGTAGTGAATTTATTAATGTTCTTAAGGAAACATATTTACTTGTTACAAATTATGAAGGGCAATACTTGAGGTGAATGGTCTTGTGCCAAGTTAAAGATAATATTATGTCGAATTGCATTGATGTATTTCATACCCTTCATACAAAATCGAGTCTTAGGGACTTTGAGTGGTCCTTGGTTTTAAAATACCACAATGGCTTACACAAATACATCCAACAAAAAATGGTGTTTCTAAACATCTATTCACGAGGACTGCCTTATAGTATGCTAACAAGATTGATAAAAAAAATAGTAGAATATTAACAAAGAATTTGGGTCTTGAAATCAGCAACAACACAAAGAGGGTATAGGTGGCCTTGATCCAGGAGGATATTGGTGGCCACCCACCTATTCCACTTGGACCCCCACCATTGTTTCTTTCAGTTTTTCAGTTTCCTTAATTGTAGCAAAATTTACTATTTTTGGAATTATTTGGGTCCTAAACTTTCGGAGTCGTTTTGAGGCCCTAAACGATGTTTTTTCGACATCGAATGGTCTGAAAAATATGAGCCCGTTTTAGAATTAACATTTGTTTTTTATGGATGTAGTCCTTGAATAGATATTTCTAATGATGTATCATGTGCGTCAAACAGAGGTAGTATGCCAAAGTTACAACCCCATGAAATTGATGTACCAAGTTACCCAATGAGGCCCACATTCTGGCGTTTCACCTCCTAGGTTTAGGTTTTTGGATGTGTAGGGTTTCCATTGTTTCTCAATAATATATAGGCCTTTGAGCATCATTGTAGCACAAAGTTCAGAGGCATGTAGCTGCCACATCTCTTCTTAGAGATAAGCTACCATCACTCGAGCTAGTTTATTTCCATTGTGTATGTAAACAAGTTTCAGTTCTTTGATCAATGAAATGAAGAGTTATTTATGCTGCATATTTGTTTCTATGGTTATTTGTGTATTATGTTGTGTTCCTGCATAAATCCAGATCAGTGTATCAGAGCAATCTGCTCTTTCTCGGTCCTTCTTTGCATGTCCCCAATGAGGGTGGGGTATAAAGAGTTAGGGCTCGATCTAGTTGAACCTTTGTAAGATCAGCCTTGCAAATCCTGATGGCCTCCCATGGGGGACGAAAAGAAAGACGAGGGCCCATAAGATCCTATCAAAATGTTGCTCGAGGAGGCCCTTGAAAAAAAGGAACGCGATGATGGATAGCTTTGTCTAGATCCTTCAACGACTTCCCATTGGCGGCGCATCTGCATCTAGCAGCCACTCTAGAGGTGCAACCCCTTTTAAGGTACAAGTAAACTTTGACATTCCCATATTTGATGGCCTAATAGATGCAGACGTCATAGATAGATGGTTGAATCTATTAGAAGAATATTTCTTGGTTCAGGACTTTTTCGACTGGGAAAATATTACTTTTTCACTACTCAAAGCCACCCCCCATGTCAAGGACTGGTGGGAAACCTACTGTGAGAGAAAGGATGAGGAGGAACCCTCTCTATTCTCGGTTGTACCCACTTGGAATTCATTCTGAGATGCCATAAAGGGACAATATTATCACGTGGGGAGCTATGAGGACAAGTACATACAATGGACTATGTTGTGACGGCAAAGAGATCAAGATGTGCATGAGCTGACAAATCTGTTCCATACCCTAGGCACCAAGTTGGGTATCAAAGATTCAAAGAAACATTTGGTGCTGAAGTAACACAGTTGTCTGCATAGATACATTCAGGAGGAAATGGAGTTCCTCGACATCTCCTCGCTTGGTATGGCATACCGGTATGCTACCAAAATTGAGCAAAAATTCAAACAGAAAAAGCGAGACATTGGATCTGCGAATCAGAAGTAAGCGACAGGTGCCCCCAAACCACAGAACCAAGGACACAGCCAAGGCATGGCAACTCAAGACAACTTGCCAAATCCACAAGCAAAGAACAACACTGTGAAGCCAAAGAAGGAAGCGGGAAAGTGGTGTGAGTTCCATAAGAGCCCCACTCACAACACCAGTGAGTGTCGATCCAAGCAGTCACTAGTGGCCGAGATAAAGGCTTCTGAATTAGATGCATACTCTAACACTGAATCAGAACCCGAGAAGGGGAATGACAGAGAGAAGAAGATTATCGATGCAGAGCCCAAGGCCACCATTGCCACCATAAAGATCCAAAAGGAAGAACCAAAAGATTCATAGGAGGAGGAGCATCCTTTCCACTGCCAGATGTGGGTAAAGGGTTCCCCTCTACAGTTCATTGTCGACAGTGGGAGCCAAAAGAACCTCATTTCAGCAGAGGTCATGAAGCGGTTGAGCTTGCTGGCCACAGCACACCTGCAACCATACACCATCGGGTGGCTTCACCAAGGACAAGATCTCTGCATCAGCCAGCAGTGCCACCTTCCCTACAACATCAAGCCCTTCACCGATGAGGTATTATGTGATATTGCTCCTCTTGATGTTTGTGATGTATTATTAGGTCAACCATACTTATGGAAGTGACATGCTGTGTATGAGTCCCGGCCTACGCTGTTATTATTATGTTGGGAAATAAGTTGTAAAATATACCAGAGGTACCACCTCCTGCCGCTATCTCTTTGGTTGCTGCAAAACAATGCAATAAGATCATTTCCAAAACTGGGAATTTTTTTTTCTTGATGATCTACCCTCGAGGCAAGAAGAAGATCATGGCCACGACCTCCAGACAGGGCCCATCCGCACAACAACAACAAATGGACAAGGTCATGAAGGAGCATCGGGACATATTCACCTCCCCCACAGGGGTGCCTCTACAATGTCACGTCAAGCACCCCATCGATTTGACCCCAGGTGCATCGCTGCCCAATGGACCGATCTATCGACACTCTGTTCTGTAGAATAATGAAATCAAGAGGCAAATTCAGGAGCTGCTGCAGAAGGGTCACATCTGGCCAAGTTCATCTCCCTGTGGGAGCCCGATCATGTTGGTACAGAAGAAGGATGGGACTTGGAGACTCTGTATTGACTATCGGGTGCTGAATAAGATCACTGTTCGGAATAGGTACCCGATCCCATGGATTGATGACCTCCTGTACCAGCTTAAAGGGGCGAAATATTTTAGCAAGATCGACTTAAAGTCTGGGTATCACCAGGTACTGATCGAACCGATCGATGTGTGGAAGACTGCCTTCAGAACCAAGGAGGGCCTTTTCGAATGGTTGGCCATGCCTTTCGGGCTGACGAATGCTCCTACAAACTTCATGAGACTGATGGACGACATCTTATAGCCATTCACCAACTCATTTGCAGTAGTGTACTTAGATGACATCCTGATATTCATCCAGACTTGGGAAGAGCACCTCCACCACATCCGACAGGTCCTCCAAACACTGCAGCAGCACAAGTTGTGTGCCAATTTGGACAAGTGCACTTTTGGCATGACCCAGGTTTAGTATCTGGGATACATTATTCATGAGTATGGGGTACATGTGGATCCAACCAAGATCCAAGTCATTCGGGATTGGCCAGCCCCAACTACTCTAACAGAGCTTCGCATATTTCTAGGTCTTGCTAATTTCTACCGCATGTTCGTGTTGGGATTCTTTCATATCACTTGGCCCTTGAGTCAAGTCACCAAGGGAGGAGCAAAAGCAAAATTATTCTAGTAAAAAACTCAATAGAAGTTGTTTGCAGAATTGAAACATCGCCTCTGCTGTGCCCCAGTGCTCACATTACCAGGCTTGCAACAACCATTTGAGATCGAGACAGACACCTCTGACTATGCTATTGGGGCAGTCCTTACTCAACAAGGGATCCAGTGGCATATCATAGTGAGACACTATCTGACACGGTCCACAAATATCCCACTTATGACAAAGATATGTATTCCATTATATAGGCTTGTCGACAATGGAAGCATTACATTTTAGGGAAGGAAACGATCATCCACACAGACCATCGACCCCTGCAGTTCATATAGACACAAGGGAAGTTACAAAACGATCGCCATCAGAAGTGGTCCACATATCTACAACAGTTTCATTTGAATATCAAGTACAATAAGGGAAGCACCAATAATGTGGTAGACTGCCTCAGCTGACCACCGATCATGGTGATAACCACCGTGCTCAACTCTTGTGGGCACGAGACCTCTGATTGGCCGCTTCTCTACAAGAGCGATCCAGAATTCAGCCACACATACAGGACGCTCTTGGAGGGAAACCAAGTTCCAAATTTTCACCTCCAGGATGCACTACTATGTCACATGGGACACCTTTGTGTTCCTTCAAGCGAGCGTGCCAAGATGATTTGGGAAATGCACTACAGTCGGGTCGCTGGGCATTTCTGGGTCGAGAAAACAGTGGCAGTACTGCAGAAGTATTTCTATTGGTTGAACCTTTGGCAGGACGTTGGGAAGTACATTCGATCCTACACTATCTGCGCCATTGCCAAACCATCCATCAAGAAGCAAGGCCTCTATACTCCGTTGCCTACCCCTAGTCAACCTTGGGAATCCATCTCCATGGATTAAATGCCGAACCTTCCTTCTACTAAGTACCGCAATGAATGTGTGTTCGTGGTCGTTGATAGATTCTCAAATATGGCCATAATGACGACCTACAAGAAGAATATCACAGCACAAGCCACTGCTAAACTCTTCTTTGAACGAGTGTGGGTACACTTTGGGATCCCACAGTCTATAATCTCATATCGAGACAGCAGGTTCCTTAGTACATTCTGGTCTAGCCTATGGTCAATGGTAGACACCAAGCTCACAAAGTCCACAGCTTTCCATCCCCAGACTGATGACTAGACAGAGGTTGTCAACCGGATGATCGTACACATTTTGCGCATGTAAAACTCAAAGCATCCATGCACATGGGATGAGAGCCTCCCCTATGTACAACATAGCTATAACTGAGCCCTCCATGACTCAACCGACCACAACCCCTTTCAGGTGGGCTTGGGTGTCAAAACCCCAAATTTTCAAAAAAATAAAAAAAAAATAATTAATGTAACACAAACTATTTACAGTCACAGTTTGATAACTGCTAGCAGCTAATGGAAAGAATGAAACAGTTAACTAAAGTAACCATTAACTTAACACATATAGATTAATACTATTTTAATTTCGATATGTGATGTAAATAATCTGCATTCAGTCATTTCTAGTTGTACTGATGGTTTGATTTGTCAAGTAGGTGAGAAGTTGCTTTCTAGCTGGGGCTTACTTAGCGATTGCTAACTTTCCTAGGATTCTGGATCTTACAGGCTTGACAGGTAAATTTTGAACCAGTAAAAGTTAATCCAGATCTACTTCTTTTAGCATAATATACTGCTAGAGTAAAAGTTGGCTTAGTAGAATTCAAGGTACTACAAGGTAAAGTAATGTTTCTTTTACTTGTTTTACAGTTGTGATAGTACTTTAAATACATGCCGTTATGATCAGTGTCTTTTTCCTACTGACTGTCTTTTATCAGAATGTCTGCTATGTTAGATAAATCTTCCTTCCATCTTTACACTAAATTAATTTCCAGTTCTTCATAGAACTTAAGATTTAGTATATCAACACTCTTGTTGGTACAGGAGTTTATTGCTGTTGCTATTTATAAAATTTACAACATTGCTTATAAGTATGGAAATAGACCTAAGGCCATTCAAGGAACAAGCTTATACAGAACTCTTCTCTTTACCTTTTATTAAGCTTCAGTAGAGGAATTTTATCAGCTTATTATTGCATTGTATTTATAAATGATCATTTGCATAAATGTCGTCAAGTTATGATTCTAACTTCCACTTTCTTCATGACATAAGTAATGTGATGAAATTACATTATCATATTATTTATTTATAAATAATAGTGATGATCATTATCATATTATTTATTTATAAATGATCATTTGCGTAAATGTCGTCAAGTTATGATTCTAACTTCCACTTTCTTCATGACATAAGTAATGTGATGAAATTACATTATCATATTATTTATTTATAAATAATAGTGATGCTATTTGTATTCTTAGATAGTTTTGCTATCCCTTACTACCAAGATTACTCTAGTCTCGATTAAATTCATTTAGAGCTTTATTTACTTATGGAGACCAAATGATTACAACTTCCATGAAGTTTATCTTAGTACTATAGATTTCTTACAAAAATAAGAATCTAATCTAGAGTGTAAATACTTTTTATATACAAAATGTTGATTCATAATTTAAATTCTCACCATTAGTATCTACATAAAGACTAGTTCTATTAACATAGTCCTTCAATGTATAAATGAATCCATGATTATTATTAGAATTATTATCTTGTTCTCAATGGCTTATACTCTATTAGGAATCTCTCCATAGTTATTATTTTACCGTCGAGAGATTTCATTGTTTACATATATCAAAGGTTAACGATACAATGTATCCTTTAGTTCTTTACCAACGAAGGTTCCAAAGTTTATAATAAAACCAGGGGTTAATGATACTATAAAAATATCATACTTCAGCATTGTTTGACTTAATGCTTATCATTGATATGCTACATTTTTTTTATTGACTTTGCATACTATACTATCATTGTGATCATTGTTTAGATTATTAACAATAATTTGATCCCGACAATGCAGTGGAGACTATACAACTCGACCCATTATAGACTGGATAAATTTGTGGGCACATGGAACATCCACCACCGTGCAATGTGTGATTTAAAAACCTCCAACACAACCCTAACCTTCATTCTTTGTCGAGGGTTTTGGGTCTTTGCTCTGTCTGGTTTACTGCGGCCATGAGGGCTCACTTATGCTCGTCTCCATCTCCTTTGTCTGTCTATACAGGAGTGTTGTCAATATAGAGTGTGGTTTCTAAGACTCACAGTTCGCACTTGGTTTTCATTCTGCCTGTGATACTTTGTTGTGCATGTAGTTGGTCTCTGTCAATCGTTTTTGGTGTTGCTTTCTTTCGTGGCCAGTTCCCAGGCTTACTCTTGCTCGTGGTGTAGAATGTATTGTGAGCCCCGTCACTTCGTTAACTTGTGAGCACTAGGATTTGGGCTGTCGTCGTGCTGGTTTGTTGTGCTGGTTCGTTCCTCTGTGGCTCCATATTCTTCACTTCCAGGTGAGGAAAATTATCTTACACTTGTTACCAAGTTTTAGTTACAGTTTAAAATAAATGAATAAGCAGCTCTAACTAAACCCTCTGGGTTTTTTCTTGTAGGTTTGTAGTTTGAAACGGGCTTGGAAAGAATCATACCACATGTTTAGATGGCCAACAATACCTACGGGTAAGCCCCAGTTACAATGTGGCTTCTCCCTACTTGTTCATATTAGGGAAAGGGGTTTCAGTTGGAGATGTAAAACGACCTCGGTTCCTTTGGTGTTTTTAATTGTTTGGCTCAGTTGTTATTACGTATTTTGGTTATTGAGCCCTTGTTTGTAGCAAGGTTGGTCCAGCCATGATGTCGTGACTTGTATTTCCCTGTTCTCGACTTATTGACAGGTTTTATAGCCCTATGGCTACGTAATGATATACTATGTTTCTTAATATGTGGGGTTATCTCGTGTTCATGGTTTTAATGGTTCTCTGTTTCGAATATACTGATAAAGATACATTGTTTTATAGATGTTATTACAGTAACGAATTTTTTTATAAAATAAATGTTAGTTTTAACTTACAAACCCTCGCCACGAAGCTGGGTGTAAACGGCCTTAAGCTGGGTGTAGTAAATTTGTTAAGTCTTAAGCCTTTCGGCTTACCAGAGCAATATACTTGGTTTAAAAGGTTTCCTTTTAACTTCAAGCTCCGTCTCGATTATGAGAAGGTTTTATAAGCTTGTAAACATTATGACTCTATGTAATTCGAGTCTTCCCTTCCTCGGCTGTTAACAATGGTAATTATTGTTTTAATATTTCTCTTATAAATTAATAAGGATAAAATAAAGACTGTAAGTTCAGTCATAGTGTAATTTTTATGTGTTTAAGCTCTTCAGTTAGGATTAAATCCTAGGGTTACTGTAAAAGAACCCTAGATATAAATATATTCTTTACAATTTATCAAAAGTATTGGTTTCTGTTTACCCATTTTACATTAGTACAATAGTTTGATATTGTTTATCCTGTTTAAGCATTTCTTCTCTTTTAAATAGAGTTATACCAATATTGTATGTTCTTAGCTTATTTCTATTTATTGTTTACTTCTAAGTTCTTATTAGTTTACTGCTCTGTTAATTTATAAAGATTCAGAGTTATGTAATAATTTAAACAATAATTATGTAACCTTGATTATCTCTTATTTGTAATAGTTAAATAAACTAGTTAGGGTTTCAACCCTAAAGTTTACTTTTACAGGTATAAGCATGTCTCGTAATTATAAGATAGTTTCTTCATAGTAAATATTTAGTTTTATACTAGTTATTAATTATATTTTCATTGCTTTTATTTAATAAATTGTCTAGTAGAATTTACTCAGAGCTTTTGAAATGATATAGCATAAATTCTGTAACTCAGTTTACTCTTTTCAATCTAAGTATTTTTAAATTTAACCCTATTTGGTTTATAGTAAATATTAGTCCTAGATTTAGTTGACATTGTTAGAAAATAATCTATGCAAGTAGTAGTTGTTTATTTACTTAACTATATGTAATCCATGTAACTCTAATGTGATTTTTTGCTGCATTCATTCAGTTTACTAAATGAAAATAGAGAAATATAAACATATCATCACATTGTTTAACCTCCATAATATTTAAACAGGAAATAAAATTACTCTACTGTCTGTAAATACAAAATCTTGTCTACTCAACACATTCTTTTATCTACCTAAACATTCTACCTGTGCTAGAGTACTACCTAGAGTTCCAGGTGTGGAAAAACACAGACTAGAAATTATTTTCCATTCTAACACATTACTTTCCAAATGCATTCCTTCAATAAACTAAAAAGACTACTAAATTCTAACATTTACAAACTGGATATTTATCATTCATATAACAGTCAGACTCAGATTTGTCTATCTAACACAATAAAACAAATTAATGTAGAACCTGATTAGGATAGATGACAATAGTGTTAGGAGGTCGTTCCTCCCTACCAAACTCTTGGAGAGCGCTCAAACAACGCTTCCTCAAGACCCCCGAGCCTGTTCCTGGTCTTCTTGGTTGAGAACTAGTTGAGCATGCAAACCGTAGACTGGTCCAATAACTTAGTAAAACACCCTGCACTCAGTAGTAAGATCCTTTAGCGTAAAAGTTGCACTAGATCACTCGGCAGTTATCCCCTCAAACTCTTTCCACAATTCCCTTCCATTGAATTTCTCTGAAGTACATTCACCTGAATGATCACTTCTCTAGAATGAGCAGCCTCATCTCTCTTCAATGGGAATTTTTATAAAGATTGCCTAAGTCTTTTGGGCCAATTGTCATTAATTGAGCCACCTTCTCTAATTCCACTTTCTTGGGGAATCATGACCCCAAATGTAGGGAGGTTGCCACCTGCAACAGTTGGAAGTGGTTTGAGGATGCTGCCATATGTCAGTTTGCTCTCCACCCAGTCTCCTCCACCAACTTGACCAGTAAACACTCTTTTAACAACTCTCCTAAGATGTTGTCTCTTCCTTTATTTTTTTATAATAAAATATTCAGAATTACATTAAATATCCTTGACTCTGCTAAGTCATCAATTACAACTTAGCATAAAATTTAACATATTGTCCTCAAATAATATAAAATTGTTTTTGAAAAATTGGGGCATGTGACATTGGGATTCCAACCACTATGTCTCATTGACATAGCCATCCCATTTGCAGCTACTCAGGCTGAATCAGCTCATGTCCAGTCTGAATTTTCTAAGGCGAACAACTTTATTGAGCGCATTTAGCACATTCGCCAATAGGTTCATGACATATTGGACAGATCCAATGCTAAGTCCAAGCGGCGGCATGATCAGCATCGGGTGCAACACAACTTCCAGGTGGGCGACAAAGTGTGGTACATTTGCAGAAGGAGCGCTTCGCTGGACCCCACCGCAAGCTTCGCTTGCTCCGATAGGGCCATACACCATCACCAAGGATGTCAGGGACAATGCCTTCGAGCTCAATATTCCACCATTCCTTGGTTTGCACCTAGTGTTCAATGTGGACCGCCTTCGGCCCTACTTTCCACCTGTACTAGACACATCAAACATGGCAAAACAACTCACACCAACAGAGTTAAACCCCGACTACATGGAACAAGCCACAACTTATCATATTATGGACACACAAATAAAGAATACCCACTAGCAAAAGATCCATCTATATCGAGTTATCAAAGCAAGCCAACTCCTTCACCAGGGAAAGTGGCTCACCAGAGACCAAGTTCAGCAGAAGTTTCCTCATCTCATGGAGGAACTCAATGCAATGGGGACCATTGCTTCCTAAGGGGGGAGGAATGATCCAGGAGGATATTTGTGGCCACACACCTATTCCACTTAGACCCCCACCATTGTTTCTTTCATTTTTTCAGTTTCCTTAATTGTAGCAAAATTTACTATTTTTGGCAGTTTTTGGGTCCTAAACTTCCAGAGCCGTTTTGAGGCCCTAAACGACGTTTTTTCGGCATCGAATAGTCCAAAAAACTAAGTCTGTTTAGGACTTGAACACACATTTGTTAATTATGGATGTAGTCCTTGAATATATATTTCTGACGATGTATCATGCATGTCAAACAGAGGTAGTGTGCCAAAGTTACGACCCCGGGAAATTGATGTACCAAGTTACCCAACGAGGCCCACATTCTGGTGTTTCACCTCCTAGGGTTAGGTTTTTGGATGTGTAGGGTTTCCATTGTTTCTCAATAATATATAGGCCTTCGAGCCTCATTGTAACACAGAGTTCAGAGGCATGTAGCCGCCACATCTCTTCTCAAAGATAATCTACCAGCACTCTAGCTAGTTTATTTCGATTATGTATGTAAACAAGTTTCAGTTCTTTGATTAATGAAATGAAGTGTTATTTCCACTGCATATTTGTTTCTATGGTTATTTGTGTATTCTGTTGCGTTCCTGCATAAATTCGGATCAGGCCTTGACTCTTAGAACAAATATTAAAGAAAATTTTATCAACACCAATACAACTAGTCAAATCCACATATAAAGAAGAAGAATGAAAATTTGAGAAAGGACATGGGAATTTGACATGATTGCCATAAAATTCCTTGGCACAATATTGGTGAATGTTGTATTGAACAATGGTTATTGGATGTGCTGAAATACTCAAACTCTTCTTCAAACCCAACAACACAATATTCCATGGATAGGATAAAAAATACCAACAACATGGAACCCAATGTTATCATGGGAACTACGAAGGTCCAATGGAGGATTGGAGCAACCTAAGGAAGGTGAATACCTTTTCCTTTCAAAAATGTGGGTGAAGGGGACACCACTCCATTTAATTATTAATAATTGAAGCTAGAAGAATTTGATATCAACATTTTCAAGAACATGAAGCTACCAAATGCACCATACACCCAATCATACACCTTCACTTGGTTGGGCCAAGGATAAGACATCCATGTTATTCAATAGTGTTGCATGTAGTATAATGTCAAGCGCTTCAAATATGAGGTATTGTGTGATGTTTCCACACTTGAATTTTGTGATGTTCTTATCACTCTTAGTGTTCAATCTACAAGATACTAGAGATCCCCAACTACGATGCAACCTCTCTTCCAATTTCCAACTAATCCAAGGAGACAATCTCTCGTAGTTATTTTCGGTGTTTCATTCGCGGTATGTAATGGATTGAGATCACCAGTCTACTGAAGGGTTTTTTTTGTAACTAGGGGAATCGGCAACTGGGGACGGGCTGGTACTCACGTGACACGGGGTCCAGGGATCCAATCTCGCTACCACTATACCCCTAGGTGCATCCACAGGGCCCGAACCATGGTGCACGGGTAAATTTGGGGGGGATTTGAACACGAGACCTTCCATTTACAACCAATTTCAACAATTCCACTTTACCACTTGCTCTGCCCCCCCATGGGCACCAGTCTACTGAAGTTACTATGAGCATCAAACATTGAAAAAGGAAGAATACTAAGACTCGAGGTCAATCTCCTACCCAATAAGTAATGGGTCAAGATGGCACAACCATTTATGTTGTCAATAGAGATCCTTTTGACAAGTGAGAAAGAGTTATGGATTTTCATACTAAAATAGAAGAGAAGAAAAAATTGGTATTTAACAAGGAACAAATTGCAATTATTTTGTGTTTTAGATTGTAGTCCTAATTACAACATAAAATTAAATACAAGAAAAGGTGGCGTCAAGATTATCACCCAACCACCCACAATTTGAGAGTATACTAGATACTAAATAGAAAATACTTTTTCTATTAATAAAAAATACACTATATCAAGATTATTTAAACTAAAAGTCATGGAATCGTGCATCCTATGGTTATGCAATAAGAAGTGCATTTGGTTATGGAATTGGATTTGAAACCAAGGTCTCCCATTTTTTATTGATAATCAAATATGTAAAGGGTTTATATTTTGGAAACAGTCTTCCATCAAAGGGGTACTAATTTCATTCAACCACATTTCCAACAACTATTGACAAACATCCACAATTCTACACCAATTCTTGGAAGAGTGGAGCCTCCTCTCATTTAGGGCTAATAGATTATTGTCAATAGAGGAGTGTTCAATATTTGACACATCAATCAATCTCTTTCCAACAAATAATCATAACAAATACATGCTCCAAGCATTGGCTATGCTTATTGCACGATCTATTGTAGATTTTACCAATGGTTCAAATGCAAAGGAAGATGATTCCCATCAACTAGAAAAACAAATATTGCTACATTTAGGGAAGCGAATAATGTTATCCTATAATTTATGGGTCCAATCAGGATTAATAAATGGTCCACTCGGTGTGTTTATGTAAATTGTATACACACATGGATCTGGCCCTTATAAGTTACCCATCTATGTTGTCATGGCATTTGATAATTACATTGGGTCTCCATGGGACCAATCTCAACCAAAGCACATACCAATTCCACCCATAAATCGAAGTAATAAAAAACAAATCCCCCACAATATGGATTGGGCGTTGACTCTCCATAAATCCAGAGGATTGACATTAACACGGTCAACCATTGACATTGGTAACAATGAATGTCAAGGCTTGACCTTCATAGTAATGCCATGCACTGCAACATTAGAAGGAATGTAAATTGCACCGTCATTCTCCTTCAAATTCTATGCAAAGATGAAACACACTTAATATGTCTCACTTCGAATAAAGGAAGACGCATGTCTTCATTCTCTGCCCCTTTCACACTTAAAATTGCAACCCTCAATCATTGCACTCTCCCTACCAAATTAAAATACCAATGTTGATTGTCAATATAATTAGAGTCAAATTTGATCGCTACCTAGCCCTTTATTGTTTTACTCACATATATGTATATTTTCTTGTATGACAAATTAATGTACATTTCATTTTACTTGCAATCGATTACATGTGTTTCTATTTATTGTTTATTCGTATTTAAATTAGAGCTTTCCTTTAAATTTCATCGACTACTATGCCCTCCACAGATTCACTAGACTTTCTTTCAACACATAAACTTATATTATCTACATACAAACAACTTTCTCTCATTTTTACAACATATCAAAGTTCTCTTTGACATTTCATTTCCCCCATTTTTAAACCTGTGGGGAGCTATGAAATTCAATTATCCTATGTATTGTGAGATGGCGAGGAGCTATGAAATTCAATTCTCCTATGTATTGTGAGATGGCAAGGAGCTATGAAATTCAATTCTTCTATGAAACTTGTGAAGGAAGCAAGTGAACTAAACTTATTCTTAGTATGTTCTTTAAAATATTCCCATTTAGAATATGTACATGGTTTTGGACATATGTATTGATCTTGATGGGATTTATTTTATTTTAAGTTTGTGTGAATTGTGCAAGTTAATAGTTTTAGTATTAATATAATTTATTGTTAATTTTGAAAAATAATAATATATATTCTCCTTATTTTTAAGGAAAAGATGGATAATTTTTAAAATCTTTTTTAATGAAAAATGGATATTTTTAAAATAATTTCAACAAAATATGGAAGAAATATGATTTAGCTTGATTTGCTTTCAAACACATAAAATTATGTTTTCTACACACACACAACTTTCTCTCATTTTATAAGATATTGAATTATTTCCCCGCGTTTCATTTCCCCGACTTTGGAGGTATTTTCACTTATGTGGTGATTTAGAAGTTTGATGTAACTTATTTTCACTTATTTTCCTAGACTTTATTTCATTGCATAAACTTATATTATATACACACAACTTTCTCTCATTTTTAAAACATATCGAAGTTCTCTTCGGTGTTTCATTTCCTCCACTTTGGGGGTTTGCTAGTATGAATTGATTTTCTTATCATAGTTTCTACATAATTATAACTCTTACCAATTTAATTTATGGTTAATTATCTAAGTTTGTTTATAATCTTAGTTGATAGATAAATAAGTTTAACTATTTTTAGTTTTAAATTCAAATAAAAAACAATAAAATATATATACTTTGATTAGTAAAATATTTTAATAATTTTAATAAATTATTAAAAAAATTATAATATTTATTTTTGTTATTAATAAATACATTATAAATTTAAATAAAACTCTTATTAATTAAAAAAATGGTAGAAAAAATAAATTTATAACATTATTACCTTTTAGACATGTACCATACGATTGAACCATTGTGAAAACAACATTTATAATAATAATAATTACGACGTAAGGCGTTTAACAAATGGGAGTCGACTCCCCCAATTAATGCGTTTTTTTTTCCAGCCATAGGATTCTTTCGTCCGACGATTGGGGTCATCTGGCTCCTTCGTTCGTTGCTTGATCTGGTCCTGACCAGATCTGGTCCTGACCTGCTTGATCTGCTCCTGACCAAATCCGGTCTTGACCTGCTTGATCTGGTCCTAACCTGCTTGATCTGGTCCTGACCTAATTCATCTGCTACCTTCTGACTGAAAAACAGTTGTATCTGTCCTTCATAATGTGTTGTATCTGTCCTTCAATTGAATAAGGAGCCGCACCAGCACCAGTTCCCGGGGCATCAATGGAATATGGAGCCACCCGAGCAGCATCTCCAGCAGCTAAAGCAGCACCAGTTTCAATAGCATTTTCATCAGCTGTTGAAGAAACAAGGAGTTCTCTTGAGTAGATATCCATGTTCACTGCATTCAAGCTCCGGAGCTCAAACAGATCAGAACTCAAATCACTGCTGCCTGAATCTTCACCATTTTCGTCCTCCACCTGCGTTTCAACAAGTTTCTTGGAGTATTTGCGATCTTGATCATGATATATTAAATACTCAGAAGGAATCACACCCTTTTCTGACAACTGAACTTGCCTCAGGTTTTTGCTCGGAAATGGCAGGCTATGTTTGTTATGATTCTCCACTCTCTTCAAGTCCTTCTCCCGACAGGATCGACCATATTCGTCCAATATTGCAGTGCTGGTTGGATAAAATTTGACAGATAACGAGAATTCTTCATACCTCTTCGTGTTCATAGCATGCTCACTTTTACGGACATTGCAGATCAGATTGGGCTTGTAAATGTCGCAGTGATGCAACAGCCAGCTCCATGAATTGGAATTAGGAGTCATGGAAGCTGTCGATGTGCAGTTACTACTCACAGACGACACCGAACAAACTAAAACGGAATTACATTGCGGCCTCGCTGTTGTTTTCACCTTTTCCCCTGCATGTTTATCGACTTTTTCACTTGGACTTTTCACAGACCCAGAGCGATGGTCCTGATGAGCAGTGACACGCTTTGATTTTCTCTTAGCCAGACTGAATAAGGAATTGAGAAAGTTCGCGACCCTTCTTCCGGGAGACATTTCCTGCAGCTTTGGAGTCTCTGGACATTGCCTGCAGCAGAAACAGAAGCAGAAGTAGATGTACTGTTGTTGTTTCCATGCCTAGAGCCATGGCAAGCAACGTTACTCTGCCATTGCCATTGCCATTTGCAGTCCCGCCGACAAACTGAGACATTCGCCGGTTCGGCGTCAGATGAGGAAATTGACTACCTGCTACTTGGATCAGCATTAGAGTACTGATAGAGATGAGCCTGAGCTTACTTGACTAGTGAAACCCACACCAAAGCCCAGCATTTCTACATTTACAGCAGTGCCATTGAAAAAGGTAAAACCGCCGACCAGTATGGACTTCTGTCGTCTGAAAGCTCTTGTTGCCACTCTGGTGGTCGAACTCGACATGGCCGTGAAGGGAAGAAGTGAACGAAGTCAGTATCTTGTTGTCGTGCTTGCAATTCTAGCTGGTTTTGGTCGTGGATTCCATCTTAAAAACAAGGCAATGAAACAAAATACCATCAGAAACTCCGGCATGGATGTAACTCCACCATGGATGATGAGCCTGCTGGTGGACTGAAAACTAGCAACTCAGGCCCAACCATGCAGTCATGGCGTAGATGCAGACTATGCCAAGGAAATGACAAAGGAAATGACATCAAAACTATGCCGAGGAAATGACAGAGGTTGAGGGTTTACCCGGTCCTCTTTCCTTCACTATGATCACATAAAAATGCCACTTTTCCTGCATGCATGTGCCCTTCCTCCATTACGGTGCTTCAAGCGGATTTGGGGGTATCGTGGCAACTTCAATCATGGTGCACTAACATCTGTTTCTCCTGTACCGTCAAGCAAACCTTATGTACTTTGAAATCCATTATTATTCAAACATTTTAAGCCAACCTTATGTACTTTGAAATCCATTATTATTTAAGCATTGTAAAATTTGTTATTGATGGATTTTTTTTTCTCTTAAATTTATGTATATTTTTATTTTTTAAATTTCTCAAGGCAGCTCCCAGTCCAAATCAACCCCCCACTCTTTGATATCGCTAACTCTATTAATGGCAACTTCGGTTCTGATGTTGTACTATGAGAGGGATAGTGTAACAGAGTGCCCTTTTTATTTTCTTTGTTCAACTCCAACTCCATACTTTGCTTGAATCGCATAAAATTAGTTGTCTGGCAATTTTTTCTCCATATAATTGTTTGAATCGCATTTTGGTGCTCAAACTCTCGTCTGGAATAATTTGTATCAAGTTTTGATGTTGGAGTTCTTGCTATTAGTGAGGAGTTCCTCTTTATGACAGCTTAAATTTTGGTATCCATCTGAAATTTATTCTAATTCATTGTCACCAGATTTGAACCCTAATTTTGTTGATAATTGCAAGAGGAGCTCTTCTTTATGATTGTTTAAATTTTGGTATTCATCTAAAATTTCTTCTACTGTTTAAATTTTGGTATTCATCTGAGATTTCTTCTTGTTCATTTTCACCAGGATTGGAACACCTGTTTTATTTATAACTACAAGCATGCTAGAATATATGTAGTTTTCTTTATGTAGGAGGGATTTCCTCCATTACAATTACAGGCCTATCGATATAAAGGCTATTCGAATCTAGCTCTCAAAATCTCATTAGCAACAATGACTCTATTGTCTATTTTGATGCAGGGATTTGCAAATAAGTTTATAGAGACGTTCTAGAGTCCGTGAGTGGCTCTATAAACTAAAGGACAGACCTACTTTAATCTCATAAACATCCATTTTCTAAGAATATTTTGTAGGGTTGCTTTTAGTATTATTTGTTGATTTTTTTAATCCTTTGATTTTAGATTTTGAAAATTTGTTCCTAGTATTTGTTGACTTCGATTTTTTCAATATTATAGATGGGAAACCGTATGGATCAACTTGTAACATAGTTGCAATAAGATCTTTTATTACAATTGATTTCTAAAAAGATCTTTTATTACAATTGATTTCTGTAAAGCTGTAGTGGCACACTAGCTTTACGTTTTCTAAGAGTCTCTGTTGTTTTACAGATGAGAGACATTTATTTTTTGATAGAAAGACAATAAAAACACACCTCCTCAATGAAACACCTCAAGTTTGACAACATAGTTTTTAATAAAATAGCTGTGTCTTTATTAAATGGCAACCAACTTAGGTACATGCCTAAACTTCTAATCCTTTTCTCCAGTGTCTAAAAACTATTCACGTGCATCTCATTATATCTCCATTTGCTAATGATATTCATTATTCCATCTGATATGATGATAAATAGATTACACAGTTTCTAAAATTATTAATGAAACTAACAGTAGATAAAGGTTACAGGTTTTTGGAGATTCCTAGGTAGTCATAAATGGTAAATACAAAATTAATAATCTGGTTCTGAGTACTGAGTTGAGTCCTGAGTTTGATCAGGTGAAATGAATGGTAGAAGTATTCAACCGTATCTCTTTCTTCCATGTGTATGGAGAGCTTAATTCTCAGGCATATGAGTATTTCCAAATAAGGTTTGCTGGTAGCTGCCAACAGCTACCAGGTGAAATGAATGGTAGAAGCATTCAACCATATCTCTTTCTTCCATGTGTATGGAGAGCTTAATTCTCAGGCATACGAATATTTCCAAATAAGGTTTGCTGGTAGCTGCCAACAGCTGGGTGGTATGAAAAGTCAAAGAAGGATTGTGCTGGATGAAAGCAATACCACAGTGCTTGAGCCTACTCTTCTTTTGAATGTTATACACATATTTTTTATGTTCATAGCTCAAGACTAGTTTCCTTGAATAGTTTAGTACCCTTGCACTATACAGTATGTAGAGGGAATTTAAAGTGTTATAGTCAATAATTAATAGACATTTTTTACTTTTTGGCTGAAGATGTAGTCAGGAAATATGATTGGTATCAAGAGGTTATGAAGGCCTCATTTTGATAAAGATATCATATAAATCCATAGAATCTATATACATCTATGCTATATAATTTTCATTTTATAGAAAATAAATTATGATTTTTTTTCCTAAAAAACAAAACAAATTACATAATTAATAAAATAATCAAATAGTCGGTCTTTAATATACTAAATATTGAAAAGGAAACAACCATCTTAGATACATGATTATAAACTCTAAATCTTCACATGCATGGCTTTATATCTCCACTCGATAATTAATAAATCTTGAAAAGTAATTAATTAGTAAAGACTCTTCACATGCATTGCTTCAGTAAGAGCTAATTTCTTGTAAGTGGGAAGATTGAATGCTTCAGTTCACATGTAAACAGTCAGCAAAACAGTGTTTTCTACTTTCTCAGTACAGTTTAAGTGTTTTCTACTTTCTCAGAACAGTTTGCTCTCCTAAGAAAGCAAACTAAGAATTCCAATTGAATGTCTTAACATGGGCGCCTGCATTACTTGCAGTTCCCCTCTTCCTTCTTTAAACTCCTCGAGGGTATTATTTGTTCTGCAATTTGTCCCTTTGTCAAAGAATTGCTTTGAGCGGACATTCTTTGTATTAATTTCTAAGCAGGTCCTCAACAATGATGATTTTATTTACTAAAATTTGTGGTTCAACACTCCAAATTGTCTTTCTTGCTGTATATGTCCACACCTCCTTGCTTAACTTGCAACTTGTTGTATTAATTTATTTGAGTAACTCTCTTTTATTGAATAATTGAGCTAACATGGTCCTATTCATTACTTTGCTACGAAGAGTATGTATCTTATCCCTCTCTATGTTCATACTTCAAAGTTATTTTACTTTCATGATTTACTCATATTTAGTAGAAAGTCTTTTCTTCTGTGCATTTAGAATTTTAAGTAAACCACATCATTTGTTCTTTTCTTCTTTGTCAAGTTCAATATTTTTTGGTATAGAGCTATATCAGGGGTTTTTAGAAATGTCTTAGTTATACACTTCACAGCTTTTGTTAACAATACATGGGTAGTCTGTACCTCAGCTTTCCAAGTGGATAGATAATGGTTGGCATCTATCAATGAGGAAACTGTTATAACTTTTATTTTGAACAAAACAGTATTCAAAAATTATAGTTATTCTGCAAGTAAAAAATTTGTATAAACTCTAAGAAAGATAAGGACACAAAAAACCAGATTTTATTAATAAATTGGAATTTGACAATCATTAGTATAAGGAACAAGATAGTAGATAAATCCATAAATTGATGCAATGTTACTTGATTGTAACATAAGAACTACAAAAACTAACAATCCATTCTCATTTGGATGAGAGAAGAATACATGTTGATCATGTAATGGCTGATTATGCGAAGAATATAATGTTTTGTTGTATATGTCCACATCTCCTTGCTTACCTTGCAACACGGCGTTCTTTTATTGCACCCCTAGGTACAATTGATAGTTATGCTAGAAGTCCATATCAATAGGTAGGTTGACGTAGGATAGCCAGTGAGTTTTCTTGTAAAGAGTATGGTGCATAAGCTAGTGAAACCAAGGGAAATTAAGCTTTGTTATTATATAACATGCTTGTCATGTATACATTGTATATAAACTTCAACATGATTTCTTTTCATCTCGTTGGATTTCCTTTCGAGTATGGACTGGGATCGACCGAGCCGGTAGATGCAACAACTGGAATCAGCCATCCGCAGCTCGCACGTGTGGTAAAGTGAAAGTTGTCAGAGGTATATTAAAATAAAATTTATTGTATTTTTTAATCATGTGAACGAATTAGATAGAAGATAATTGTATTTTTTTTACAATTAGATGATTGTCATTAGGAGGGCGATTGATTCTGATTAAGGCTGTACTATTAAGCATTCCGGTGTACTGGATGGCGATGGGACTGATACCATTGGCCATTATTTCCCGTATGAATAGTATGATTGCAAATTTTCTGTGGCGAGCTGTTTACAGAGGCAGAAGTATCATTTGGTGAGTTGGCGTAAATTATGTTCCCCTTGGAAGGCTGGGGGATGGAATATTAAGGAACTGGAACTATTTAATGTGGCTATACTTTTGAAGACGGGATGGAGAATTATCACTCGGCCGGGACTCTGGCGATCCATATTGCAGGTCAAATATTGGACTGAAACCACGGTTGAAGGGTGGATCAGGTATGAACAGAAGGAGAAGACGACTGGTTCATTATTTTGGAGGGGTTTCAACAAGCAGTTTTATCGCATCAAAAACTGGTTAGCCTGGAAATTGGGAAATGGTAACAAAGCTCTGATTGGCATTGACCCGATGGTTGGTTGTAAATCAGATTATTACTTGCCCTTACATATTATTGGGTGGCTTCACTCACAGGATATTTGGTACTTTTCTCATATCAGATCGGGGAGGATGGAGGATTACAATAGAGGTTATTGGATGGACAGTAATCTGCTTGGCATTACCGGGGACGATGCAGCAATTTGGGATCGATATGTGGCAGGACTTGAGAAGACTGGCATCCGACTAAAAGAATGTGAAGACTCTCTGGTGTGGGACAGGGGCAAATCGGGACTGATTACTGCTGAGGAGTTTTACAGTTCGGAGATCGATGATATATTCCCGACTATTGGCATTTGGTGGCATCATGTTATTTGGCGATGGAATGCACCTCTCAAGATCCTCTGCTTTCTGTGGCTGGCCCTCAGCGGTCGTATTCTTACTTGGGATGTAC
>LPNX010159899.1:92663-188456 GCA_001517045.1 Pseudotsuga menziesii
ATCCCATAAGAATCAATAATATTGTGGGATGGCTTGATAGGACTGCGGAGATCATCGAAACATTTCAGTATACATATTTTCAGCATATGCACAGGGAATATAACACTGCTGCTGATAGACTATCCAAAAGGGGCTTGAGGATAATTGAAGGTTATATTTTTATTGATGAATTTGTGGAGGGCAGTAGGATATCAAGTAAAAGTACTAGATACTATTAGCTTGATGATAGGAGTGGTACATATTACTGGTACTTAGTTGATGGACCTTGAATGTTCATCATTTTGGTTATATTTCAGAGATGAGATGTATTTTTGATGTAAGTTTTTGTAACTGAAGATCTAGTTTTGGGATAGCAAGGGAGATAGATTATGTGATGTAATGGACAGCATGAGAGATAGAATATAGATTTGATAAGATGACAATGGATGTATAAACTGAAAATATGTATGGACAAGTATCCTTTGATTTCTAATTGAAATAGCAAGGGACTATTTTTTCCCTTTACGTGAAAAAAAAAATAGATAGAAGATAATTGTAATATTTTTTATTTATAAAAATATAAAATTATATTTAAAATGTTTACATTATACATCAATGACTAAATTTTTGGTCAAAAACTGATTAATACACCGTCAATGCCTTACCCATTGCATAATAACCTGCCTGCGGCATAAAACAATTGTTAATAATATCACCATTTACTTTACAAAATGTCGTGACTCACGCTGCCATAAATATGAAATCAAATCTAATTTTGAAGTTGGCATGAAGGGTGATTATATGCCCATAATGAAGCCGCCAAAAGTAATATTCGATAAGTTTTTTTTTATGGAGGAGCACCACTCTTGGTGATCAAGTAATCATGCATCCCCCAAAATAAAAAAAATTTTTTAAGTTAGAAAGCTATTCTATTAAGAAAAAGAAATAATGTTATAAAAATAGTTACAATTCAGAGATGCATTCCTGCTTAAAGGGATTAGCAGATAGAAATGTCTAGGAAGAGTATCGGACCCTCCCTCCAAGAGGAAAAAAAGGTCCAAGGAAAAAAGAGTAACCTTGTACAGAAAAGACAAGATGGTTCCTAAAATAAAACTAACAAACAAGATTCGGGCAATGAAAATCCCACAGTCTTCATGAAAGGAACATAAGGAACCATTGACAGAACCTAGTTAAGGCTTGTGATAAGGCTCCTCCACAATTGGGCAGTCGAATCCAGAGGAGGTTGGCCCAATTGGATCGTCCGTGGCATCCAACGCATCGTCATCGGAGGAATTCACCTCCTCATTGTTGGAAGAATCATCCTCATCTTCGCTACCTGCATGGGGTTGTTTTGTCTGGAGTGGGGCAGTCTTCCTGGCCATAATTGGGATAGGGGTGCATTTATCGGTCGAGAGAGATTTTATGTGGCTCTGCGGTGGGGGAGGAGGGGGTTCGCAATCCATAGGGATTGTGGGGGATAAGGTGGAGGATGAAGGCGCAGAGGCTGAAACGAGGGGGGTTATAGGGATGGCAGGAGCAGGCGGTGGGGGTGGGGGTGTCAGAGGTGCTAGAGGTGCAGGAGGTACATGTGGTGTAGGAGGAGCAAGAGCCAGAGGCTAGGAATGGAAATGAAGGATAAGCTTGATGAGAAGGTTTTTTATTACCCAGTAATTCCTTCTACGCTCCAGAGTGCATCCCACTGCATTAACAACACCAAACAATTCATCTTCCCAATCATTCACCATTTGACGGACAACTTCCGGGATTTCAACGTCAAATCCATCTCCACTCGCATGTGCACTGATTTGAATTTGGTGTTCAGACCGGTCGCCTCTCCCTAGATGACCACGACGTGGGGTGCCCCATTGCCTTCGTGGCATAGCTGGTTGGCGAAGTGCAATGGTGAATCCGGGGTCAGGAATAATGTTACAGAGGGTCGGGTGATCAGAAGGATGCTGGAGGTAGGGTTGCAGGAGTGCAGAGAACAGCTAACCCAAATGACGAAGGATCCAGGCATAAAACTTGCTGGCGCATTTGCCTAGGCACCAGGGTGGTGCATTAAACTCCTCCTGCATTGTGTTGACGGTTACGTCCCTTCAGACATCTTGGAGGTGGCCACGTCCAAGCCCAAAATAAATGAGCGCAACCATGGGGAATGATGCAATGGTGGCGTCAGGCGGATGACAGGTTGGCCCCATCATCAGGCCCCGTGTCCTTGTTGTCAAATCTATCACCCGCAACCTGGTCAAAATAAAAGTTTGTTATTGTCTTAAGGTTTATCTAATTTGTTCCATCACTACTCGGAAATATTTCAAGGTTGAATGTTAAGCATATATGATTATGTATAAAGAACCTCATAGACAACCAAATGTTGTTGATCACATGCCAAATGAATGGAATAATGTACGTATTATCATTACTCCATAGTCTTGTGGAGAAATAATTTAAAAATAAAGTTTTCATTTTAATTATTAACACCCATGAAAAGAGGACACATTGTACAGATTGTCATACCTACATTAGCACAAACACAACAACTTCATACAAGAGGAGAATAATGCAAACTGTACCAAGGAGCATGAATGGATTTGGTCCCAGGAGTTATGAAAATGACTTCCTTTCAAATCATAAATAAAAGGAAAATGAAGTTGTACAGAGAGGGGCTTCTTCTGCTAGTGTTTCGAGCATCAAATAAGGTGGGGAAATTGAACAAAATGATGTTTATATTCATTCTAAAATTATGATAAGATGTATAATGACATGAAAATTTTAATATGGAAAAACTTCCAGGCCCTTGAAACAAATCATGTATGATCCCCTTATAGGAAAGCATACATGCTTAGTTCAATCCCAACATTACTTTGCAAGCTTAGTACAAATGTTAAAATATCGCCATTTACTCTACAAAATGTAATGACCTAGACAACCATAAATCCACACTTAAATCTAATGTTGATTTTGGTATGCGGGATGGATGTATACGCAAAACGAAGCTGCCAAAAGTAATGTTTGATTAGTTTGTTGGTGTAGGAGCACCCTTGGTAAACAAACAATCATGCATTGACTCAAACAATTTTATTGTAGTCTTGAATTTTATCTAATTTGTTCCATCATTGCCATGAAATATTTCAACGTTGAATATTGAACAAATAAGGTTGCATAGAGAGAATCTGGTAAACAATCAATGTCGTTGAGCACATGATAAAGGAATGGAATATGCATATGTCATCGTTACTCCATAGTATTGTGGAGTGGTGTCCCTCAAATTGTACCCTCCAAATTTGATATTTCTTCGATAGTTATGCCAGCTATAGACTTGAATATCACAAAATGGCTCTGGTTAAGATACAAATGCCAAGGAGGGTTCTACAGATAGCACAATCTCTATGCCAATTTAAGTCAATAATCCAATCATGTGACCAAGGGAGGGAACCCTTAAAAAGAGAGGTATGAATCCTAGTATGTAACCCTAGGTACCTTTCAAATTTGCATGAAAAACTTGATTGGGTTTACAACTAAAATTCGAGGTGCATGGGTGGAAATCTCAGCCGTGAAAGTAACAATGAGTGTTGAATTTTTAAAGGGAGGCACAATTATTCCAAAAGAAAGCAAGGGCAACAGGAGAGTCATGATCATAACCCAATTCTTGAAAAGGAATAACATAATGAAATACATTTCAATAAGAAAGCATTGTCAACTATCCATTAAAATGCATTCAGGAAAACTATTGAAAATCACACAGGCGTAATAAAGTTCTGATCCACATGACTTAGGAACTTCGATGAAAACTTATCTACTGCTTTGAAAAAACATTACATATCATATAAAAATGCTTATGATTTAGAAACCTAGTGGCATCATTGCCTTGGCCCTGGTCTCAAAATGCTCAATAGATTTTATTTCTTTGGTATAACAGAGTACAATAAAGGGGGATTAATTCATCACTATAGCCCTAATGCTTATCATCTATTTCAAAAGACAAAAGAAGTTTTATGATCTTGTATAATGAAGAATGAGAAAATAAATAAAGAATAGGCTAATGTTGTAGATCCCAACAACTTCTCCTATGTCTCAAAATTATAGAAAATGAATGAACCTACTTGTGCGCCTCTTCACACCGAGCTTAAGTAATCTCGAGACGCTGACTAGGCCCTTCGAGTCATAGTTTCAAGGCATTTCCTTGTTGCTGCAATATGTATCTGCTTGTTGATGTTAGTGTAATTGATTATCAGGGACAAATCATCTCCGAGTATGCATTTCCACCGACCCTAACTTCTCGCACAACTCTCGTTATTTGGTCATTGAATAACAAAACCAATTTTAGTACTAAACGACATTGTTATATTATATCTGGTACTTAACAACATTTGCAACTGAAATTTCCTAGTATGATATTGGAGAAAATTACTCGATTTTATGTTGCATACGAACACCCGCAAGAAGGACTGCATCATGTTTTGTCATGGTGAAATATGAAGCAGACTCAGCAGAAGGAACTCAGTCCTCAATGTATACATCCAAGATTGCAAACAACCACCCTCTTAGGCCTCCGCAAAATGTAACAATAATAAAATGAAGGATGAGAGAGTGTGATGTGGTAGGAGCATCAAATCCATCCTTTGTCGGATGAACATTACTTTTCTTCACAAATTTCATTCAAAGCGGGCTTTGAATCTCTAGATAGGGTGTCAACTTCGCAAAGTTCATTTAGGGAAAGTACTGGGACATAGCAATCAATAAGTTGTTATGGATGAAAACAACCAAAACCAATCTTGTGGATGGACAACCTTACATACAACAGAAAAGTGAAAATCCTTAGGACAAGAAAACTAGTTGCACGATCACATAGAAGTTGGGCATGGGGGTATGATCAATGAGTTTAGCGAGGTAGTAAATTGAAGATAGCGAGGTAGGATATGTGTTCATATACAACTATGTTGAGATAATGATCCAGTAATTTGCATGTCATGGATTAGTCATGAAGTGATGAATTGGATATTTGACAGCTAGGATGGGATTTACATGGTGACGCTTTGCATCCACAAAGATCATATGAGCCTAGGGATTATTGATGTAAGCAAAGAGAAAATGATGATAGAAGAACATATGGATGGAACGATTAGACTATGCATATGCTATGATATCAAACCGAAAAATTATCTCAATATTTATGCACCACATGATTTGGAGTGGTTGTGGATTCACATGGTTAATCAACCTTTTGATCACTTGAACCAATTATTCTATCATGAGGCAGTGGGAGAATACTTCTACGAAAATAAACTAGATTCACCATTGAAAGGGTTGCTTATTTCTATCATGACCGCAAACAAGAGCACTTTCTCTTGTTATTTATTTCTTGCATTACACCCTTGTTAATGATCCATATACATTTCGAGAAGGTGGCACGATCTGAGCTTGACTACCGACTAGTCACATTCTTCTTAATTATTGGCTTGTGTCTTGAAACCATAAATATGTGTGGCTTGGTTTGGGTAAGCCACATGATCTAAATTATGGATTTTGATGATAAAGCCCCTTTTTATCTCATCACATGTTGTTATGCCTTCGATGATTAATATCTTTGAAAGGATGTAAGTTTTGACCTAAACCATTGATGGGATGGATCCTTTCTAAATTCCGCTACACCTCTCCAAGCCGCTAATGGTCGAGATTTGATTTGGCAAGATGTTGGCCCTAGGAAAAGACGAGAACATATAACCAAAATAATGCTCAGAAAGATGAAGATTCNCCCCTCTCCAAGCCGCTAATGGTCGAGATTTGATTTGGCAAGATGTTGGCCCTAGGAAAAGACGAGAACATATAACCAAAATAATGCTCAGAAAGATGAAGATTCTAGTCGCAATACAACCAAAAGTCACGACGGAAGGAGCTACAACAAAAGAGGAAGAAAGCAACTTGAGACAAGGAGTTAACCTATTTTTGGTAAAGACTTAGTTATAATAAAATCTTGCTTTTAGTAACAAAGAATGATTGTATTTTGGGTCGATAGTGCCTATTTTTAGATGTAATGAGATGTATTAAAATAGAAAGACATATTTTTGATTGATAGTTGAGAGTCGGTCGACAATTGAATCAATAAGTGTAAAAGCAAAATAGCTTATAAAATCATGAACCCAAGTTGTGTGCGAGTTGATCAATGAATGTAGGCATTAATAGGATCGATCCAAGCTATGTGTGGATCGTTCATTCAAAGAATAAGAGAAGAGATACAAAGATAGGAAGAGACAATAACCAGAGAGCATGAGACGAGAGAAGAATGTACGAATTGTAAAGAATATCAAAAGAAGAGTCTGCAAGCTGAGTGTGCAAACCAAATGTGCTAAACCATTTCTCATTCCAGATGAAGAGCACCTTTGTGGTTTTTCCTGGATGGGTTTCCATGTTATATCTTGTCTATGTGTGTCTTTAATGTTTATGTTTATGTTGAATGCATATCTGTCGTGAATGAGATGAATTGAATGTGTCGCACATACTTTGTCATGAATGAACTTATATATATGTATGTGTGTGCGTGTGTCACACATCTAATGAGTTAAACATGTATTAATTATTTATAGTATTTACTGTGATATATGTCGACGAATCAATGGATGGTTGTCTTGAATGAATGAGAACAGAGGTTTAATTCTCGATTTCGATCAAGAGACTTAATATTACTATAATAAGGAAATCCCCGACATAACTACAGAAACCTAGTTCCAATAGTTCCCTTAAGATATCTCGGGCTTAGTTCATTTGTGAGGTTGTATGGACCATGTCACAGGTCCAAGATGAGGCCATAAAGAAATATCAGATGATCACGAACTTTAGAGGTCGTGCGCTGGATTGGTATATGAAATTCTCTGTGGTTCCCACATGAATCTCGTAGAAGACATTAGATCAAGTCTGGGAAGGATTCATTGCTGAATTTAAGAAGCCTAAATCTGATTCGTAGTGCATCATGGAAAAAAAAAAGATTAAGAAGTTTCCTATGTAATTTGTTTGGGACTTCGACCAAAGATTCAAAATGTTGATGACCAAAGTAAGTTTTTAGATGTTGGAAATCCAACATACAGAATGGTTCATTATGGCGATGTTACCGGACATCCAAATTCCTCTGATGCAGCAGAAGATTGTATCTTGGAGCGAGGCTCTGGAATTGGCTATGAAGTTGGAAGCTTCACCGGTCGGAGAAATTGGTGCAGGAATGTTGCAGATACAGTCACAACTTTCCAACCCTATGTTGAAACTTCAAGATATTAAGAAAGGAAAGGAAGTACAAGAAGAACTATGGTGTATCAGGTGTAGCATCGAAGGACATCATAAAGATTCATGTTCAACATTTATGAATAATGTCGCATCAGGAACGTCGAATCTGATGAATACATAAGGAATGTCGTGGTGTAAAATCTCCCAGACTAGAGGATATCAGTCGTAGGAATGCTTATACTTACAGAAAATAGTAAGTGCACCATCTAGTCTATATTGTAAATTTTGTCGATCGATGGGCCACAACGAGAAATATTGCAGAGCATATCAGCTATTGCAAGAAAAAATAGTTGACATGTATCTGATGAAGAATGATGAACAGATGCAAGTTGAACGCGCTTAGGCACAATTTCCTCAGAACTAGTACCCTCAGGCTCAATACCTGCAAGCACCTCAACTCAGTGGGGTGGAATTTTTAGAGACCGAGGACGAGGAGGAGGATTTGGTCATGAAAGAGGCCAATTTATATGTTATAATTGTGGGCATCCTGGAAATATTTCCAATGATTGTACTAATCCTACCACGATGTGTTAATATTGTAAGGCTTTTGACCACACTGTCGAAGAATGTCCTCAAATGATTGTGAAATGACAGGAAAGGAATGTGAGAAATCAAAATCCACCTTAGAATCCCAATCTAAACATCCAGAATATTTTTGTCGAACCAAGGGAACCAAATATTGTTGTCGTGACAAGAGGAGGTGCTTCGACTTAAGCAGATCAATAAACACCATACGGGAAACCATGAGTGCAACCAACAAAACAAAATAAAATACCATTCGATGTCTAGAAAGAAAAGGAAGTATTTTTGGATGCACGACAAGAATTCATCAATTAAAAACAAGCGTCGAGTTCTACTGATGTACCAAATGAAGGACCAAACTTGGAGATGACTGAAAGGTTTGAACACTTATTTTAAAAGAAACCGATTGAAAATGTTAGTAAACTGAAAGAATTCTTTAAAAGTTGTTTAGAACCAATACAAGATAAAGATGTTGTAGTAGAAATGACAACTTTAATAGAATAACCTCAGAAGATGTGTGACCAAAAAGGAGGGTTAACCATATTGGGAAAATAATGAAAATTGGTCGTGAACTGAGAATGACTGCCTAGATAGAATATTATGATATGGACTATATTATTCTATACTTAGGATCAGATCTTAGCATCCTCTCTAGACAGACATGGGAAATTCGAGACTAGTATGGTCTCTTGTCCTGCTAAGACTAGTCAATCAGTCGAAGGTTCTACCGATCAGTCGACTAACACATGTTCCTATCAAGATTGAAGGACTCAAGACTTATGTAGACTTTGAGGTGATCGACATTGTTGATGATATGAACCCATATCCCACGCTTCTGGGGATCGATTGGTCCATTGATAATCATACTATTATCAGTTTCAAGAAGAGGATACTAACGTTTGAGGATGCAGAGCTAAGGGTGGTTTCACCCATTGATCCTCTGGAAGGCCAGAGATACGTCGAGCAGGTTAATAGTGAAGGACAAGGTGGATATTTCAAACATATCTACAATATTACTTCCGTAATGGATGATTATGTGAATCCAGCCACCGATGGAAAGCTCAGTTGGCGAAGCGTTAGTTCCTACACATCGAATTCTGAAGAAGCTCTGGAAAACTAGCAGAACTGATTGCATGAAGTGTTAATGAGAATATGCGCAAGAATTACAAAATCGGTGCGATGGGTAGGTATCGAGGTATGTGATCTACTTAACTATGAAGGTTTTCCTAACCTATAATATTTTCATACAGCGTTCGAAGAGAAAGTCACTGAACCTCAGCGCTTGTCATCTCTATATTTTGCATTGAAGGCTACACCTACCAGATGGTGGGTCACACATAAACAGTCTATCTCAGAATGGCCTCAATGTCAAAGATTGATGGAGGTCTTATTTGGAGAGAAGGTGATATACACTGGCCAGAAATACACGGGATTGACTGATCCTGTCAAGCATATGTATATGAGTTGCCCCCAATACAAATTATGGGTACCCCTCTCAGGATAGGTAGTTTCAGAATCAAGGTACCCCCTTACTACTAGAGGCTAAGAGTCGATAAGATGCATACCAATGGTCATGGAGAGCCTATCCATACGACCTGGGAGGCATGTCCGCAACAAGAATGGGTCCATCAATTTATACACACATTGGACATGATACTAAGAAATCAGTATAGGTCAGTCGAACTATGATGGGGAACAATTGAATGGGAAGAAATAGATTCTAGCTTCATGCATACATTTGAATTTACAGATGATCATCCATCGATTATTGTTGCATTGCAAGTAATCAAGACAAATATCTTTGAAAACATTCTCGTGTCAATGACAAATTTTAATCAGAGCAGCGTGACAGTCCAGCATTGGATGGAATGCTATAATGTAATCGGTGAACCTAATGATGATGATCCCCATGACATCAATATTCCAGAGTCTAAAGGTACTCGCATGGTGGAAAGATCAAGTGTATTGAGTAGCTAGTTTTTGAATCCATTGAAAGTCAAGAAAGGGAATATTGGTTCTCCAGAGAACCCGAATTTTGCTAATATTGGAGATTATTGGGATGATGATACTATCAGGAATATCACATACTTACTACATGAATTCTAGGATCTATTTCCCATGAAATTTTCTGAAATGAAGGGAATTTTCAGAGATCTTGGATAAATGAAGATTCCATTGAAGCCCAATGCAAAGCCTGTCAAGAAATGACCATATCGACTCAATCCGAGGTACAAAGAAAATTTTAAGACAGAGTTAGATAGAATGTTAGATGCAGGAATCATAGAACATGTTGAAGAGTTCGAGTGGATTAGTCCTATGGTATTACAAGATAATACAACTACTGGTGAAGTACGTATATGCATCTAGCTGAGAAAGATGAATAAGATGAAGTATTGGAGAGTGTCGAGGGAAAAGAAGTTTATTCATTTACTGATGGCTTCTTTGGTTACCATCAAATCATGATTGCAAAGGAATATCGACACAAGACCACCTTTGCGATGGAATGGGGATTTTTCCAGTATACGGTAATGCCTTTTGATCTTAAGAATTCTCATGTTATCTTTTCCAGTATAGTTGTATCTGATTTCAAAGATTTCATCCTTAAGTTTCTAGAAGTATACTTTGATGACTAGACGGTATTCGGGCTCATAAAAGATCATATTGAGAGCATCAGAGTGATATTGGAACGATGTCGACAATATCAAATTTCCCTTAATTTAAAGATGTGTTTTTTTGTGCCTCTTTTGGAATTATGTTGGGTCATGTGGTTTGTCACGACGGTATATTGGTGGATCCTGCTAAAATTGCGATCATTTTCGAACTACCACCAACCCCGACAGTAAAACAATTGAGAAAGAATTTGGGACATACATGGTACTATCAGAAATTTATTAGAGGATATGTAGATGTGACTGCCCCTATGGAGAGATTATTGAAGAAGGATGTTAAGTTTCAATGGAATAAACAATGCCAAGAGAGTTTAGACGTTCTGAAAAAATAAGATGGTTATAGAACCCATACCAATCTTTCCCGACTAGAAGGAAGAGTTTCATTTACATGTCAATGCATCATCTATCACGTTGGGCATTATACTTGCATAACCAGGAGGAGGTTCTATTGATCATCCCATTGCCTTTGCCAGTAGAAAATTGTCAACAACATAGAAGAATCATACCACGACAGAAAGAGAAGGATTAGCTATGGTATATGCGCTTCAAAAATTTCGACATTATTTGTTGGGAGGACATTTCAAGATGTATACAAACCATTATGCGCTGAAGTATTTGGTCAATAAGCCAATGTTGGGGGGGACGATTTGTCGATGGCTTCTCCTCTTCCAAGAATTTGACTTTGAAATTATTGTTAAACTAGGTCGACTGAATTCATCCCATAACATCCGTCGATATTAGAAAATGGAGAAGAGCTAGTGAGTCTCGACGATAGTATTCCTGACGCACAATTGTTTGCAATAAAGATGTTTTATGATCATTACAGGGATATTGTACATTTATTGACTACCGGACATGCACCAGAAGGATTCAATACCGCGCAGAAGAAACAATTAGTCATAAGAGTTGCATATTTCTAGTTGATTGTTGGATAATTGTACAAAATGGGACTCGACGAAATTATGCATCACTGTGTTTTGGAACATGAAAAACCAATGGTTTTGAATGAAGCACATGTGAGTGTCGCAGGAGGCCATTAGGCAGGAAAAGCGACAATGCACAAGATTTTGTAAGCTAGATTATGGTGGCCTACTCTACATGCAGATGCTAGAGATTATTGTCGCATGTGTGATATCTTCCAAAGAATTGGAAAATTATTGCGACAAGATGAGATGTCGTTGGTACCACAAGTGAATTTGTAGGCCTTTGAAAAATGGGCAATTGATTTTGTGGGACCTATCAACTCACCAGCAAAAAGAACAGGTGGACGATACATTATCACTCTGATAGATTACTTGACTAGATGGGTTGAAGCAACACTAGTAAAGAATTGTATTGCTGCTACTGCTGCAAAAATTGTGTTCGACAATGTTGTGACTAGACTTAGTTTCCCAAATATTTTAGTAAGTGATCGGGGCACATAGTTTGTCAATCAATTGACTGATGAATTAACCGAAGAATTCCAGATTCATCACCGGAAGACGACACCTTATCACCCACAAGCGAATGGTGTTGTCGAGGAACTCAATAAGATCCTGGATAATGCATTAATGAATATAAAAGAGATGATTGGGATCATAAGATATGTGCAGTACTTTGGGAAAATCACACAACCTATAAGAAGTTGATAGGACAAACTCCGTTCAGACTAGTTTATGGACAATAAGTTGTCATGCCAATGGAATACATTATACCCAGCCTTAGGATAGCTACAATAATAGAGATGACATATGTTGATGTTGTCGAAGAAATATTGTTGCAGCTGGGACAATTGGAGGAAGAGCGCCTTATTGCATAATATCATCAGAATGTTGAGAAGGAGCGACATAAAGATTGACACGACCTACATATTAAGAGTAAGAAATTTCACATTGGAGATCTTGTTCTCTTGTATGACAGTAAGTTTTTTAAGCATCCTAGTAAGCTTAGAACACATTGGATGGGACCATATATTGCCATTCAAAATACTGAAGGAGGAGCAGTGCAATTGTAGAAGCTAGATGGTACACCTTTCAAGGGATTAGTGAATGGAAGTCAACTAAAGCCTGATCAGGATAGCCACAAGTTGGTCAACTCAGATTTAAAAAACAATGGAAAAAAAGGAAGAAAAAGAAAGAAGAAGAATTTAAAAAAATCAAAAGAGAAATGGTTGAAAATTTATGAGTGTTTCTGTTGCAAATTTATGAGTGTTTTTGTCACAAAGTTATGACTGTTGTTTTCTTCCAGTTTATGAGGGTTGTGTCGTAGATGATATGTCTATCCAAGAAAAAAAATGAATTGTGTCATTGATTGGATGTCTGTCACAGAAGAAGAAAAGTGTTGTAGACTATCTATATGTCGCAAAAGGAGAATTGTTGTCACAGATGAAGAAAAGTGTCGTAGAAGAAAAATTGTTGTCATAGACTCTCTGTCTGTCACAAGAGAAGAACTGTGTCCCATGATCTATGCTTATCATAAGAAAAGAAATGATGTCACATGATGGATTTTGGCCATAAGTGATAGTTGGATAACAGTTAATTGGAGGATGTCAGAGATTTCAACGACGTGCATTTTGGTCACTTCCACCATTAGTGCACAATAACTACAGTTGAACTGACAGGCGAAGTGATTGTTTGTTTGACAATTTCCTTGTAACGATTAAAAAGATTGCTCCATGTGACAAAAATCACCACCACCTTTCCATTTATTGCAGGATCATATGAAGAAGTGATTGTGTAAACATATTTCATCTTCACGCTGAAGCATCGTTCATTCTATTGCATCTAACTGATTGCATTGAACTACTTGTCTGCAACTGTAAGAGTCGAAGTTGTTTTTCGTAGAGTATGGTTATTTCCGTTTCCAGCATGAGCACTCTCCAAGAATCATGTCTTGAGATCCCATTGCCTACGCCCATAATGGAAGACACTGTAGAAGTTTTTTCACAGTCGCCCAGGACCACATAAGTATCTACATAATCACCAGTGTTTCTAGAAGTTGTTTTACAGCCATATCGTCTCGACCCATCAAGAAAGAAACGCTATGGCCATGGAACTAGTCACATGAAGGCAACATCACCTCCACCATATGATGAAGCAATAGGATCTGCATCCATGTTGCCAGATTATGTCCCGCGGAGGCAAGCAGACGCGTCGAAGGTCACCGTGGGTAAAAATGCAAAGTATACATTGGTAACGCCTGCCATACCAAAAGGAGTTCAGGTAACAACAAACATTATTCCAAGTTTACAGAAAATGGGTTTCATTAACCATGACCTACGCAAATTCCCAGAATTAGTGATGGAAAGATACATGAATTCTATTAGAGAAATAGAGGATGGCCCTATCCACATAATTCCAATGGAGTGGGCGAGAGGATTGGATAAATCAGGATTACTGTCGTTGATGCACATGCCACATTTTTGCCACACAACAGAAGTCAATGCATGTGTAAAATAGTTGTTGGTATGTTTCCACAGTGGCTGTATATGGCTTGACAGAAAAGTTTTAGTGGATGTGACCCCTTTCACTATTCTTGTTATTAATTTTGATTTCTTTTGTCGCATGGACAAAACCACCAAAATACCAAGAGGTAGATGTTCCAGTCCCATGCCGAGGACCTCGATACCAGAATCTTTGGTTAGATAAAGAGAAACCCAAACAATAGAAAGACAATAATATTACGTTATTTTTACAAGGAGAGGCACTTAGGCATTATGTTAGGAAGCAAGCCAGAGTCACCAAGGAAACCGTCAAACAATTTAGAAATCTTATAAGATTTTCAGTTGGGGTCCATCACATCTTTTTGGAGTCGCAACAAGACCCACAAAAGCAATGTTTGGCCATGCAGTTTCAGTTGTCTGCTATTGAAATTGATGCAATCATTCAATACTGTCCTGAAGAATGGAAAGTACCTGTTACAGAGGATCAGACCTTTGTCGAAGATGAGCCACAATAGGATGATCCATTGATGAAGAAGAATGGAGATTAGTGAGGGGATCCATGAGCTGAAGGAAATCCACCAAAGCCTCCCATTAACAATCATGGTGAATCCGGTATGACCCAAATAGATCCAACGTTGGGGATAAGAGAAAGCATTCAAAGAAGTTTGCAAAGAGTCACAAGAAGAGGAAGGTCGACCGATCATCTGGAATCCTCGGTATTACCAATGACGATTATACCCTTCTTACATATAGAATGGAAGTAGTGGTTAGTGAAATCTGTAAGAAAATGGACGAGAGACACATGGAATTGGTAACTGGCATTACCGACTTATTATAGACACTTTGTACTACAATAAAAGAAGTTCGAGTGGCGATCGACCAAACACCATACTCGACTGTGTCACTGGACCAAGCTGGCCCATCTGAAGAGCGATTTGTCGAGGCATCATCGACAACTCCACCAATAAATATTCAAGTAGTGGGTCAAGCAATTGAAGGAACACCAAAGCTCAATACCATGGTAAAGGATATTGGTCATATCACCATGGATTTTTCTGCACTATCGATGTATGAAGTGCATGTTATTCAACATGATGCAGTGGCAGAGATGAAGACCAGAGAACATGCATTGCTTAGTCAGGTTAAGTCATTGCACAAAACATTTAAGACACTGAAGAAAACAATCCAGTACATAGAACATAAAGCTAAGACCCGGTAGAAGGACATGCACTGACTAGATGTGGATGTTACACTCGCCTGCAACAGCTTTGTAGAAGAATGTATTATCCCATAAATTTTCTCAAAATATAAAGTAATTTGACTTGGGGAAGTAGCTGAGAACCTTCGCAAGAGATTCACAGAGTTGGAATAAAAATGAAGCCCAATACACCTCCAAAGGTACTAGAAGAATGAAGAAAAGTAGTAACTAAGGTTGCGACGAAGATTGAAGAGGCAAAGGCACTTTCTGCCAGAGCGATTGAACAAGTTTCTCAGTCACAGGAGGCCTTGGTCAACGATGAAGAGCTATAGCAGGTCATAGAGCAATTCCATACCGTCGAAGCAAAATTTAACCAGTTGAAGAATGAGGTAAAGAAGTTGTCGAAAATAGATAAAATTTTAAGGCTACCGACATGAATAAGTTACAACAACAAGTACCAAAACCGTGAACACAACAATAGAAGAGAATCGACTGGGTCACAAAGTTGTAGGCAGAAGCTAAACATGAAACAAGTATTATTTAACCTGTGCATGAGAAGCTATGACAAGCCTTGGGGTCGAAATTACTGACAACTTCAGAACACATCAGTTCCGAACTTGTGTGTGGATAAATTGAAAACCGTAGAAGAAGAAGTGCAACAGGAAACCAAGCAAGTGGTGAAAATATTTCAAGATTTTCAGAGCAAGGTCACATTGACAGAGACCTCAGACTAATGTGGCTCAGGATAAGCTACAAGTGAGTGTTGGGATCCTGTTGTCCCTAGGAAAATACGAGAAGAGATAACCAGAATAATACTCAGAAAGATGAAGATTCTGGTTGCAAGATAAGCAAATGTTGTGACAAAAGGAGCTACGACAAAAGAGGAAGAAAGAAGATCGAGATGAGGAGTCTACCTATTTTTGGTAAATAATTAGTTAGAATAAAAGCTTGCTTTTAGTAACAAAGCATGATTGTATTTTTGGTTGATAGTGCCTATTTTTAGATGTAATGAGATGTATTAAAATAGAAAGACATCATGTCGACTAACAGTTGAGATTTAGTCGACGATTGAATCAAGAAGTGTAAAAGCATAAAATCTTATAAAAACATGAACCCAAGCTGTGTGCAGGTTGATCGATGAATGTAGGTAGTAATATGATCGATCCAAGTTGTGTGTGTATCGTTCATTCAAAAAAGAAGAGAAGAGATACAGAGGGATGAAGAGACATAAACCAGAGAGTGTGAGACGAGAGAAGAATGTATGAATAGCAAAGAATATCAAAAGAAGAGTCTACAAGCTGAGTGCATAGACCAAAGGTGATAAACCATTTCTCATTCCAGATGAAGAGCGCCTTTGTGGTTTTTCCCAGTTGGGTTTCCACGTTATATCTTGTCTCTACGTGTCTTTAATGTTTATGTTTATGTTGAATGCATATCTGTCGTGAATGAGTTGAATTGAATGTGTCGCACAAACTTTTTCATGAATGAACTTATATTTGTGTGTGTGACACATCTAATGAGTTAAATATGCATTAATGATTTATGTTATTTACTACGATATATGTCAACAGATCAATGGATGGTTTTCTTGAATGAATGAGAACAGAGGTTTAATTCTTAGTTTCGGTCGAGCAACTTTATGTTACTGTAATAAGGAAATCCCCGAGATAACTGCAGAAACCTGATTCTAGCAGTTCCCTTAAGATATCTCGGGTGAGACTTCATCTACGTCACAGGTGTTGCTGACGGAGTCCTGCTCTACCAGGATGATATCTGGGGCTTTGTTGACGAACAAGGGATATGAACCTAGGTTGACCGAAAGTACGCAAACACAAGATATATGTTTTAATCTTGGATGTCAGAGGGGGGATTTCCTTCTTGTCTTTGATGTGCCACATGTTTCCTTCAATGGTATAGATCTATTTTGACGGGATGCAAGATTTCATCTAGGTTGTTGGTGGGGAGGAGCCTTGCTTATCTTCATTGCTCATTCTAATGCCTCTAACGATCGTGATTTACTCTGGGAAGATGCATCGTTGCATTTGGGATGTCGGTGGGAAAAACGATCACTTAACTTTGTTGCATATCTCAAGCCCTCTAACTATATAAATATACCCTGACAAGTTGCATGGTTCAATTCGGGTTGTCGGTGGGAAGAAATCACCTGTTATATCTTTTTTATGCATACCTCATGAATGACCCAAATCTTTCTGGGTGACTTGCCATCTTTGATCATAGTCATTGGTGCTAGAATTTAACATTGAGCTAAATAGTGGGTACATAGTGGGAAAAAACATAGAGAAAGATATAAATAAAGAAAGTTCATATTTTTAATCTTGACATCCATGAAAAGAGGACATGGGATAATAATGATTAGATCTACACTATTATAGAAACAATAACTTGACATGGGAGGAGGAGAATGCAAAGAGTGCTAAAGAGCATGCAATTAATTTTACTCTAGGAGTTATGATAATGACTTCCTTTGGAATGAGGACTAAAAGTAAAAGAAAGAGGTCCAAAGAAGGGTTTCTTAGGCTAGTGGTTGGAGCACCGAAGAGGGTGAGGAGAAGAAGGCCTTCATGCTTGTGATTGTCGAGAAGAAATCAATGTTGGTGTTGTAATTTGTGTATACAATCTAGTAATGGACCCATTGGATCTTCATTAAGAAATACATATCATAATGTTGTAATGGCATCATGGTTGCAGTGATGTGGTGATAACACATTTTTTTCTTTTTCTTTGTGGATGTATTTGCCATTCTAGAGTTATGAGATCACATATTTTACATATGGTATGTACTATGAATATTGATATGAAAGTCGAGGATCCTACAGTGGGAAACATAAGAGTGCTATTGAGTAGAGTAGTTAAAGGGGAGATAACTCCAATGAAAGAAGGAATTATCAAATGGATGATGTGAGAGTCTGCAAGAGAAGTTGCAGGGAGGAGTGGTTTCTAGTATATATTGAACAATTGTGTTCATTAAATAGAAGATAAAATGAAAGTAAACTTTAAAAGCCACGTAAAAGTCAATTATCCCTTATTACTTCTCATGCAAAAGAAAGTTGATCAATAAACAACAAGCATCCCATGTTCTTAAACTGTTAGACATAACAAAGAATAAATAATTTTATTGGAATGGGGAAATAAGAGACTTACATTCAACACTTTGAAATAGTTGAAGAATTAGATGGGCAACAAAGCTACCTCAAAGGAGGGTCCTTTGCCTCCTTATGTACTCCACTCCGAGCTTCTGGATGGTCTAAAGTGTATTCCTCAACGGCGGAAATAACTAAGCCTAATGTTATTTTCTCTTTGTAGAGAAAGTCTAATGGCATAAATCTATAATGGATGAGTGGTGGTGATGGATGACTTCAATGGATTTATTTATAGGAAAATAGATGGACCTATCTTAGAAGTAGCTTCAAATGTGAATACTCCCATTGTCTTATTAATGAAATAGTGGGATAAGAATAAAATATTGAAGACTAGATGAAATGTTATTTTTGGCAATAAGGATTGGTAAGGTTCACTTTAGGCCAGTGTGCCGTTTTTGAAAGGAGCAGAGCATTAATGTGCTGAAAGAATACTTTTTTGTTTTGTTTTTGGGACTAAAACACATTGTTTAAGGGATTCATCACATGCCACACACAAAAAATTACGCAAATATTGTGTGTTGACTTTAATTGTAAAAATTGGAGTTTGACTTAGCTTTTGATGGTAATGCTAAGGTCATATGGTGAAGGAGTTGATGGAAATGAGGGATAAAGTTGCCAAAGTGGTGTATTAAGCTGAAGGTACTTCTAACAAAGTAGGAAAGCAAAAATAGGTCAATAACATCTAAAATTCTTTTAACCAAAGAGTGAGGGGAAACTTTATACTTTAAAATTTCAATATTCAATCTTGAATTTTAACCATAATTTATTATGTTTTTGTCACATTCTCTTTAAAAACATTTCATATAAATTATGCTACCATTTTCTTAACCTTTTTTATACAACCAATCATGGTATCATTAATTACAAATCTTTCTCTTCAACCCCTACCTTTTAAACCTTAACCATCTTCCTATCCACATAGCTATCATCCTACTTAATAATGTAAATCCTTTAATAAAATATAAATTGCATTTAAAATAGCATAAACCTTTCTCTACTACCCATAACCCATACCTCTTGAACCCAACCCTCTTTCCATCCACGCACCTACCAACTTTCTTAATAATCGAGTACCTTTTAAACCTTAACCATCTTCCTATCCACATAGCTATCATCCTACTTAATAATGTAAATCCTTTAATAAAATATAAATTGCATTTGAAATGGCATAAACCTCTCTCTACTACCCATAACCCATACCTCTTTAACCCAACCCTCTTCCCATCCACGCACCTACCAACCTTCTTAATAATCGAGTACTTAATAGTGTAAATCTTCTAATAAAATGGAATTTGGAAAAAATATTATAAAATATTATATTTAGTTAGAAAATAAAAAACATATAAATCTTCTTTGAGATATAAACTGTTACAAATAAAAAACATATAAATCTTCGAATGAGATATAAACTGCTACGATTCCATATTCTATAGAGATACAAACTTTTACAATTTCATACTTAAATAATATCTAGATTTTTTAAATTTACAATAAAACATATTATTTATATGGATATGTTTTTTCTAGATTAGAGCTTATGTTTTTTCTAGATTGCATTGAGATGAGACAAGTGTATTGTCTAGATTGATTTTATGGCCGTTGTTCCAAATTCAAAATAAATATGGATGTGATAATATCTTATAATTTGGGTGAACTAGAGCCTATGCTTTTCCTAGATTGCACCGAGATGAGACAAGTGTACTGTCCAGATTGATTTTATGGTAGTTGTTCCAAATTCAGAATAAATAATTACTAGCACGACCACTTAACTCGTGGCAAGTGAACACCAATAGGTTACAAGTTAAGTGCTAGCTGCACAAACTTCGTGTTATCCATGCATCAACTATGAGTTATTCATGCATCAACTACTAGTTCTGTTTTATATTCTTTTTTATTTTATAATGATTTATTTCGAATTTGGAATGACTGCATAAAATCAATCTAGACAATACATTTGTCTCATCCTTGTGCAACCATGGAAAAGCATAGGTCATAGTCCACCCAAATTCTAAAATAAAAACGCCTATTGGTGTAATCAATATGGACTACACTTGTCTCATCCTCGTGTAATCTAGGGAAAACATAGGTGCTAGTCCACCCCAAATTCTAAGATATAAACACTTATAGGTGTAAATATTCTAAGATATAAACGCTTGTCCCAATTGAATTCTGAGAGGATGAGGATCTTGGAACACTTCCAGCTCACTTGGCAATTAAAAAGCAGAATTAAATGGGCTTAGGAAGGCGATGCAAACACCAAATATTTCCATGCTGTTGCCTCAGGGAGAAGGAACCATAATTCGATCTGGTCTCTCGAAGACCCAGACAGTAATTTGATTGAGGATGAGGTCTCTCTCAAAGCTCTAGGGAAGACTCACTTTGCTGCCATTTTCAAGGATGATGGTTCTGCTAGTCTTGAGCACCAACTTAAAGTCATCTCTCTTTTTCCTCGGCTTATTCCTGCTAAACATTCATCTCACCTTACTGGGTCTGTGAGTATTATAGAAGTTGATCATGTTCTCAAAGCTTTTAAAAAAGATCGCAGCCAAGGTCCGGATGGCTGGCCCGTCGAATTCTATTTGCACTTCTTTGATCTCCTTGGTCCTTCTCTTCTTAAGGCTGTTGACTTAACAAGACTCTCGGGTTTTGTCCCCCCTTCCCTTAACTCGACTTTTCTGGCTCTTATTCCCAAGAAGGACAAGCCCCGGTCTTTTGCCGACTTCAGACCCATCTCCCTATGCAATCTCCTTTACAAGCTCATTGCAAAAGTTATTGCTGGTAGACTCAAGACCTTCCTAGACCTTGGAATCTCTCAGGAGCAATTTGGTTTCCTTAAGGATCGCCAAATCACTGATCCAATTGGCATTCTACAAGAGGTACTTCATTCTGTCAAGTCAAAGAATCTTTGTGCCTTTGTCCTTAAGCTTGACCTTTCAAAGGCTTTTGACCAGGTAGACTGGACATATATCAGACTGATTCTTATTCAGATAGGAGTCCCTCTCCCTACTGTGAATTGGATAATGGGTTGCCTTTCATCAGTCAATTTCACAATATTGGTCAATGGAACTCCCTCTTCTTTCTTTCCTGTTTCTCGTGGTATTCGCCAGGGCTGCCCCTTATTCCCCCCTCCTCTTCATCCTTGTCATAGAGGGCCTTAGTCTGCTTATCCGGGATGCTAGGTCTAAGGGTCTAATCAAAGGCATCCACATCTCGCCCTCCCTTACCCTTTCTCACCTCCTCTTTGTTGATGATGTAATCTTGATGGGCTCTGGTACTCTCCTTCACTGGGCTGCTTTTGAGGTGATCCTTGAGACTTTTTGCAAAGCTTCTGGTATGGTGATAAATGTTGACAAATCATGTTTCCTTCATTGCAATCTTGATGAAGCCTGTCTTAATTCCCTTACTAGTGCTGTACCTTACAGAATGATGCCTCTCCATTCTGGCCTCACCTATCTAGGTTTCTTTCTAAAACCTCTTGGGTATCGGGTCAATGATTGGCTGTGGATTATACAAAAAGTGGAAAAAAGGATCAGCCACTAGACTTTTCAGTACCTCTCCCTTGGGGGCAGATTGGTCCTTGTTAACTTTGTCCTCACTAGCATCCCTGTTTATTGGATGAGTCTTGCGCCTCTACCTGCCACCATTATGCAGAAGCTCAGAAGTATTATTTTCAATTTTCTTTGGGGCTCTTCTGACAATCACATAAAGTTTCATTTGGCATGTTGGAAGGACCTCTCATGGCCTAAAAAGTTTGGGGGTTGGGGTATTAAAAACCTCCTCTGGTTCAATTCATCATTGCGCCTTAAAAATCTATGGAAAATTCTTCATTCTGAAGGTTTGTGGTCACAATTCATATTCACTAAATATCTGAAATGTTCCCCGGTTATTGATTGGCTCAGAAATAAACAGTTCTTAACGCGTAGTGCCTCTATTTTCTGGAGAGGCTTTGTGCAGATCCTTCCTTGGCCGGGATCTTGTTTAGCTTGGCAGGTGGGGGATGGCAAAAACATCCTCCTTGGAATAGATCCAATTGTTGGTATTAATTCCTCGCTCAATCTGCCAGAGGATTTGAGAACCTCTGTTGATGACTTATACCTTGGGGGTCCTTTCCATACTATTTGGAATAATTTCATTAAAGAATTGCAGGGAGTTGGCATTCGCCTTACTGATCGCCCAGATGCTCTTTTATGGTCTTATAATAATAGTCGCGGCACTCTTACTGCCAAAGCCGCATATGACAGCATTGTGGGAACTCATTCTCCACCGGTGGTATCATTCGATGATTCCTTCCTTTGGAACAGAACCCTTCCTAGCAAAATTGCTTGTTTCATTTGGCTCTCCCTCCGTAACAGGATCCTCACGTGGGAGAACCTTCAGAAAAGAGGTGTACAAGGACCTGGGATTTGCGTACTTTGCTGTTTGAATGAGGAGACAGTGGAGCACTTATTTATGAAATGCAGTGTATGGAGAACGGTTGCTGTTCATGTTTGTGATCTCCTCAACCTCACTGCTTTTTCTCCTGCAGTTTCGATTGGTGAAATGATCAATAACTGGTTATCAAACCTACCAAGAAAATCATATCTGCACTCCCTCCCTCTTCACATGATATGGATATTTTGGAAGGCTCGCAATCGGGCTATTTTTGAAGGTGAAAAGAGGTCTGTTTATAGCTTGATTCAGCAAGTCATATCCACTGTTCGTGCTTTTTCTATCTATGTTGGCACTATGAAGAGGCGTGATAGAATTATTGGCAGGGCACCGGATTTGATCTTTCCTTGTGGTTTCATGGACGGTGCGTCCAACTGTATGAATGCTGGTGCAGGTTACTGTATTTTTATAAATGAGTCTCATCACTTGGAGTTCTCGCTGGGGGTTGGACATGGCACTAACACTAAGGCAGAATTGCTCAGTCTGTGGGCTCTTCTCCTCTCCTCCCAAATGATGGGGATTCCTCTTGCTCATATCTATGGTGATTCACAAGTAATCATCAACTGGGCTCGAGGAACGACTGCGATCTCCCCACCAGAGCTTATGCATTGGTGTAGGGAGACTAAATATCTCTTGGTCAGTTTTCAGGACCTATCTATCTCCCATATCTACCGAGAGCACAATCGGCTGGCTGACCGCCTTTCTAAAACTGCACTCTCCCTTCCTCAGGGCATTGGCAAGTACAAGGAATTTTTAGAGAACCACTTGGTTTCTCAGGATACTTTTCAGCTTTTCTAAGCCGATTAAGAGACTGATTCTACTCTTATTCTTGATTATGTAGTGATTGAGAGCACTCTTTTGGACCGCTGTTTCAGCTCCTATTGACGCTTGGTAGATATGTTTGTATATACAGGTCTCCTTTCATGATGAGGCAGTTTTCTGATGGGATCTTTCATTTTTGTGTTTTTTGCCTTTCCCCCTGGCGATTACTCCATGATGACGCTTGATATAACCCGCATAACGGGAGATTGTTGTGATGTCCTTTGATTCTATTATGAATAACAAGGCAGGCTTTTTTCTTTCTGAAAAAAAATAAAATTCTAAGATATAAACAACTATCGATGTAATAAAGAACTAATATAAACTAACACACCCACATAGTTTGTGGCTGGATCACGTCGATAGGAATCAAATCGTTAAGAGATAGTTATGGATTAAACGGGTTCAAGTGTGAGTTATCCATGCCTAGCTACATGTTATCACTGGCATTCTTCATGTTATCCATTTATCAACTATCGGTTATTTTTTATGTTCTTTTTCTTTCAATCTCACATTCTTCTAGTTATCTGCTATGAACTGTTGGTTATCCATTCATCAACTAAATACCAGTCATTATATATATATATATATATATATTAGTTTATTTCGAATTTTGAACGACTACCATAGAATCAATCTCGACTTTACACTTGTCTCATCCTCGTCCGTAGATGAAAAAGTATAGGCCATAGTCCACCCCAAATCTCAAATAAAAACGTCTATCAACGTAAAAATAACTTGTAATTCGTAGCTAATTACGTCGATAGACGTTTTTATTTGAGATTTGGGGTGGACTATGACCTATGCTTTTTCATCTATGGATGAGGATGAGACAAGTATACTCTTAATATTGATTCTATGGCAATCGTTCAAAATTCAAAATAAATAATTACAAAAAAAAAGAATATAAAAAATAATTGGTAGCTAACTGATGAATGGATAACTGGTAGCAATGCAGGGATAACTCATAGTTGATGAATGGATAACTAACAATTCATGGCACATAACTAGAAGAATGTGAGATAAAACAAAAAAAGAATATAAAAAATAACTCATACTTGATAAATGGATAACAAGAAGAATGTCGGTGATAACATGTAGCTAGGCATGGATAACTCACAGTTAAACAGTTTAACTAGAAGAATATAATGAATTAAAAATTATTTTTCCATTTCATAACTATCTCTCAACCATTCCCCTATAGATATGATCCAACCACAATGTGCTAATGTATAAATAATAAACACTTCCTATCACACATAAAGAACAAATAGCATTTTAATAACACTTAACTTGTAACATATCAATATTCACCTACCATAAATTAAGTAACTATATTAAACTTGTAACATATCAATATTCACCTACCATAAATTAAGTAACTATATTAATTAAAAAACCATTTAAAATTTTAGCCTCTCAATCGTATCCTTTTACATGTTAAACTGCTCTTCCTAATCGTTTGAAAATATCATAGCAGCTTTATAAGTGCATCCTTTGGTATTTGAAAATATCATAGTAGCTTTATAACTGCATCCTTTGGTATTTATTATCGGCTATTGGTACGGATTTGATATCTGGTACCCTAAAACCGCCAAAGTGAAAGAAGTTGAGGTTGTGCCACGCCATTTGTAAATGAAAGCCCAAACCTCATCATAAAATTATTTGGCATGGTTGGACAAACGGTAGAGGTAACATGGCCTACAGTCTGCCTTTCTTCTCTACATCTTACATACACGGGAGGAGAAGAAGCTCCTTGAACCCATCAAACGGTTTCTGCAAAACCTGCAATTATGCAACGTTTATCAAACAAGAAACAAAATTAACATCAAGTAAATACAGTAGAAGAGATGCCATATTATTCGCAGTAGTTGCTGAGATTGTGGGAGCTCAACAGCAACAAGAGAGCCTACAGCAACCGATAGGGAATGCAAAAGAATCCAGTAAGGAGTCCTTAGAATGCATTAAAATAGAGCAACCAACAGGGCATGCAAAAGAATCCAGTACGGAGTCCTTAGAACGAATTCAAATAGACGGGGAGCCTCCCACCATTGTATTAGCACCTGGTCGTCGAATTGTTGCAGGTGGGTATTTTTTTTTTTTACAAATTTGATTAGTTTTCACATGTTAGTTGTAAAATATATAATCTTATTGGTTGAGACCGGCTGTTCTACTAGGTTATAGAAATGAAACTGTGAATAACGTTAAAAGTATATGAGGTTCGATGCCCAGAATTGTAGATAATTTGGATAATTGACATAACTAAGCTTAGTTTTGAGAAGTTAGTTTGTAAAATATATAAACTTATTGGTTGAGATGGGCTGCTCTACGAGGTTATAGAAATGAAACTGTGAATAACTTTAAAAGTATATGAGGTTCGATGCCCAGACTTGTAGATAAAATGTATAATTGACATAACTAAGGTTTCTGAGTAAATCAAGCCAATCCACCATGTGGGTTTGGCACTGTCATAAGCAGAGAAAGAATACGAGGTATCGATGGCCTAACTAAATTCTTAATTTACCGTATTCGCAAAAGTTTGCAAGGGTTAATAGTATACTTAATTTTTCTTTGAAATGCATGAATTTCTCATTTTATAAATCGAGTTGTTTCGCAAATTTTACTACAGTATCTGTGCTTTATAATTCTATATTTTTCTACTGGTTAAAGGGCAGCAATTTGCTTGTCAAAACTGGGTTTTCCCTTATCAGTCTATCAAACTATACCAAATCTTTTTGTCCAAAAAGTAATGGTGCTTCTCAAGGTAAACTTGATATCTCTCAAACCTGTGGTATTGTTGAGGATTTCCATAAAACGTTGATAATATTGTACACCACGAGGATGGGTATCTTTACCAATATCGAGGTTGAAATCATTTCACTGATTAAGGATTGAATCATTTTCTCCTTGGCTATTAAGAAACTTGTTATTATGGGGTACTGTAAGCTTGTCATCATAGAACCTAAGCCCAAGAAGATGACAAATCAAGGATCTTCTTGGCAAATACAAAAGCATTGTTCGTAAATTTTAAGAATTCTAGTATTTCTTACAGTGAGAGGCTAAACACATTAGCAGACTATTATGTGAGTATTGTGGATTGGTTACCCTTGGCCCTAAAACACATTGGCAAAAGTTAAAACACAATTGTTAAAGGAGATTAGTATTTGTTAAAACTAGACAGGCTGGGAATTGAACCCAGGATCTGACCCCAGCCAGTGGGCTGCTCCTCTACTGAACTACATGCCTATTTAATGATGGGAAACCCTTGTTCAGAGTGTGGATTGATATTCCAAAACCCCCTTTCAAGCCACCCTACAACTACTATACAGCCTGAGGGCTTTGGGAAGTCCATTACACCAGGCTCCGGTACAATGTTAAAACTGGACCTGGGAGTCAAATCTAGGACCTGCCCCTGGCTTGGGGCTTGCTCCACCACTGAGCTACATACCAGTTTGATGACAGGCAACCCTTGTTTGGAGTGTTGATTGATATTCCAACAGCATGCAATCGATTCTATCTACTTAGTTGCTATGAGGAAAGCTGTGATCCCATCCTTACTGGACCCTTGTGCAATGAAATAGAATATAGTAATCAACAAACTGTCCATGAAGGAAAGATCCCCCATAGTCAACACCATTTGATGTTCTTTGTTGTTCCCTAGTTGAGAGTTGAGCTCAGTGCTCACTAATTTGTGGCTCCAGTAACACTATCATAAGGACATCCCATAGGATACCTCAATAAATAAATAATACAAGAGCATAGCATCGTCAAATGGAATACCCATAAACAATATCCTCCTTAAAACTACCCAAATAAAATAAAAGGTGATGAAATGCCAAGAGAGGAAGTACAGGCCTTCCATTTGCCTATTGCTCCAGTTCCAATAAACAAGGCTTATGATGATGCATACAATGTTTTAGCTAAAAGACTAAAGAAAAAAATGAAAAGGAGACTTATAAGTTTCATTGCAATCATGAAAACTAGAACACAGTGATATTTCCATTGATGAAGTGTCCTTTAAGGGAATAATAAATGATGACATGTTGTAACTTCTAGCAGAAATTGCCAAATCAAATTTGCCTACAGTACTGTGTATATATTTTCCCAGCATCCTAAAATCATGGATCAGATGACATTATTTGGACTGTAGATGCAGAAGTAATGACCATTGAACATTAGAGGCTGAAAGCCCTAATGATTTGAGGATTTCTCCAGAAATTGGGATTTTTGAATACAGAGGATTGCTGCACAGTTTTAGAAGAAATAACTTGCATGGATTGCAGAAAATGTGCCCAATTATAGCGCTTTTATGTTTTAAAAAAATATTTTTGTTCGAAATCAGTTCGGTGGTCCTTGTTTAGGCGCTATTAGTGTCCAATTATCCTTCTTAATGTAAGTTTAGCCCTGCATCTGTGGATTAAATGTCAATTTGCCTTAGTGTTGAATCATCAATGTTTTATTCCTTTATTGATTTTGTGGCATATCTCTTCCACTTTAGGAAACCCATTGTTCCTAATGAGGTTTGATTTTATTGCTACTGTTTTTTTTGGTATGTAAGTTTTTTTTTCCCATAAATAAAAATAGGAACCAAAGTTACAACAGAGACAAGCCAGGTTTACCCTAGCTTGACTAAAAGGTCGCATTACAACATAGACAAGCACAACTTCATTGAATTACATCAAGACAAATATATAGAATATAGTTTCATTTGGTGCTTTTATTGGTGGATCTCTTTTCACTTTTTTTCTTTCTAACATTGATCCATCCAGTGGAGTTGTCCTGCACTGGTGGACACCGATTAGATATTAGCTCACTAGAAGGATATGAGTGTTTTGAAGCTTCTGAAATAGGTACTAAAGCTACCTCCTTCTCAATGTTTGAATTGTTTGATTCATGAGGGCACTTTAACCGCCGGGAAAGATTCTCGATTGGGTCAATTTGCATGGAGGGGGATAACACTAAGGCATTGTCTTCCTCCATGCCACTGTTGAAATTTCGTTTGCACTATGCAATCACTACAAATTTGAAAATTCACATTCTTTTGAGAAGGTTCCTCAGATCTTAACCCTAGAATTTTCAGCCTTTAGGACTGCTGTCATTTAATGTGTGAAACAGCAGTGGAACAATCACAATAATTCACTTCTAGCAGCCCAACAATTCATGACAATTTAAGGAGAAAAGATACCAATCAATCTGATGAGTTTCTAGCCCTCTAGGGCAGCTTCACATGCATAAACTAGATCTGAAACTCTTCTTAAGTTCTTATATGTCAGATGTAACAACAAACACAACACTAATAGATGGCTGTACTATTATCTTCAATCTTAGTGATAAGTCACTTTACAATTTTATATTAAGTGTGTCTAATCAGCAAGACAATTAAGATTCGGAAATAACCATTCCAAAGAAGGTAAAATGCTGAAATCAAATATGCAATATACACAATATGTAGACCGCTGGAAATCTCATGTATATATGCTCAATGAATGAAGTACATACATACAATAGCCTCCTCTCAAGATGAGGACAAATTCCAACCACCCAAGATGTCAAAGCTAGGGTTAGTCAACAAAGCCTAGCTCCTTCAAGTGCAAAAATCTGTCCAACACTATCTCCAAGGCAAGATGTCCTCCTCCTCTTCTTCCCCAAATACATCCAAGGTTTTCCAAACCCTAATCCTTAGCCTCCAAGGGATGAAATCCTAACCCTAGAATCCAAGATGCTCCAAGAGACCAAGAAACCCTAGCGCCCAAGAGAGAGAGAGAGATCAAATGTACAAAGAAGAATCTCAAGAGAGAAATTGTCCACCTTCTCCTCATATGCTCCACTAGGGTTTCCTCATGAACCGTAGCGCATTGTTAAAATTTCTCAGAGGTCTCCACTTGCTCTGAGAAGTTCAGATATTCAACTCGACCACAATATTCACTAATCCCAGATGAAATCCACTTCTATCAAAATTAGAATAAGCAGCACATGAAAATCCATACAACTCATAAACAACCAACAATCACACATATGACTCAAAATTTTTTCTTGGAAACCCCAATGGGGAAAACCAACTATAGCGGGGCTTTCTTCTTTCTCGAGCCCAAAGAAGAATAATATAGAATAAGTACATGATGAGTTAGATAAACAACAGATGAACCTGAAGGGCCAAAGCCCTAGATCTACAGCAGTCGCAGTTGCTTCTCTTGGAAAGTGCACCCCTAGCAGTACACTCTCAGCTGGAAATCTCAACTCAACCATTGCCAATCTATGACGTTGTACTCTCAGTCCAACCTTAGAAGGATGCTTCCTCAGCCCTCCTGTTCTACTCTGCTCTGCTTTGGAAGATGATCTGTGTCCTCAATCTCTGAGAACGATCCCTAGCAGTACAACTGCGTCTCTCTTTTTCAGAAACACGTCCCAACTGTTCTGCACTCAGTTTGACTCCGACTGAACCCTGATGGCCTCTCCTTAGTCACTGATGAAGGATTGCCACCTCTCTGGGCCCTCTTAGCCTCCCACACGTGCCAACAATTGCTTGACGTCACCCACACGTGTGACGTGCTATTGGTGATGCTGCTCACATCCTCCTCACCAGCTGCTCACTCTGCTGCTCTTCAATCTCTGAAGAGTCTCAGTGAATCAACTCTGTCACTTTATGGAGGAAAGAACTCTTCAGTCTCTGAAGATCTGTTCTCTCATTGCCCTCAGGAATGCGCCCCCAACTATCTCAGATGGTTCGCCCTCCTTTGGTTAACTGTTGCTCACAGCTACTTTGGTCTCCTGATACTCACAAAAGATAAATGATTTTTGCACCCTCAATGCCTTTTTATAAGTCACTGAGAAATTAGATCACCAAATCCTAATTAGGGTTCCAAAACCCTAATTTCACTTTTGTGCCAAAAATCATATTTTTGCATTAAAAACTGCATGCATGCACTTTTGCATGTAACTGGAAAAAGTGTCTTAACTCATCACATGACTCTGTTGCTAGATCCATGACACTTAATAGAGTGCATCTCACACTCTACCCTCCTGCCTATGTTGATAAGTGCCTCCATGCCAGGTAGTCCACATGGAGGACATCCCGAGTTACCCCATAACTCAACACTCCCCCTTAACGAGGGATGTATGACCACAACTGATGCTTGGATCCAACAAGTTCTCAGCTGCAGTAATTTCCATATATGTCCTGACTACCTCTGCTCCCCTCTGACTTGAAGTAATGTGATCCTCCTCCATCTTAGTGGTCTCAGAAGGAGCCTCTCGCTCTCTCTCAGACCATATCACTGATCTCGGGCTCAGACTCCCTCTGATTCTTTGCTGCAGCCAACCTCTGAAGCTGTCATCAAGTGGATCAACTGACCAGTACCTGACCTCCCTGCCCTGAGATGATTCAACTCGCTCCTGAGCTAAATCCATCTTAGTCATCTCATACCCACTTAGTCTCTAGCTGGTACTAGTATGAGCACCTCGCTCATCTCTCTGCCTTGTGGACTGACTCTCCAAAGGAACATCCAAACTGGGAGCTTCTAGCTCCAACTCCATCTCAAAGTCTGACGAGGACTCTGAAAACCACCTAGCTGCTCCTGAAGTAGGTCTCCCCCGCACCACATACTCACCATCAATCCTGTAACCCATCCACATTGGATCAACTTCCTCTGGATAGGTGAATATCAACAGTCTCTGAAACACTACAAAGAACCCAACATCATCCAATGCTGACACTGAGAGTATGCTCACTCTCATTCTTGGTATGAAGAGGACTCCTAATACCTCCTCCATCAATGTCATCTTGAGAGAAGCCTCACGCTTTCTCTCTGTCTCTGACATTGATCCATGTTCTAGACTCCCGCTGAAACTCAGCGCCAAAATCTCTCTAAAGCTGACCACAGCCTGACACAACAACCTGTAAAATGTGCCTTGTCTGATGCTATGCCTCACTGCTGCATCCAAGGTCACTCCCTCTGAATATAAAAGACTCTTTCCATCTCGAAACACCTTACTATATTCCTCATCCACCAAAGTTGATATTGAGAGTAAATCTCTCAGCTTTGGTCCATGCATCCTTCTTGCCACCTTTAGAGAACTTCATGGCTCGAGTTAGAATCCAACCCATTCAACTCCCTCTTTTGCATGCGTGAGCCTATCTTTGAAACCCTAAGGAACACTTCTCATATTCCCATGGCAAAAACCCTCTCTTTCACAGATCTAGGGTTCACTCTCATAGATTTGATGTCTGACTCTCACAGATCTGATGTGGCCTTTCTATAATTTGAGCCAGAGAAATTGTGAAATGATCACCATCAACTTTATCATTAAACGGAAGAACCTAGTGCCTTGGAAAGCGTGCTAGATCTCTAGGAGAAACCCTCAATACTCAACAACTACACTTGTCTTTGAAGGAATGCATCCCTATGGCACGTGTGACCAATTTGACAACTGCGCCCTCTGCTCTGCTTTGACCTCTGATGGAATCAAGTCAAAATCTCGGTCTAGGGAAGTTCACCCCCTCTCGGTTTCTGAAAGGTGTGCCCCTCTCTTCCTCTGCTATCTCAGCAACTGAAGAATGCACCCCCTCTCTCAAGGATGCACCCCTTGTAAATTTGCTAGTGAAGGGTGAGGGCTAGAAATCAATGTTATCAAAACCCAACCGGTTTGGAAAAAAACCCCCGGTTTGACCGGTTTACAAGCTTCACCGAGTCAAATCATGCACTCAAACCGTTTTTGGCCGGTTCCATACGAAATTGGTCGGTTTCAAGGATGAACCGCCTGGTTCCGTACAAAACCACCCGGTTTTCTCCAAACTGTCCGGTTCAGAATAAAACCGGCCGGTTCTGTACAAAAATGCCAAGGACCCCCAAAAATAGCTAATTTCAAATTCTTTCAATAAAATAAAAAATAGGGTCCACGTGTGAGCTGTTTAATTGACCCACGACCCTTCTAATGTTATAAAAGGAGGCTCCCACCCTCCATATCAATCACATTTAATTGTGAATGGACTTGGGCCCTCTTCCACAGCAAGAGGATGTGAACATTGATGTTGCAGTTAGAAAAGTGCCTTCAGGCCTATAGGGGAGTCAAGCCGTGCTCTTGTTGAGGATGTAGATGATGACTCTAAGTCTGAGCATGAGGACTCAGATAATTATGATATATAATTAGAATCATTAGATTATAGATTCTAGAGTCTAGACTGTAGTCATATGCTTATATTTTGACTTTAGAGGCCATTTATAACCTCCTTGTTGATGTACTTTTCTTTAGTTATGTATTTGCAATCGATGTTTTTTTGGTTTTATATGCTCTTACTTGCTATATCCTTGAGAAACTTGACATATTTGTTTATAATGGTTTGAATTCACATGGATGCACATGGATATATATATATTTTTTGAAAATATGAATGTTTTATGTGTGTTTGCTCAACCGGTTTTTTGATCCGGTTTGTTTCCCGGTTTTTGTCCGGTTTCGGTTCCCAGGGTCGGCCGGTTCGACCACCGGTTCGGTTCTGATAACATTGCTAGAAATCAAATGGTTAGGCTAAAAGGGTGACTACGCACATGACACTGTGACACTTTGGAAATGGAAAGGGGATACTCACTCTAGCATATGCCGGACAAACAACAACATAGGGGATGGCAGTGTCTCACAAATGGATAAGTTACGTTCAGAGGTACTTATTCACCTTGACAAATGCTCACAATCCAAATCAAATACAAGTGAGGCCAACAATCTTTAGATAGAACTTTTAAGAACCATTGCTTTTTGGGCCTTCAATTTTCAATAGCCTTGATCCATTTGTTACATGGATTTTTATTTATTAAGGCTTCATGCATTCATGTATGTTTAAAAACACTACTTTTCATGAATGTTTTAAGATATTCATTTCAATATACTTCAAAGTCAATTTCATTAGGCTTTCCCTACATTCATGTATTTTAAAAAACACTACTTTTCATGAATGGGCTTTTTCATAAGATATTCATTTCATTTCCAAATACATTGTATTGATGGTAGCACTATTTGCTTTAGGTTTAGCTAACATAACCTAGGCAACTCAGAGCCGAGACACAAATAAACAGGGAAGCTTGTCCAACATAGAGGCTCTAGTGGGGAAAGGTCCTCTATGCCATAAGTCAAGTAGTAGGTCGGGCTGAAAACATAACTGGAAGGCAATGGATGGGTGGAGATAGTGAACAATGAAACTAACACTAACAAGCCAAAGTATGGTAGGAATGATCACCTCTATTCTCCCTAAGGAGGGCAAAACCAATGAGTATGGGTCAAGAACTTCCAGGTCTAAGTAGGGACATACATACATAATATCAATACATCTAAGTTCACATATTTATATGAACACCAAATCATGACACTAGATGCTAAGACATGTCACAAGAATGAATATAAAAGCAATGATAACCAGAACACAAGATAATATCTGTCGAGTCAAGTACATATAAACCATCAATTTGAACCAACATCTGTCAAATCAAGGTTATAAAAACCGAACCGGTGGTTGAACCGGTCGACCTTGAAAATCGGACCCGAACCAAAACCGGGAAAAAAACCGGATTACAAAACCGGACCACCAAAATACAAAAACTTCTTAAATTTTGAAAGATTATATATATTCATGTGCAACCATGTGAATCCAAACCATTATACACAAATTTGCAAAAAGTGCTCTTGTTATGTGCCATACTGAGCATATTTCACTAGAACCTTCTCCACTCAACCAACTTTTAAATATTTTTAAAAAAAATACCCTGTTTAGTGTTGCTGTACAGTTATCTAAGGAACCGGTCAAAACCGGACGGTTCCGTACGCAACCGGCCAAAACTGGTTTGACTCGGTGAGGCCCCAAAACCGGTCGGACCGGTCGGTTTTACCGGTTCCAGTCCGGTTTATACCTTCATATCTCAGAATTTCACCTGAAAGCCCTTGTCCTCCAAGGTGGAAATGGATATGAGGTTCTTTGTCAACCTCGGAACATACAATACGCTAGCAAAATTGAGGGGTTTGCCAGACTCCCTCTGAAACGAAACAGTACCGACTCCCTGTGCTTGATACCACGCATCATCACCCAGCACAATGTGGAGATTTACTCCACCCTCCTGCAAGCTCCCGAAGAACCTTTTCTGTCCTGTCATGTGACAAGATGCTCCACTGTCGATGTACCAAATATTGTTTCCTGTGGTGCTTTCCATGCAAGCTATCAAGCAAAAATCCTTGTCGAAGTTTTTGCTGAACTCCTCCACCTCTGGAGAACTTGCCATCTGGGTATTGTTCTTCTTCTTCCTGTCTGGGCATTGGGAGGCAAAGTGTCTTGGCTTGTGGCAGATAAAACATTTGACCTTGGACATGTCAATGTTCTTTTTACTACCCTTCTTCTTCTTTGCTTTACCCTTGCTCTTTCCTGCTAGGGCTAGAGCTTCTTCATCCGCAATCTGTGAGGCACTGCTAGATGAACATGAACATTGACCCATACGGATCTCCTCCTATACAAAGTCATCCCACAATCTCTGCCAATCAGGGAGCTTCTCCCTAGCCACCACGCCTTTACAAAGATGTCCCATGGCTTAGGAAAGCCACTGAGGGCTATCCGAACTAGCTCCTCATCTTCAGTCTTAGAGCCCACTACTCCAAGCTCATCACAGATCTCCTTCACCTTTGGCCATCTTGGTGCTTTGCAACCTCTCTTTTAGCACCATCTTTTGGTTCTCGTTCTTACTCTGGTAAAGGCTTTCCAAAGCCGTCCACATGTCCAATGCGGTCTTCTTCTCGGAAAGGTGAGGGACTATGTGATCCTTCACCCCATCCAAGATAATCAACATAGCTCTAGATTTCACCTTCTTCCACTTAGTTAACTCTGTCGGATCTGTGGGCACAACCACCTTGAAGTCAATGTGCTCCTCTGCATCACTAACATCCAGGATTCTCATGATCTTCTCTTTCCATTTAGGAAAGTTCTGAGCCCCTTGGAGTCTATCCTCGACTCTCAACTTAACGACCATAATGAAGTGTACCTGTCAAACCCTAGGTTTGTGCCTTTAATAGATCTGCCCTCGATCTATCTTGTACTGCTGCTATTTCTCAGTTTTGCTCAGAGGAGCTCTGATACCATGTAAATTTCCTTAAAATTCAATCTTGAGCTACACAATATATTTATTTAGTTATTATTATTATTACTGTTAACCACAAATGAGTTTCTTCACAAATAATGCTACGGAAAATAAATACCGAGAAAAAATAACAACAATCACACCAATAGAGACACCAATATTTTTGGGTATAGAAACCCCCGAAAAAACCCAAGATGGGAAAACCAGTGCAACAGTCAGAGAAGATATTTTATTAGCAAGATACAAAACAATACAATCTAGAAATTGATTTTACCCAACCTGGCAAAATCGTACAATCGAAACAAAATCGTACAATCGAAACTCGCTCAGGAAAAACCCACAAGGATAGCACGACCCCCTGCGTCACCCTCACGCCTCTGCGTCAGCCGTTTGGCCTTTGCGTCACCATACAGATGCTGACATCACTCGTACGATCACTTGCGTCACCCAAACAACCGCGTACGGTCTGCTGACGTCACGTGGGCTGCTCTTGTGTCACTGTACGACCTCCCTGCGATTCTGTACGACCTCCTGCGATTTGCTTGTGCTTGCTCTGTCAATATCCGAGGAAAGTTCTTTTGTCTCACTCTATGAAAATTCTTCTGCAAACCTCTCTCTCACTCTCCGACTGAAAAGCTATGAGCAAGAAATCTCTCTCTGGTAATGTGTGTGCCAAAGCAATTATGTGTTGTGTCCTCTCCACCAAATCAATCTCCTTTTAACTCAATGGCCAAGCGAAAACCCTAACTCTCACTATGGATCAATGGATGAGATCCTCCGGTGAGATCAATGGCCAAGATTAGATTAGCCATCACTTAAATTATATTTCACTTGAACTTTATAAAAGTGCCCCCATGAAGTCAAATTAAATTTAAATTACATAATGCACTTTTCCTAAGTCTAAACCTTGGATAAAGGCAATGATCAATTTTGCTTCCTGTTTTATGTCTTCCATCAAGCAAGGACACATGCCAATGATAGAAGACCTTCCTTGTTGCCACTTTCTAATAGAAGTTTTTTCTACCTTATTTTAATGATTGGATTAGGAAGTTTCATCAAAATTGTAGGGGGCTGAGTCTGTTGACTACTGTCCTTGGAGGATAAACTTCGAGATTCAAGGTAGACGCAAGGGTGAGAGTCTAGAGAAGGGGCACATAGGGTGCTATTGATGAATAGGATCACAATATAGGAAATTATTTTGATGATTTCCACCTTAGCTCCATTACCTTCCACCATAACCCGAACAATTGGAGCTTCTAGTTCCACCCTAGGCTCATCCAAGAGTATCTATAGGACTACTAACTACTTCCAAAGGAAGAGTCGTGACCCTTGCCAGTAAAAGGGGTAGAGGGGATCGATGATTCCTATTATTTATCATTGTACTATGTAGTATCTAGAATCTAGATGCCTCATGAGTCATGATGATTTATCTCAGGAGATACATTTATTTTGATCATTTGAGGAGATTTTATATCATTCTATCAAGAATATATTTCAGTATTTTCAGTTTATTGTTTATATGTGATCATGATCCACCATTTGACATCTTATGCATCTTATATATTAATTGTATTTCTATATTTATGTAGCAACATGTTTATTTGATGTTGTTGCTTTAGATGTTGAAAAAATGGTGATTTTTGTATTTTTTTGAGGTTTTGCGACATTTGCCGACATTTGCTGATATTTTTGCAGATATTGCCGATAAGTTACATTATGAACCCTCGGCGATATATTTGCCGACATGATATATGTAACTTTGGTGCGAATCATATTAAATCTGGATTCAAATTTATATATGGTTCCTATGATTTGTATGTTAGTCCAGTATAATTTACAATCAGTCTTTGTCACAATTAGAACCTAGCTTTCCATAGAAACTACACTCTTATATAGCCTTTTTTGGAACTACATCCCTGGAATGGATGTGATAATCCTAGGAACTTTCCTTTTGCTAAGCTCCTATCTGCTTTGCTCTGTCAGAATATTTTCTAACTGCAGCATCTTCACAATATTTACCATAAACTGACCTCTCATCCCAAAGAGGCTATGCACCAAATTAATTTTTTTCACTCTTGAAAAGTACTCAAATGCAGGCTTTCATGGGTGTCATCAGCCGATACATGCAATATCTATGGCATGGTCCTATAAGTTGCCTAATCCTTTAAAAATTGATACTAAAAAATAGAGGAAATCATTTTCAACAGTAGACAGATATTATCCCGATCCTAACATAAGGGAATTAAGTCACTGACGACAACTCTGTAGGTACCTGAAAGTTCACAAATATCATTTTGAAGATTCATTGCCTTGGATTTGAAGATTCAGCCTCCTTTTGATTTGTCAAAATAATATGAAATATCAGCTGCATTAGAATTTAGTTTGTTTCCTAGCATCAAATGCTTTAAGAAGTACCCATTCTGAGTAAATGAAGCTGTAACTTTTAGTTATTGTATTAATCCTCAAATTTCAAGACATATCAATGCAATCCTTCACATCCATTTGATTTCTTTAAATTTATACCAGATCTATCTATTTTGCACATAACCCTATATAGTATATACTATATAGTAAATAAGCAACAACTCTTGAAAACAGCTATAGGAGCTCTTCATGCTAAATTTCAGTTTTCAGTTGTAATGGCCTTTCTTCAATGTGTATGTTAGCAATAATTTGTATTGTACCTAAATAACTAATAGCTATATTCTGTTTATGTCTGGGCATATCTTCTACAGTTGGAGACATGCATGGTGATCTCGCAAAAGCAAGGCATGCCTTGGAGATTGCTGGTGTTCTGAGCTCTGATGGTCACGATTACTGGACAGGTGGAACGGCGGTGAGTTTGGTTTATGTATGAACTATTTTAAGAGAAATGATATTGCCAGAGATTTCAATCAGTTTTCAGGCATATTGATGAACTTTTAGTCAGAGAATACAGCTTGGTTTGGCCCTTCTCAAGGTTTGTATGGTAAGGATTATCGAAGCTGTAGCACTGGACGCTAGAATTCTAACTATAGAATCATGTTCATCCAGGTTTTAGACAACGGCTATGGTAAAGATTCTTACATTCATCATCTATGTCAACTGGATATTCTGTTTCAGGCAATATTGTTTCTAATAATCATGGTATTTGAAGCATTTACCATCCGAGCAGATTGCATGCTCGAGGACCCTTTTTACTGTACCTGTCTTTGGCTAGCATTCAACTTGAGAATCTCAGAGATGGATTTTTTCCATTTAAACTGTATAATGTAAATAAGCAGGAAAATTTGTGGCATGATCGTACACATCAAGTCTCTTAGTTAATACAGACTCCAAAAAGGATTATTTAATCAAAATTATCAAATTTACAATAACCAAAAGCATGAAGCAAAGAGAAAGCAAAGACAAAACAGATGAGTCATGCATTAACTGCCACAAATCCAAGGCTTGTTAGGGGGTCCCCTTTTTCATCTTTGCATCCTTACTGAATATTGGGGTCAGCCATATCATCCTTGCAATCATTTAACACATCAGCTTGATTCTCCCACCTGTCTCAATTTTCTTTTTCTTCATTTGTGTTCCGTCTTGAAGATGGCAGGAGAGAGATGAGTATGCTTGTCATTCCTGGGCGGCTGAGATAATCTATGACTAAGGTGCCTTTCGTTATCACCACAAGTTCTTCTTGGCCTAGGTCAGGATCTTAATTTAGTAAGAAGTTCCCTAGTCTGGCAGTGCCGTGGCACAATACTCAATGTATGGTTTGGTGGCCATATGCTGTACAAAACCTCTGAAGTCCCCAGATGTATACTCACTGCTGCCACTTGTCTTGAGGATTATCAACTGCCTACCACACTGGATTTCTACTTCTTTCTTAAATTAGTTCTAGAAAAGAAGGGCTTCTGATTTATTTTTCAAGAAATAAACCCAAATTCCTCTATAAGCATCATCAAAAAAGCTAAAGTATCTGGCACCGTACATTGTTCGAGTTGGCATCAGTTTACATAGGTTGCTGTGGACTAGGACAGTCCTGCTGCTCTCCAAGTTCTACTGGCCTCAAAATTTTCTGTGTTGTTTCCTTGCAATGTGTTACTGTTACCAACTTATGTAAAATTTTAGTGTTTCCCCAATCTGGTTTCAAATTTCATTTCACATAGTTTAATGCCCACCCATTCAACTCAACAGCTGCAAATGGATTTTTACTCATAAACTAAAAAACTGAAACACTTGAGGAAATTTTTACAACTTCAAATGAGCAGAAATAAACTCAGCCACACACAGGCACAGTAAAATTTTCAGACATAGGAATTTTTAGCCAAATTGGCCCAGGAAAAACCCCGAAGGGAAAACCTGTTGACAGAGATGAATTTATTTATTTTCTTCAATAAAGTGTACAGCAGAATTTTGATAATTTCAAGCACAACTTATCTCAAATCTCAAGACTAACAGGCTGCCTCGAAAACTGTGCTGAAGCTGCCTCAAATTCTGAGTAAACAGTCTAAAAAATCGTGCCTTCTCAGCTCTGTACGGACTGTCCACTTTCAGTCTGTACTTTCGTCGATTTTTGTTCCCAGAGCCAGTCTTTAATCTCGGTTTTTGTGCTCACTGTAACAGCAGAAGAGTTCCTCAATTTTTGTGCCCTCAGTCTCAAAAATCGTGCCCAGTCATTACAGAATCATGCTGTAAGGACTGCATAAAAATGCTGAAACTGTTCCCTCGAAAATCGTGTGTCACCTCTGAATGCGTGAGCAATCAACCTTCTTGGTATGTGTGCCTGCTACCTCAATTTTCGTGCTGCTGTAGAATGCTAAAGATTGTCTTGGAATTCGTACGTCTTCTCGCTCTCCCAGCTCGTTCTTTTCTCCTATCAAGAAGTTGACTTGCTCTCCCAAGTGCTCATGGGATGAATTTAATGCCTTCCCTTGTCTTTTGGTTTGCCTCATGAGGGTAGGTGAGAGGTCTCAAGATCAAGGGCCCTAATTTAATCTTTAGATTGAAAATCAATGGATGAGAATAATTCACTTTTCTCTCCATAATAAATTATTTTCTTTCACTTCCTCATAAATATTTCAAAAGTCCCTTTATAACTCTCAAGTGACATTAATTACACATCTAACATAATTAATGCAAGGGTCGTGTCATTTTCCCCCTTTTAGTGACTTAGGCAAAAATCACTAGGGGAACACTTTCCTAGGTACAAAATTCAACAACTTACCCCTCATTTTGCAAGGGGGTGACAAGGCAATTTTTTCTGGGCTTATGTGACGAGTTTTGCTACAAACATTGGGTCTGTTGGATGTTTTGGGCAAAGAAATAACATTCCTCTGCCTGTAGCAGTATTCTAGGCCAGATTTGGCCATATTTAAGTGGGTTCAAAGCATAGTTATAGGAATCGCAATTTGAATTGCGATTTTCCTGAGTTTAACTTGGATCGGGCGCCAAACGACCCGAGCTGGAATGACGTGAGTTTGAATCGAGCGACCGCGAGTTGGACTTGGAAATTGGTAAAAAATCGTCATGGATCGGCGAGTTTGACTCGCGGCCCACTTGGCGGCTGCTCCAAGCCTTTAAATCCAGCGTTTTTCCGTCGTTTTCTCCGCTATTGAGCGTGTTTTTTCCCGCTTTTCATTTTTCGCAAATTCATTATTCATTTACGGCAGAGTGCTTCGGCATTCGTTTTTGAGCACCATCGATGTCGATGCTGGATCACCTCTCCCTCTATTCACCACTCCCTCTTTGAGTTTTCTTTCTGTGCTTGGGGTCAGTCTCTGGGCACATGACGAGGCTCTGGGATTTACCTCTGTGCGTAGGCTTAGTCGCGGGCTTGGTTTCTAGACACATGACGTGGGCTCAGTCCATAATAACGCGGGCTCAGTGCAAAAGAACGCAAGCTTGGAACAAAAAAACACGAGCTCAGTCCAGAAAACGCGGGCTGCGGGCAAGTGTTTGGACTCTGAACTGTTGTGATTTGTAGAGTTTGGATAGTCACTATTTGCAAGAGGGCTTTCAAGTCCGGACTGTTGTGATTTGAACTGAACAACTTCTAGATTTGCAGAGTCTAGATTTTGGTCGCGATTTACAGGATCAAAGGACGCTGCTAATTGGTTGCGATTAATGGAGGTCACAGGTGCTCACTTCTAAGTTTCTGCCTGCTATTCTTTTATTATTTATTTAATTTATGCTTTTTAATTTGTATTTTTTTATGTTGGACTTGTAGTTGTAGGGTAGGGCTGCTTTCTTGAAAGTTCAAGCTTGTTTTTTATTTTTTATTTCATTTTATTATTTATAATTTTATTTTATGCTTTTTAATTTGTATTTTAAATTTTTTATGTTGGACTTGCAGGGTAGGGCTTCTTTCATCAAGCCTGAAGGTGTCCTAGAACTAGTAGCAACTTGTTCCCTAGCTGCAGTTAAACTAGTCAAACATACAGTGTTTGACAATCATCAATGTGAAAATGCCAAGAGAAAAAGACTCTGCTTGGTTATATTGTGAGAAGATTTAGGGTCAACTAAGCTGCTTTGTAAATTTTGTAGAGAACATTGTAGTGGTGGAATTATAGATTCAAATACCACATTGCTAAGCTTCTTGGGCATGACATTAGTCCTTGCAAAGCTGTACTTGATGATGTTAGACACCAGGCTAGCTTGGCCATTGATTGCATGAATGAAACAAAATTGAAGAAAGCAAGGTTAAATATGGAGATTGGAAATGTTGTAGGTGGACAATCCTCTAATGCCCCCTTGTCACCTCCTTAGGTTGAATCCTCAATGCCTCTGTCTAACCCAAGTTTTCATATTCCAAACATGGCTCAAGTTCAAATCCAAATGGAACCACCTCCTCCTCCTATCCCTACAAATTTGAGCGTTGGAGGAGGAAATATACATTCTTTTTTCGCTCCCCATACACAACCAGGTGCCCAACCTAGCTTAGATGGCACTGGTTGGAAAAAGAATGTCCATAAGCAAGCAAGAAAGGCCATTGCTAACTTTTGGTACTACTTTGACATCCCTTTTTATTGTGCTAGAAGCCCTTACTGACAATCCATGATTGATGTAGTTGCTGTTGCAGGTCTGGGGTTCAAAACTCCTACATCTGAGAGCCTTAGGACAGATATGTTGTTAGAAAGTGTGGATGACCTCAACCTTGTACTTGCCTTGTACTTGCTGAGTTTCGTACATCATGGGCAGAAACATGGTGCACCATCACGAGTGATGGATGGACAGATAGGAGGAATAGAACTTTGATCAATTTCTTCATTTCTTGTCCAAAGGGGACAATGTTTCTCAAATCAGCGGATGTCTCAGTCAAAGTTAAGAGTGCTCAACTAATTTGTGAAATGATGGAAGAAGTTGTTGAAGAAGTGGGAGTAGAAAACATTGTGCAAATTATTACTGATAATGCAACTAATTATATGGCTATTGGTAGATTGTTTGAGGCTAGGCACCCCACTATATTTTGGAGCTCTTGCGCTGCACACTACATAGACTTGATGCTCGAGGACATTGGGAAACTTCGTTAGATACAAGAGGTTGTGGATAAGGAAAAATCCATAACCAAATTCATCTACAATCACACAAATGTCCTTTCCACCATGAGAACATACACTGAAGGCAAGGAGCTTGTTCGCCCCGGAGTGACGAGATTTGCAACAAACTTCATCTCCTTGCAATTTGTAGTAGAGAAAAATGTCAATCTAAAGAGAATTTTTTGGGACCTGAGTGGATGGATTCTGGACATGGAAGAAGCGTTGAGGGCATTGAAATTGTTGCTCGTCTTTAATGATGGTTTTTGAAGAGATGCAGAAGAGATCGTTGCTGTGACAGAACCACTTGTCAAAGTGCTCAGGTACTTAATTTCTAAACCTTTTCAACGTTCATCAATTCAATTTGAATTCAAACTTTTTTACATGTTAATTAAATTTAAAGTCTTAAATTGATCTTTCAGGATGGTTGATGGTGAGAAACTCGTCATGGGTTACATTTATGAGTCAATGGATCTCACCAAGGAAGCCATAAAAGCCAAATACATGAATGCTGAGACCAAGTACATGCCTCTTTGGGACATCATTGATGAGAGGTGGGATAGGCAATTGCACTCTCCTTTACATGCTGCTGGATACTTTTTCAATCCAACATTTTTTTATGACAAGACCAAAGTTAGTGAGGATGGGAAGGTTGGTCGAGGGCTTATGACTTGCATTGAGAGGATGAACCTAGATCCAGAAGTCCAAAGCCGTATCATTGCCCAACTCCAAGACTACATGATTCCTTCAAAATTGTTTGCTGATACCAGTGATATACAGGAAAGGACAAGGATGTTGCCAGGTATTTTATAATTTGTATTTTTGTATTATCTTTTATAATTTACACTTTATTATTTTAATTCTTCTAAGTTTTTTTCATCTTCAATTATTAATCTTGCCACATGTTAGGTCTTTGGTGGCAAAATTTTGGCAGTGATACGCCAGATCTTAAGAAGTTTGCCACTAGGATCCTAAATCAAACTTGCAGCGCTTTAGGGTTGCGAGCACAACGGGAGCATGTTTGAGAAAATCCATTCCAAGAGGCGTAGTCACTTGACACAAAAGCGCTTGAATGACCTCGTTTTTGTCCACTACAACCTTCGGCTTCGCAACAGGCAGTTACTTAGTGAGACACTTTAAAGGCTTAATTGATAATCATTTGTAATCTTAAATTTTAATCATTGGTTTAAATTTTAAAGTTTAATCCACATTTTGAATGTATCTTGATGTTGACAGGTTTGGATCATTTAGCTATTTCCTTGGGCAAGGATGACTTGGAGCTAGAATTGGAATAGGATGGGGATCCTACAACTACTGCTACATTTACTTGGATTCATTCAGAGGAGGCTCTTTTTAGTTTCGAGGACTTAGAGACCCTTGGGGGTCAAGCAACTAGAGATGCGAGAGCATCTACTTCTTAGTTTTTCTTACTATTTCGTATTTAGTATCTAGATTCTAGATTTTTGATCCTCACTTTATTATTTTTGGACTCATCTTACAGATGAGAATTGATATATTTTGGACATCTTTCTGGATTATTGACTCATCTTATGCATGCGAGTTGATTTGTTTTGGACATCTATGATTCTATTGATATCTTGCAGTGTATGGACATGGTTGTTTTGAATATCTATAATTAAACAAAAAAAAATTCAAAATAGAGGTATATATTTAATTTTTTGTATTTGCCAATTTTTTCTCGATCCGATTCAATTTTATCGTTTCTTTATGGTTTTTGATCTATCAGGAATCACCTCATTGTTGAGGACTGGGTCAACCAATGTTAAAAATTGGTCTGATCCTGGCAACACCAATTGGTCCAACCAATTTAGGCACCTAGCCGGTCCGAACCGCCACCCTGAACTAGATATGGCCGGTTACGTATTGAACTAGCCAGTTCATTGCATAACCAACCTTTTTCACCCGATCGACTGGTTTCATACGTCATCTTATAGCTATGGATTTGGTCCTGTTGATGCCTGGAAAAATCCCAGGTACCGATAGTAGGGATTCTCCTCGATAAATAATCCCAATTAGATTGTCCACTGTTTGGTGTGGGGAATCCGTCCGGTTAACGGTCCGACTACCGTAGATTAAGTTGTTTAAATCTTTACTGGGTCAACCGATGTTAAAAACTGGTCCGATTCTGGCAAAACCAATTGGTCCAACCGATTTAGGCACCCAGCAGGTCCGAACTGCCACCCTGAACCAGATATGGCTGGTTACGTATTGAACCAGCCGGTTCATTACAGAACCAACCTTTTTCACCTGATCGACCGGTTTCGTGTGGCATCTTATAGCTATGGCTTTGGTCCTGTTGATGCCTGGAAAAATCTCAGGTACCGACAGTAGGGATTCTCCCCGATAAACAATCCCAATTAGATCGTCCACCGTTTGGTGTGGGGAATCCGTCCGGTTAATGGTCCGACTACCGTAGATTAAGTTGTTTAAATCTTTACCGGTTACGATTTGGTCCACTGTTTATGTAATTTTCTTTTTAAAGATGAGATGCAAGTGCCTAAATGCATATAATTGATAAGCAAAAACCTCATAAGTGATCTGCAGGTTCTTACCTCTCGTCTTACCGTCCCTGCCTTCTCAATTATTCTTCTAAATCTAAGACTAAGCTAATCTATCCCAGACTAATTTATCTTATATGCACTGTAACTATTCATATTAATCTCAAAGATAGCTGTTTCAATTTCATATGCATATTTACAACATAAATAATATCAAAGGTAGCTTTGACATAATAAAACAGTCATTGCTCATTTCATACACATACATTTATATGGAAAGCAAAATCATTCATCACCAAAGAAGAAATTCAGAATAGTTAGAACAGTCTAACAGTTGCATGGAAACCAGAAGAAGTAATTCCACATTGCGACTTCCAAACATTCCAAGAAAATTACTGTGCAGCCTTTCCCAACAAAAACAAGTCCTTTATTTGCAGAAAAGTAGTTCTCTTACAAATAGTCCAGCCCTTCTTTGTGCTAGTGAAAAATCCTTCTATTGTACTTTTTACCCCTATTTATTACAATCTGAATTTGTCATTTTGTGACCTTTGACCTACCCTAACCCTAGAAATTCCCACAATTTGTCTTGTAGTGATTTACATGGGAAAATACGAACGGTTCCATAAGAGCCGAAATTTATGTGGGCCCTACCATGCTGGAAACATACGCAGCCCAGGTGTTGGCCTCTTCTACAATAGTTTTGTACTTTATTGGCTCAAGTACTTGTACAGTCACTTCATGCACCGCTAGCTGTGTCTGCACTCGTGTTACCTTTTCTGTGGCATTGTGTGAATTCGTTGTTTTCAAGTTTGTCCTTCGGAAGGTAATCCTGCTTGGTGAAAATACACCTGTGACATGAGCATAGTGAGAAGTGTCGTAGTAATACTTCAACTGCTTCGAATAACCAAAGAAATAAACATGCATTATTGTGGAAAACACATAAATAATGGTATTGCAAAAAAACAGCGAACAAAAAAAAGCCATTAATGTGGTCGCTGGATTATTTAACACGGTTGTTGGACAAAAAGCAGTTTGGCGCAAAAACGTTTTGGTCGCTGTGGAGGCGAAAGTAAAGCTGATGTATGTCGGCGCAATTCGTAAAAAATCCTTCGATACTATCGACGGTGACTTGTGAGTTCTCGCGACCATTTTGGCGGGAAAAAATGAGCCTTCTCTGACAGCGTCGGCGAGAACTCGCCGAAATCCCTCGATTGGTTTTGTCGGTTCTTATTCTATCAACTATGACTGTATCGGTGAAAATCCTGAATCTCCCTGAAAACTGGGCAACAACTAATTGTCAACACCATTCATTGATCTCTCCGATTGTTTCGGAGGTGACTTGTGAGTTACGCCCGACAATGTCAACGCGTTTCGCTGAGTAATGCCGAACGGTGTTGTTATCACATATACATTTTTTAGCCAGGCTTCCATGATGTAGCATGCAGACTTGTCTCTTTTTGTATTCCGGGCTACTTTTACATGGGCTACCAGCATGGACCTCTACAGCTTCATTCCACTTTAGAGCCTTGTCTTTATATTTCCTTGCCAGGACTGAGACTCAGGAGCCCATTGAGATGATTTTGGCGATGATCTAGTTCATTTCAACAGAGTAGCTGATCAGGAGTTGGTACACACAGCCAGGGGCTTATTAGTTGGAGACAGGTATACATGGTGAGATCAGGTATATTTCCTTGGTTTAGTTGTTGCTCTGTGATGTATCTCAGATACCTGTACTTGTCATGTTAGGATGATCATGGTGACCTATGCTATATATTTTGTATTACTCTAACGCGTGTTATGATTGATCAAGGAATCCAATGTGAAGACTGTTGTCCACGCCATGCTCAAACAAAATGTAACCCTTAGTGCTAGGTTGGTTCCATTACATTTTTGCCCGTCCATTCAGTTCATTCACTTTGGTTTCTACCCCATGACTATTACTGATAGAGACTGGTGAAATTGAAGACCCCTTCCCCATTCTGACCTCTGCGTGTGACAGACTCCATGTTGTTATGTGTCTTGGGCTATGAAGTATGTGGCTTGGCCAGTGTGGCTAGGTGCACAGGGTTGTCATCCCTAAGTCCTCAAAACAAGTGCTCCACCATAACAGTGTTGCTAAACACTAAAGCATCAGAATGCATAAAAACTATATCTAAAAGATGCAAGAGTATAAAATGTTGAAAAAAGGTAGTCAGTGGCCAAGAGATTGAGCACCCATTCCTTGTATAATGTAAGGCTCAGTTTGCCCTCTAAAGGGGCATCAGGGAGAGGCGAACCCGTCGGGGCTATGGATTGCTCGCGGGTTGCCTTAGTCATTTACTGGAGCCCAGAAGGCTTTCCAGGGCACCTGCTCTTGTAAGCTGGCTACTATCTTATGAAATTGTAAAAGTCATTGAAAGGTTAATGGTCAAAGGATGAGCACTCACTCCTTGTATAGTGTTCGGTTCAATGGTCCCCATAGGGCCATAGGGTGAGATTAGTCAGGAAAGACTGGGTATTTGTTAGTACTGGAGCCTAGAAGGCTTCTAGGGCACCTGCCTTTGAAGGTTGACCTATATTTGCAAAAAGGTTGTGAAGGAAAACTTGCTAGAGTTTGAGGGAAGCATACCCAAGTACTTCACCCATCTGTGAGGCACCTCCATCCCCTATTGCTATCTGTCATGCATATGTCACCTTGGTAGAGCTTATTAGTTATCAGTCAGATAGATCACTGAGTTAAAGTCCGTCAAAGTCATTCCCCCTTTGCCTTAGCCTGGTTGTTCAATCATCACCCATCTATAGCACATTGATTACACTTTGTAAGTATGACATGAGCAAGCAGATTTCCTAAAGACTCTAAGATCTTTCAGAAGCAAAGGTATATTTTATTATTATTATTATGTTTGGTCACTATGATCATGAATAACCGACTTAAGTTGGGTTTCTATATACACCATTGGAGCATGGCTTACCCTGGAATGTTGTAGGGTCATACTGGTATAGTATCTCACCTTGATTTTGGGTACTTTGACATGGTCAACCTAGTTGACCAAGCCAATCACGTTTCCCAAGGCAATGACTCAAAAATACAACATGGTCCATATTTGTTCGAAACATGCCCAGGACCAATACTGTATTCTCGTTTTTGAGAGTTTGGCCCCGGTTCTCTAGAAAAGTGATTATTATCACTTAATTATTGGCTAGATGGTCATTTTTTATTCCAGATGGCAGTATGATTGGTCCTCCTAGAGCAGATCTGTGTTCCAGGGGGTATGAGTAATCACTTATACCATTATTATATGTCTCCAGATCATCCAAAGCAGTTAGTTTGCCCCAGTTTGCACCCTGGAGTGAGTTATGATGGATTTATCAGTTTCCAGAGAGTTCACCAGTTGAAAATGAACTAGAAATTCACTAAGAAAATCGATTTGGCCTCTTGGGTCAAGGAAATGGCTTGGAACTTTGACAGATGTTTCTCAGCATACCGGACAGTCCTTCAGCAGCTTTCAGTTAGCAGATGTCCAAATTATTTATTTATGGATCAACCAGTGAGGAAAAGTCGCCCAAGGGGCGCCCCCTATAATTGGCTTTTGATGTATTTCATGATTATATCTTATGATTTGAAGTTGTAAAGGGGCCTAGGGTGAATTAAGCCCCTAAGTGACCTCCATTAGTGTATTATTGTATCACACTCTATGTTATATTTTGAGTTTGACTTAGGATAGTCGTCCTTGAGCAAAGTGCGGCCCCCTTTGGTTGACTCAGTTACTTGATCCATGTGATAAGTTATGTATTGTTGATCTCCACCGTTGATAATCTTTTAATCTTAACCGTTGGATGATAAAGTGAGTTAGGGTTTATGTCTCTCTAAAACTATTTAAGAGAGGTGACCCCCCCATTGTAATTCATGAGCTTTGGCACCGGAATATCAATAAAGAGATTTTTTGCTTGGGATTATTGATTTGTGTATCTTGTGGATGTTTTGATTTGATGATTGACATTGTTTTTCTTCCATACTGAGCTTCATCCGGGATAGATCTTGCATTTTTCCTTTACCCATTTCATTTGCAGGAGAAGGAGGCACGCTAGGAGAGAGAGGGGCGATTTTGTGGGGCAACTCACCTTCGTCTCGGCTCCTGGGTGTTTGGTTTAGGGAGTATTTTTGTCTTTATCACTTTTTATTACCTTTTCCTTTCTGTATTTTGCAGATCTTAGTCATTTGTCTTATTGGTTGATGTTTCTTTCATCTGGCGCAAGGGTGACTGTCTGAGACATAGGAATACCAAGATCCGAACCGGGAAAGTTTATTTTGACAGGAGATCGACATTCCTCATCATTTCTCAATCCATCTACAGATTCCAGGTACGTCTCCCAGGTGAGTTTCTCTTCTTTTATTGTTTGCACATGCATTGCTCATCATTCCATAAAGGTTAAAACCCTCATTTCTTAGATCTATGAGTTCTAGCTTGTTGCGAGCTTCAAGATTAAAAACCCACTTTTGATTTAATGCAAAACCCCTAGATTCAAATTCCTGGCTTAATCAGACTCCATTTACCCACTCAAAGCACTGGCCCGTTTCTAGGGAAAACGCCCCCCTTGGGGAAAGTTGTCTTATTCACAAAACTGCAAACTGGGTATTGTTGGTTTCATCTCCAATCGGTTAATCTTGCACCCAACAACCAATTCAAGTGTCCAGTTTCAATTAATTTCACCTATTTGCCTTAGACCTTAATTTTTCTGTGTAAACCCTAGGGCAGATTTAGGGCTTTTCACTTGGATGCTTTGAATTTGTCCGTTTTCGTTTCAAACTATAATTAATCATTCAACTAAGAGATTTAACCAAGTTTCCCTCGTCTATCTGTTCAATATCCATAATTTTAGGGTTTCTTGGTCTTAGGGACGCCCCCTGGGCTTATTGTTTCATTGGGCCCAAAGTGCCGGTATCCTTGACTGGTGTGACATCCGAGTTCTTTCGGAAGTCTTGGATATATAGATCATGACATTAGATGCCTTTCCTCTGCCGTCCTAAATAGGATCACCTTACGGGGCATCTACAAGATTCGTGATAACAGGTGTTTTGTCAAAAACTTCTTTTGTCCAAGTCAACCGTGTCAAAGAGACTGGCTGAGATCCTCCGACACGTCGGAGAAACTGGCCAAGTTGTTTCGATACGTCGGTGCAAAATTGTGAATTTAACTTAGCCAAAACTTCTTTGTTCAACAAAATTTCCAAGGCCTTCGACAGTATTGACGGAAACTTGTGAGTTTCTTCTGACAATGTCAGCGGGTTCAACTCAGTTACGCCGAAAAGATGATTAAAAAAACCCCTTTTTTTTGCTTACACGGACAGTGTCGGTGCGATTGGTTGAGTTCCTTCGATACATCGAAAAAAATGACCAAGTTACTCCGATATGTCGGAGTAAAAACGTGAGTTTTAACTTAGCCAAACTTCCTTTTCTGAAACTTTTGGAAAAAATAAGTGTTTAGGATGGACTCCCTAGAGCTGGAAAAAAGTCCTAAGTAAGCTTTCAATCAAAATTGTAAGGAGGGGCCCTAAAATATAATTTTTTTTGGGGAAGTAGTTGTAGTAGCAATAGGTCCCTAAAAATTCAATTAAAAAAAACAAAAAACAAAAAAAAGACCTACACCAATAGCGAAAAACATATTCTTATTAATCATTCGTAACATTAAATGGTAATACTAAATTCTTAAAATTTTTAACAATACCATCATATGTTTCACGATGTTTGAGAGTGGTTCCAACCTCATTGAACTTCATATGCAAAAAGTAGAATTTTAGATCCCATTGAGAATACAACAGATTTAACAATGTTTAGGGTTTCAGGATTGCAACTTTTCCATTGGATTCTATCATGTATTAGGGTAGGGGATTGGCATTTAATCAAGCGCATCAACCCCTCTTTGTACCTCAATGTTGGTGGTGCTGATTATTCAACTTCTTTTTCATGACCTTAGTAAAATTTTACCCTTCACTCAAGCAAAATTATTTATTAGGCATGTGAAGTTTTTCTACCTTTTTTTAATGCTTGGATTAGGAGGTTTCATCAAAATTGTAGGGTGTCTACTATGCACAATTAGAGTCTAGACTAGTAGTATTATATGATCAGATTATAGACACTAGACTATAGTTATTGATTAGTATTATGCTTATTTTTGGACTCTAGGGGCCATTTAGAGCCTCTTTGTTGATGTATTTTGGTTCAGAGACAAATTGCTTATTTTCAATTTGTAAATCTGTATTATGGATGGCTGGAGAAGGTGTATAAAGATCAATTTCATCTTTTCTCCATTTTTAAACAACAAATGGGCTTGATCTCATTCACAGTTTCATTACATTACAACTTGTCCCATTTGATTCTCCCATTTCTTCTGGAGTGAATAGAATGGAATGTCCTAGTAAGGTAGAGGAGAAAACAAAGAACTGTTTGGAATGGTTGAATCATGAATCATATTGTCTTCCTCCATCAAGAATGAACTTGCACTCCTTTTATGACCCTATCGGCATCTTGATGAATGAGTTTTTAGAAATCCAATCTCATCCCTGGCATGATTTCATTTCTCTTGATCCGTATCTTTCTTTGATTTTCAAACAACAAGTTATAATGGCTTCAATTTTCATTTACAAGCTATCTTTGATTTGTTGTATCATTAACGGTAAATAAAGCTCAATAGATTTGTTCAGCAAGTGGTTGCATTGGATTTATGATTTTACCTAACACTTGTCAAAATTGGTTAGAGTAGGGTAGGTAGGACTTAAATAAGCCTTTCCTGGCAGTAGTGTAGAATTTTGTATCATTGCCTGAAGCTCACCTTTGAAGCTCTTAGTATGGTTTTGATTTTTGTTATCCTGCACAATAAAAAATCAAACTTTTCTTGAAAGTTATGGTTATAGATTAGATTCATTTTCTGCTTTTCAGTTTCATGCATCTTTATTTTCAGTATTTTATATATTATCCACATATCGTTTTAACGACCGGTCGGTGAGTTTGGTATAGCTCTGGACATGCTGTAGGTAGTCAGTGACATTTTTGGAAGCGGTTGCAGAGCTGGATGGATTGATCGAGGATGCGAGAAGCAGAGTACGAGGACCAGAGATTCTGAGGTTCTCAAGCGCTCTTTTCAGCAGAACACTTGTCCCAGCTGGAGCCAGATGTTATCACATATATAGTAGCTGGGCTACCATATTCTATTTTTCAGATGCAGTACATTTTTTAGCTAGATCTCTTACATATGAGATGTTGAGATGAGCAGTTTTGATGGATCATTATTTTATTCATGGACTATTGTACTCTCCCATGTCAGGACTTAGTCTTAGGACACTCATATTTGAGGACTGATGTAGCCATTTAGTCATTTACAGAGCAATTATTGATGCCCAGATTTATATCAGTACTTTTTCATTGGACAGATGGTGGTTCAGATGGATTATATGCATGATTATGACTCAGCTTTTATTATATTGTGTTATGGTTATCATTGCTCTTATACTCATCTTTGTGACATGTATTAACGTGTAGTGTCATGATCTGGCGGTCATAATTATATGGACTTGGATGTATTTGTATTATGTATTGATGTCCCTATTTAGACTTGAAAGTTCTTGATCTATACTCTCATTGGTTTTACCCTCCCTAGGGAGAATAGAGGTAGTCATTCCCACCATAACCTGGCTTGCTAGTGTTGGCTTCATTATTCATTGTCTCCACCCATCTGTTATCTTCCAGTTTTGTTTTAACCCAACTTACTATTTGACTTGTGGCATGGAGGACCCGTCCCAGCTATAACCTTTGTTGGACAAGCCTCCCTGTTTATATTGTGTCTCGGCTCTGAGTTGGTGACAGAACTTGCCTTTGGTGAGTTGGATTGTATGCCTAAGTCATTCTGGTCGATTGTCTCGATGTTTGGCACTGTGCAGAACTCCCCCTGGTCACTTGAGATGTTGGCTAAAACTGAAAGCTCATGTACTACTTGTGTTGAAAATGTGTCTATGCGCCCATGGAAAATGAAAATTCGAAAACTGTGTTTCTTAACATATGTGAAAAAAGGGCAAGAGCAATGAAATGCTAAAATACCCCTTGAAGGGTATAAGAAAAGGTCCCAAAAGCAATGGTTAAATATATGCTATATCCAAATATTGTTGACTTTATAAATTTGAATATGTTTTGAATGAAAGCTGCGATTAGCTGTGCTTTTAAGCACTGGTGAAGTCCCAAAGGGTTATATAGGCCAAAAAGGCCATGGAAATAAAATTGATGGTTGTAATGAACTTGGATCAAACTTGATGTAGACATGATGCCTAAGTTGAATAAGCACTCTCTGAACAACTCAACCATTTGTGAGGCACTGCCATTCCCTGTGTTGTCTGTCAGGCATGTGGTTATAGTGAGTGTAACGTCCCCGACCCTCCGACCGGCGAGGAGGACGCTACCATGGCGTTAACCATCCGGGCAACCACCCCATGAACATATGCATTCATAAAATGTTGAAACAAAATGCATTTAAGTAGAACATACACAGATACAATTATTTATCATATACAGCGGAAGCAATCATACATTCATACAAGCATTCAACATGTTCATCATAATCATTAACAGTAATATGATTGCAGGAGTAAAATAGACAAGATTACTTATCTTATGAAGAACTCGTTCCGCAACCAGCTACGTCGCTGCAATGTTCCACCCAACCATAGGCCAGCGTACTCCTTAATCTCTCAGCAACGCTGCCACCCTCGAGTTGGGCATGATTCTCCAAGGAATAAGGAACAAGCAGGCTTACACATAGCCAAGGATACACAGAACACAGCCAAGCCAACACAGTTGGGTTTATCAGGCCATCAACAAGACAGCCAAGCCAACATGGTCAGGTTTATCAGGCCATCAAGGAGTTGGGAAAGGCTAAATGCTAAGCTGGTGAGCCCATTACAAAGCTAGGAACACCTACACCAGAACTAGCCTGACTTCTAATACACCCACACACACCCAACACAAGAAATCAGTCCCTTCTCTGCTACACAGTCTTTCAGGCCCCGACTTCCCTTCCAGTGCTATTCAAGGGTTGTGGAGAAGAAAGCCAGCCCTCTAGCTCTGTCTGTGTGGTTTCCAAACACACCAGGTTTATCAAGCAACCCAAGTCCCCATCCCTGCTCCCAACACAGTCCGAAGACCAACCATTGCACGCATGCAATCAATCAGGCGTTTCACAGCTTGGGCAAGGAAAACAACTCATGAGTCGTTCTTGGCCCTATCGTGGCCAAAACGACTCCAGAACAACATACTGCAGTCCCAAAATGTAAAACAGACACAACCAGCAACGTGGGAGAAACAACAGTCCGTCCTGGACAACGAAGCCACTGGAAAGACTTACAGAGACCACACTGGGGAAGAAAATACAGTCTCCCAACCTGTGCGTGAGGGAAACTTGCACCAGACCCCAAAATATAGAGGGAAAACACACCGGATTCCTCTCTGTGGAAAAACGTGAATGACAACCGATAAGCGGCTCCCTTTCTGGCTGCGTGAGATCCAATAGAAGAGATGCCTGTGCGTGAGAAGGAACAGACTATGGAGAGAATGGCGTGGTCGAAAGTGCGTGGCAAATCTCAGACTACCGTCCCCGCGTGAGGATGTACAACCAAGGAAAGAATGGCGTTGTGGAGTGAGTGGAATGAGGGGCGTAGTCATTCTTCTGTCCATCGTGAGGTTCAATCCGTTGGTGGAGTGTGCGTGTGGGCAAGGACTGACAGTCCTGCCACACTCCACTCCCAGCCATAACTTCCCCAACTAGCAGCAACAGTTTTTAATGGTGGTAGTTGGATAAGACAAAGGAAGGTGACACATGGCTTTTTCCCCATTGGTTCATGGTTTAACAATTCCCCCCTTTTATCCTTGTGAGATTCATGCCCTTTTTATTATGGTTGTAGTGAGCATAGCTGGTTGGGTTCATTTAATTAAAGATGTATATTTACATGATGACAAAACATGATATGTATGTCGCATGCCCCGATATACCATCGGTGACAATTTCAACTTGAAACATAGCATAACCAATCAATGGTGGGGCCTTGGCCTTTAGCTCCGCACCATGATTATTTACAATATATACATCATATACATCTCTAATGCAACAGGGTCAAAATCGGGGTGTTACATTCCCCTTCCCCTTCAATAGCACTGTCCTCAGTGCTTCACAAAATTTGAACAAAATGCTACACTGGTATCGCCTCAGTGTTCTCTGCAGAATTGAACAAAAATGGATGTGCCAATCGCATGGCATCCTCCAGCTCCCATGTAGCCTCTTCAGGTCCATAGTGCTCCCATTGCACCTTTACCTGACCTATGGCCCGGTTCCGGAGCATTGTGACCTTGTCGAGGATGTGCATTGGCTCGATTCGGAACTCTCCCTCGGGTTCCACTTGAATCACATCCCAATTTATCACATGGTTAGGATCATGTACATATCTCTTAAGCAAAGAAACATGAAAAACATTATGAGCTTTAGTGCTAGCAGGCAATGCAAGTCTATATGCAATTGGCCCTATTCTTTCAAGCACTTCAAATGGCCCACAATATCTTGGTGACAACTTGGCACAACTTCCAAGCTTCAAGGAACTCTTCCTTACCCTCACTCTGAGGTAAACATGATCCCCAACACTGAACTCCCTGTTCACCCTATGCTTATCTGCATAGCTTTTCTGTCTGTCCTGTGCTGCTTTCAGATTCTGCCTGATATTTACAACCTCTTGCTCCATTTCCTTGAGCAATTCTGGTCCAAGCACAATCCTGTTCATTGGGTTATCCCAAGTCACTGGTGTCCTACACCTTCTTCCATACAAAGCTTCATACGGACTCATCCCCAAGGATGCCTGCTGTCCATTGTTATAAGCAAACTCTACCAAGTGCAAATAATCTTCCCACTTGGTTGGTTTGTCCATTACGTATATGCGAAGCATATCTTCAAGCACTTGATTAACTCTCTCTGTCTGCCCATTTGTCTGAGGATGGTATGCAGTGCTGAAGTTTAGCTTTGTACCCAAATCTGCAAACAACCCCTTCCAAAAGTTGGAAGTGAACTTGACATCTCTGTCAGAGACTATTGCCTTAGGCAATCCATGCAATTTGAAAATCTCCTTCATGAAGATCTTTGCAATGTCATCAGTCTTATGCGTAGACTTAACCGGTATAAAATGCGTTGCCTTTGTCAACTTGTCCACCACAACCATGATGGGATCTTGTTGTCTCCAAGTCATCGGCAATCCTGTAATAAAATCCATGGAAATAACTTCCCATTTCCATTTCGGAACTGGCAAAGGCTGCAACAAACCTGCTGGATGTTGATGCTCAACCTTTACCTGCTGACATTTCATACACCTCGAAATGTACTCAGCCATATTCCTTTTCATTCCTGCCCAAAAGTAATGCTTTCTAGCTGTAGCAATGGTCTTTTGATATCTTGGGTGACCAGAATACGGAGCTTGATGGATTTCATCCATGACAACTCTCCTCAAATTTGCTACATCTGGAATATAAATTCTACCTTTATAAGTGAGAAGTCCATCTTCTTCCAATTTATATCCCTCATATCTCTTCTCAAGACTTTGCTGCTGCAATTTGTCTTTTACTTGCTCATACAATTCATCTCCGGCAGCATGACTAACAATTTGCCGCCTCAAATCTGATTGGCAAATACTAAGAGATGCCACATGCATTTCTTGCATCTTTCTGCTGAGTGCATTAGCTACCTTGTTTTCTTTTCCTTTTATGTGCTTGATTTCAAAATCAAATTCACATAAAAATTTCAGCCATCTTGCTTGCCTAGCATTCAGAGTAGGTTGATCAAGTAGATACTTCAGTCCACAGTGATCTGTTATGAGCTCAAATCTTCTACCCATCAAGTAATGCCTCCACATCTTGAGAGCATGTACTATGGCTGCAAGCTCTAGATCATGAGTGGCGTAGTTCTTCTCATGCTCCTTTAACTTTTTTGACTCATAACATATCACGTGGTTTTTCTGCATAAGCACTCCTCCAAGTCCTTGTTTGCATGCATCGGTACACACCACAAAATCTTTCTCTGGATCTGCAACTTTCAATACTGGTGCACTGGTGAGAAGATTCTTCAACTGCTGGAAGCTTTTTTCACACCTCGATGTCCATTCGAACTTCATCCCCTTCTTTTGTAAAGAAGTGATGGCATGTGCAACTTTGGAAAATCCCTCAATGAATCTCCTGTAGTATCCTGCAAGTCCCATAAAAGATCTTACATCTGTCACATTTCTTGGAGTAGGCCAATTCATAATGGCTTCAATCTTTTCAGGGTCCACAGATATACCCTCCTCTGAGATAATGTGACCCAAATATTGAATTCTATCTCTATAGAAGTCACACTTGCTCAGTTTTGCATATAGCTGGTGCTCCCTAAGCAATTTCAATGTCAATCTCAATTGCTCTTCATGTTCTTCCTCGTTCTTAGAATAAACAAGAATGTCATCAAGGAAGACAAAAACAAACTTATCCAGATATCTGCTGAAGAGACTATTCATAAGGCACATAAATGTAGCTGGTGCATTTGTGAGACCAAATGGTACCACTACAAACTCATAATGTCCATACCTTGTTCTGAAGGCTGTCTTATGAATGTCTTCATCCTTGATTCTCACCTGATGGTAACCAGACCTCAAGTCAATCTTGGAAAATACCTTTTCTCCCCTCATTTGATCAAAGAGGTCATCAATCCTAGGCAAAGGGTATTTATTCTTCACAGTAACCTTGTTCAATTGTCTGTAATCAATACACAACCTGAGTGTACCATCTTTATTCTTTACAAACAGAACTGGTGCTCCCCAAGGAAACACACTCGGTCGGATATACTTCTTTTCCAACAACTCTTGCAGTTGCATCTTCAACTCTAGCATCTCCGATGTACTCATCCTATAGGGTGCCTTGGACACTGGTGCTGCTCCTGGCACAAGTTCAATTGTGAAATCAATGCCTTTCTCGGGATGAAGCCCTGGAATCTCATCAGGAAACACATCCCTGAATTCTTGTAACACCTGATAGTCCTCCAACCTAGGAGTTTCATCTCCTGATGTCTCCAAAATATGAGCTGCATACAACTGGCAACTCTTCCTACAGAACTTCTTTAACTGCATTGCTGAAACCTACCGTACTGAAATCACCTTTGCAATACCTTTCACAACTACTAGGTTCCCTTCTTCATTCATGCATTCGAAAGTCTTACTGTAACAGTCAAGCTTCACCCTGTGAGCTTCTAACCAATCCATTCCAATGAGAACATCAAAGGAACCAAGCGGTAGAACATTCAAATCTACACAAGTGACCAATCCATCCATGACCAATGGACATTTCTCTACCACTTCGCTAACTTTTCTCTTAGTTCTAGTGGCTAGCTGAACTAACCAAGATTTTCTATGCTTTACCTTCTTAAAAGCACAAATCTCCACTACTCTAGGAGTAATGTAACTGTGAGTAGAACCAGGGTCAGTCAAAATAGAAACAGATTGTGCAACAATCTTACGTGGTACTTCAACCACAGTTGACTGGTGATTTGCTTGGCGGTCCTCCAGTGCTGCATAAATCCTAGGGACTGCCCTTGCTACTTGACCCACTGTTTATGCTTCTTGAATGTTATAAGCTGGCCTTGCACTCTCATTCTCGAGTGGACAATTCCTGCGCATGTGGGGTCCTCCACATTTCCAACATTGAAGTGTTCCTCTATTCTGTTGTGGATCCTTAAGCTTTTCTCTTGTCATTCCGACTAGCTTACTCACAGCTTGGGATGGCTGCTTTTGCTGATTCCTGAAATTAAAAGGTTTGAAACCTTTCTTTCTTTGGTCAAACTTCTCATTTTTCTTGTCCTTCCATGCCTTATGGTAATCCGGCTTACCTTTGTTTTGCTCATAGCAATACTTAGCCTTCCTTATTGCTTCTTCAAGAGTTCTAGGTTCATAAAACTCAATTCTATCTTTGTGAGACTGAGGTAATCCACTCAGAAAATGCTGGACCTTCACTTTTTCATCTCTGATGTACCGGACATACCTCAACAGCTCCAAAAACTTATTTGCATATTCTTCCATGGTCCGTTGTCCCAATCTCAGCTCATGGAACTCCTTAATCTTGTCATCATAATACCTGTCAGAGAGGTATTCCTGCTTGAAATACTTCTTGAACTGTTTCCACTTAAGCCACCTTTCACTGATCCTTTTTACTTGCTTGAAGTGTTCCCACCAAATGGATGCTCTTCCATTCAGATTGAATATGGCAACTCTTGCCTTCATGTTTCCTGAGTAATCATGCACTTGAAAGTACTTCTTTATTCCAAGAAGCCAAGCTTCAGCCTCTTGTCTAGTCTTTATCTCACCATCAAATGTAGGAGGTTTAGCTTTCCTAAATTCATCTCGAGAGCGATCTTTATGGTGCCTTCTTCTTTTCTTATGAGGAGATGAACTTGTATCCCCGCTGGATACTTCAGAATCAGATGATCCACTAGAAGTCCTTCTCCTTCTCCTAGTGCTTCTTTTACTGCCCTCTGGTCTTGCTGTACCTTGTCCAGAGTCTATTTTTCTCTGCAGGTCTGTTAAACTCTGCAACATTGCAGCATTCAACTGATGTTGCTCTTCCTGGGCTTTAATTAGGCTTCTCATGGTGGCTGCAATATCTGACGGTGTCTCTTGGAATCTCCTTCCATTGGACTCAATGTTGTCATTCCCATAATGGACATTTTCTCCCATGGCATCTTCTGCTCGCTCGTAAAAATCCCGAGCATCATACCCATCATGGGTTCTCATGACTAAACCACCTCTGGCTTTACCACACTGTTCTCTCTGGAGTATTGCCCTTGGAAGCTATCTAAAGTTCTGCAATGTGTTCGTAGCAAACTGTTAGATGCATAATATTAATGTAAATCAAAATTACTTACCTTTTCTTCTGGAAATTCATAAAACAACAATTATGCAAAAACATATAATTTTCCTTATTTCATATTCAGCTGTGTGATCACGGACAGTCTACTGAAATCTGCTGAAACAGTTAGAATTTGCTGAGAAAATTTCCACTTCGAAAAACCCAAAGTTTCCTTCTCTTCATCGGGTCTTTTCCGCACAAATTTTCTGTCGTTTCGGTGGACAAATCGCCAAACTTTCGATCTGCATTGGCGACGTGGAGGATTGTTCACCTATTTCCTTCTGCTGTATCGGATCCGCATCCAACTCTCCGAACCTAATCGACGATGAAACCAGCCTATGCGCTGCATCGGCAGTCGGATGTCTTGTGCATCGGGTGGTTAGTCATCTTGGCTTCCGCAACGGCGGCCCACAAACCTTCTGTGTCTTCCGTGGCCACAAGCCTGTCTCGGAAGGACTAACCCTCAGCACATCGGCGGTCCAAGTCACTGTACTTCCTGTCGTTGCGGCGATCCAAACGACAACTTGCCTCCTCTATGTCGGCGATCGGCTACGTTATTGCGTCGGACAATTAGTCTTCTAGGCAGCCGCAACGGCGGAAAGTGTTCTTACTTCAGTTTCCGCAGGCAAATGTCTAGACTTTCGATCGGCGATGTCAATGACTATTCTCCTCAAGTCTTCCGCAGCCGTAAGTCTATTGGCGGTTGAAAGCACTAGTTGCTGCGGCGTCGGAGGGCTAGTTGACTAAGCAGCCGCAACGACGAGTCACCTTCATTGAACTTTTTTTCCAATTGGCGATCCGATCCACTAACATCTCCCGATGGCCGATGATCTCGTGCCTTAGAGAAAATTTGAATTCCCCCCCCCCCCCACCTTACCTTGTCTTCCGCGGCATCGACAGTTGAAGTCTCTATCCGTCGAAATGATAGTTCACTAGCTAGCCGCAACGGCGGACGTTCAATCCACTAGCTTCCGCTGATCCAAACAGCTAACTGTCGTCGATCACCGATGGCCTCAACACTTAGACATTTTTTGAAAATTTCTTTTTCTGTCGACGAAAACTTTCTCTATCTTTTGCTGACTCTGTCGGCTTCATAATCCACTAACACCTCGGCATCGGCGAGTGGAAGACTAAAGCATCGGCGGGTTAGTTCGTTCAGCAGCCGCAACGACGACTCATCATCTTTGATCTTCTTCTGATCGGCTGCCCAATCTACCTAATGCTTTCCGTTCGGTGAACTGATTTTGATCGGCATCGACAGTCGGAGCTTTTCCTTGTCGGAAGACTAGTGCTCTAGGCTTCTGCAACGGTGGACGCCCGAAGCACTATCTTCTTCCGATAGCCGACGATTTCGGGCCTTAGAAAATTTTTTAAACTTCCTTTCTTTACGGTGTCGGCGGTCGGAGGCCTTACCCGTCGGACGCGTAGTTGTCTAGCCATCCGCAACGGCGGGCGCTTGATCAACTATTTTCTGTCGACGTCCATCGACGGTCTGGACAACAAACTTTCGTTGGCGCCAAAAGTCAATATCGGGTGTTTCTTCCACTACATCAAGCCGGTGTTTCGGCGGTCTTCGCCTAATCTTTGCTGAAACTGTGGCTCCCACATCCACTAAGTTTCGCCAACGGCCGACGAAACTTAGAAAATTTTCCGCAATTTTCTTCCAACTGTCCTTCGTTGTTTGTGCTTCTGCCTAGCTCTCTGCTACATCGGAAATCCTTCCCACTAAGTGTTTTGATGAATCGACAGTTCAAACACTTAGACAAATTTTTGCGAATTTTTGCAGTCATTCACTGATTCCTCCTGGGCAGAAGGCAACATGCCTCTGCTAACTGGTCTTTCATGGCCCATAGAGCCCATGCTGCAACCTGCAAGCTCTGATACCACACTGTAACGTCTCTGACCCTTCGACCGACGAGGAGGACGCTACCATGGTGTTAACCATCCGGGCAAACGCCCCATGAACATGTGCATTCATAAAATGTTGAAACAAAATGCATTGAAGTAGAACATACACAGATACAATTATTTATCATACACAGCGAAAGCAATCATACATTCATACAAGCATTCAACATGTTCATCATAATCATTAACAATAATATAATTGCAGATGTAAAATAGACAAGATTACTTATCTTATGAAGAACTCGTTTCGCAACCAGCTATGTCGCTGCAACGTTCCACCCAACTATAGGCTAGCGTGCTCCTTAATCTTTCGGCAACGCTACCACCCCCGAGCTGGGCATGATTCTCCAAGGAATAAGGAACAAGCAGGCTTACACATAGCCAATGATACACAGAACACAACCAAGCCAACACAGTTGGGTTTATTAGGCCATCAACAAGACAACCAAGCCAACATGGTCAGGTTTATTTGGCCATCAAGGAGCTGGGAAAGGCTAAATGCTAAGCTGGTGAGCCCATTACAGAGCTAGGAACACCTACACCAGAACTAGCCTGACTTCTAATACACCCACATACACCCAACACAAGGAATCAGTCCCTTCTCTGCTACACAGTCTTTCAGGCCCCGACTTTCCTTCCAGTGCTATTCAGGGGTTGTGGAGAAGAAAGCCAGCCCTCTAGCTCTGTCTGTGTGGTTTCCAAACACACCAGGTTTATCAAGCAACCCAAGTCCCCATCCCTGCTCCCAACGCAGTCCGAAGACCAACCATTGCACGCATGCAATCAATCAGGCATTTCACAGCTTGGGCAAGGAAAACAACTCATGAGTCGTTCTTGGCCCTATCGTGGCCGAAACGACTCCAGAACAACCTACAATAGTCCCAAAATGTAAAACAGACACAACCAGCAACGTGGGAGAAACAACAGTTCGTCTTGGCAACGAAGCCACCGGAAAGACTTACAGAGACCACACTGGGGAAGAAAATACAATCTCCCAACCTATGCGTGAGGGAAACTTGCACCAGACCCCAAAATATAGAGGGAAAACACACCCGATTCCTCTCTGTGGAAAAACGTGAATGACAACCGATAAGCGCTCCCTTTCTGGCTGCGTGAGATCCCATAGAAGAGATGCCTGTGCGTGAGAAGGAACAGACTATGGAGAGAATGGCGTGGTCGGAAGTGCGTGGCAAATCTCAGACTACCGTCCTCGCGTGAGGATGAACAACCAAGGAAAGAATGGCGTAGTGGAGTGAGTGGAATGAGGGGCGTAGTCATTCTTCTGCCCATCGTGAGGTTCAATCCGCTGGTGGAGTGTGCGTGTGGGCAAGGACTGACAGTCCTGCCACACTCCACTCCCAGCCATAACTTCCCCAACTAGCAGCAACAGTTTTTAATGGTGGTAGTTGGATAAGACAAAGGAAGGTGACACATGGCTTTTTCCCCATTGGTTCATGGTTTAACAATTCCCCCTTTTTATCCTTGTGAGAATCATGTCCTTTTCATTATGGTTGCAGTGAGCATAGCTGGTTGGGTTTATTTAATTAAAGATGTATATTTACATGATGACAAAACTTGATATGTATGCCGCATGCCCTGATATACCATCGGTGACAATTTCAACTCGAAACATAGTATAACCAATCAATGGTGTGGCCTTGGCCTTTAGCTCCGCACCATGATTATTTACAATATATACATCATATACATCTTAATGCAGCAGGGTCAAAACCGGGGTGTTACAGTGAGTATTTCCCTTCTATATCCAAAGTGTCATGATGTTAAGTAGGAAGTCATCCTTTGCCCTAGCCTTGTCAGTTTCAGCCTTCACCCTTCTTTAGCAAATTGACTACAACTATGAAGTGAGTATAGTCTTGAAAGTCTAGTTTGAGTAATGATAAATAAAACCCCATATATGTATTTGGTTGTTGTATCGCCAGTGAAATGACTTCTATTTGTTGTGATTGTTGCTTAAATGATTTGTAGAGCATGCCTTAGCCTTATAACACTTGCAGCAGATGGATGATAGTTTGAGTTATATTATTGGTATCTGGTCATTTACAGATGATTATATTGTCTATTGGATATGGTTGATGATCAAGTACAGACTTGGAAAGGGTATGAGTATACGCCATAGATGGATTTGTATTCTTTGAGTCTAATGAGATAGTTTATTTTCAGTTCTGGGCACTTGCAGAGATGGTTAGGCTCATTTTACTCTTTTGATGCAGTTTTGCTTCACAGGATGATGTGTTCGAGCAGGGAGATGTTTTTATTGGATCTCCTAGGGCGCTGTATGGGGCATATGGGGTGAAACCACTTGATTGTACCATAGTACCCCCATCCCAGAGAGCCTGGTGGGCTCAGTTGGACAACGCAGGCACCCTAGGAGGCTGTTTTGGCATGTTCACATTTCCTGAGGCAGATTAAAAATGATTAAATGGCTATTGAAGAAATCGACTTGGGCTACTAAGGCAAGGAAATGACATGGGATGAGTCATCATGATGAGAGTGATGTCTTCCGCACCTTCTCCAGCAATTGAAGCACCTGATTGGGCCCACACCTATTTTTCGGGCATTTTTATATTATTTTCTAGGGCTTTTGGGAGGCTCATGACTTCCTCAAGGAGGCACAAAGTCAAAAAATTAAAATATTATATTATTTTATTGTGCCATGGGGCACCCAGAGGGAGTTAGTTAACACTCCATAGACCCACCAGCTTCATTTATTTCTTGTTGAGGGGGGTACCCTCTTTATGGGTGATCTAGTCCACTTTGGTACTTTATGGTTATATTGATCCATGTATTGTATGTTGAGCTCATCTCAACCATTGATTAGAACATTTATATCTTTTAATCTTAGCCACTCATTGTGAAATTGGTTAGGATTTTGGTTCTCTCATTTCTATTTAAAGGAGAGAGCTTCTCATTTGTAAGGGGTTTTTGGCTCTTGGATCTGGATAATAGAAAACTTTTCTTGTGGATATTTTCTTGGATCTCCTTTGCATCTGATGTTCTTAGATGGTGATTGGAAAGTCTTTTACTTACTAGCTTTCGGGAAATTGTTATGAGATCTATATTTTTGGGGATCATTGTCTTGTCTACAGGAGGACAACTTCAGCTTGGGCGTTTTTGCAGGGGGACCTCAACTCGCTTGGATTATCTTCGTTTTTATCAGGGGGTTTTCATTAGTGTCATTGCGATCTATGATTTTCTCTTGCTATTTTTCTGTAGCATTTAGTTTTTTTCTCATGTGGCAACAAATCTGATATGGTTGACGTTTGTTGTGCAAGAGAGTGCGCATTGACTTCCTCGGGCAAGCATTGGACATAGAACTCGCTTCAATCTTCTCAAATTGATCGGGATGGCAGGGATCATCATCATTAAGGCATCTACAAGGTTTTCCAGGTAAGATCTACAGGTTGGTTCTTTTCTTCCATGATCTCAATCCATTGTACCTGCTTTTCTCCAATTTACTGAAAACTTCAAAATATTAAAAATCCAAAAAAACTTAATCGAGGAACCGTTTGATCTTTCGACAAACCACTACTGGGTTTTGTAGATCGGGCATCCCTCTCACCATTTCATCTTCAACGTTGTCCAAAAGGTTGTTGGTTTGCCCTAGATATGAAAAATTGACTGTTAAAACCCCAGCGCCTCCACTGAAAATTTGACCTTTTCCGGAAAATAATCACTTGGGTTCATAGATCGGGTCTTCCTCATTCCAGAACACCCGCAACGCCGAGCTAGTTGTTGCCAGAAGACCCTAGATCTGAAAAACTGACTTTCAGCACCCTAGCACTCCTCATCAGATTGACTTTTCCCAGAGCTGATTTTTCTGGAAATTTTTCAACTTGGATTTGTAGATCAGGTCACCCACATCCCATTTCTCCTCCAACGCTGAGCTGATGCCTCACATACTGTCCTAGATCTGAGGATCTGTCCCTCCAAACCCTAGCGCTAGCCCTCCTTCAGCAAGTTTCCCCTGCAAACTGAATTTTTCGGGCCAAACACTTTTCTGGGTTCATAGATCAGGGCATATCCCAAGTGGGTTCACTCTAACGTTGTGCAAATACTGACTCCATTGCCCAAGGCCCAACAGGCACTGATCTCCAAGCCTAGTGTTAGCCCTCTTTTGACCTCTTTTCCCTGAAAGTTGACTTTTCTTTGATGACTTGGGTGTTTTGACATTGTCGCATCTTTCACTAAGTCTGTCCCTTGGGTACTAGATAGTCCGAGCTCTGTCCTTACTCACCCTGCATTGGTTACGTTTCCCAAGGTAGCGGTTATCTTCATCAGTTGCTAGTACCTCAACCCCAGATCTTGTATCAAACCCACAAGTCACTTTGGTTCCACTTTGGATTGAACTTAACACTTCCAAAACCTTAATCCAAAGCCTTGGCACACCTGGTAACATCTTCCATAGATCTAGGGTCTTCAATTACCTTACACCTTATGCAAGCCTACTTGATCTGATCTCTCCTGTCGGGAGTAGATCTGGGTCTCCCCCTTTGTTGTCTTGGACTTAGATAACATAAAGCGAAGACTGCCTTGATTGGCGTGACAACCATCCATTTGGGAGTCTAGGCAGTCTTGGTTCCACCTCCTTAGTTGCCTGTCCTTCTACCATCCATCCTGAATCCACCTCACATAGGCAACAAGGTTGGTGATAACATTTTGGCGTCATTGTTGGGGAGGTAGAGGCCTACCTTGGTTCGACATACCTTACCTCTCCTACGACATTATCCGTTGGTGAACACCGCAATTCGTTCACCTGGTGACTCCACAACGCGACTCCATTGAGAAGCGAACCCATCACATAAATCATAATGAACTCATATATATTTATCAGACGCATGAAGGAATTAACCAAAAACATGATTGAAACTACAAGACAAATAAATGAAAGGGATAGATGGAGGTCAAACTACAGGTATGAAGATGATCTCGAGCATGACTATGGGTATGAATCTAGTTATCACAATCTTTATGATACCCACCAACTTCCTCACCCATGCAATAAAGATTTTCCAACCATCCCGAGTGGACCTGTAAGTCGACATGGAGCTAGAAGTGTAATACCTCGGTTTTAATCCCCGCTTGCATTAAAATAAATAGGATACATATGTTGTAAATAATCTTGGTGCGGAGCTCAAGGCCAAGGCCCCACCATGGATTTGGTCATGTTGTGTTTTTGATTAGGAATGGTCACCGATGGTATATCGGGACATGCGGCATATATTTAATTATGGCATCATGTAAACACGCTTTTTAATTAAACAACTCAACCAGCTATGTTCGCAGCAACTAAATTGAGAAAGGGCATGATTCCAAAGGATAAGGAAAAAGGGGGGGATGTGGAACATTGAGTCACGAGGAAAAAGTCTATGTGTCGCCACCTCCCTTGGTTAATTTTCCGTTTGTTAGCTGAGGCAGCGATTGGCTGGCAAGCAGAACACTACCATGCCACGCTTGCTCTCCTCTCCACGACGTGGGAACTGTTTCTTCCCCACTCCCTCGGATCTTGGCCGTTCGTCTTCCTCATGCAGGACGGGGGAATAAAACGTTTTTACCAACCGTTGTGTGGGGGTTCGCCCTTTCTCTCTCGCATTGATTGCCGGTCTGTAATTTGTTTCTTCCATCCACACAGAGAACCGACTTTTGCCTCCACGCATTGGACTGTGTACTGTTTTTGTTCACCATTCGGATCGCAGTGGAAATTATTGGGATTGCTTTTCCACGAATTGATGGGATCGGGGGTGATTCTTCCTGTGAATCCGTGTTGAACTGTGTATGTTGCCCATGACTTTTGATCATTTTCCGATCTGTGTAAGTTTCCCAACGATAGTATTGAAGGTTGGATCATTGTGGGTTCATTGGATTGGTCCCTGGACTATTTTTGGGTTGGTGAATGATGGCTTGAGATGCTTGACAAACCTGGTGGAATGAGAATCACACAGACAGAGCTATTAAGCTGGATTTCTTCTCCACAACCCCTGAAGAGCACTGGAGGGAAGATCAGGGTCTGAGGGACTGCGTTGCAGAGAAGGGGCTGACTTCCTTGTGTTGGGTGTGTGTGGGTGTTCTAGAATCCAGGCTGGTTCTGGTGTTGGTGTCCGCAGCTCTTCAGTGAGCTCACCAGCTTAGCATTAGCCTTTCCCAGCTCCTGTTCACCTAATAAACCCAACTGTGTTGGCTTGGCTGAACTGTGTACCCTTGTTGTGTTGTTATTCCTTGCTATGTGTAAGCCTGTTAGTTCCTTATTCCTTGGGGAGTCATGCCCGACTCGGGGGTGGCAGCATTGCTGAAAGATCTAGGAGCGTGCTAGCCTATGGTTGGGTGGAACGTTGCAGCGACATAGCTGGTTGCGGAACGATTTTTTTATAAAGATAAGTAATCTTCTCTATTTTACTTCTGCAATCCTATTTACTGTTAATGATCATGATGAACATGTTGAATGCTTGTATGAATGTATGTTACTTCCGCTGTGTATGATAAATAATCCTGTATGCATGTTTTAGTTCAAGCATTTTATTTCAGCATTTCAGCAATTTTTATGAATGCACATGTTCATGGGGCTAGATGCCCAAATGTTTTGGTGTGTAGTAGCGTCCTCTTCGCCGGTCGGAGGGTCGGGGACGTTACAGGAAGTCAGTCCCAGCTAAAGCCTTATAGCCAAGTAACCAGAGCTGTTAAAAAACAAGACAAATGGTCTCCTTTTGACTTTTCTGAAATATTGGAAGTACCTCATCCTATGCCAAACGATTACACTAGGAGGTTGCCCCAGTTTAGTGGAAATAATGATATATCTATTGAAAGCCATTTGGACATTCTTTGGGATTACATGGAATCTAGAGGTGCAGACAATGTAGATGTTTATATGCGAGCCTTAGGAGAATCCTTGCAAGGGGATGTTCAACTATGGTTTGATCATTTAGCACCAGGATCCATCACTGGGTATGACATGTTCATAGATTTGTTAATTGATAGTTGGAGTAGGAACACTGATAAAATTTTAGAGTGTCAGTTTAGCAATGATTGTGCCGTTGATAATCAATATATTGACAATGTGCTTTCTAAATTGGACCATTCCTCTCCTTATATGTTCCAAATTATGAGCGTGCCTGCAATCCATAAGAATGTTACAGAGTACTTCGAGGACAGTGTTTCAAAACCTCATGTTGAAACCAAGAGGGATATCAATCAAATCATACAAGATACTCTGTTATTATTATCGGAAGCAGTCACAGAGCAAATCCTAGATTTGATCCGTGGAATGCGACCTAACATGCACCATCAAGAAACATCTTTAGTTGAGCCTTCCATTGGTGAGGTCATTAAAGAGCCTTTAAAAGAGAAACTCCATAGTCATTGCCTAATTGATGATAATTTGAGTCAATATCCAACCTATCCGAATCTGGATTCAGACCTTGATCATATCACTACAGAAGAAGAAAAGGTTGAAATTAATCAAACTTTTGTTGAAGAACAATCTTGTGGTCCTACTGTGATTGAAGAGCATGCCTATACGAGTGATAGGGAAATTGAAACCGAACTTATTGATGCTTTTCTTTATCTAGAGCTTAAAGAAGAGCAATCACATGATGATACGATTGTAAGTGAACTTGATCAAGAACATTGCACTGAGGGTCTTTGTCCTGGTAGTATCAATGGAATTTTTCATCCAATCTTGAATCAGAATATGTTGGTTCAATGTGTGGATACTGACCTTGTTTCGAATCTTGAAATCACTCCTGGAATTAATTTAGAAGCTCTTTCCTCTCATCAAATTCTGAGATCAATTATTCCAAGTCTGGGAGAAAATTTTCAATCCACCCTACTGTCCCAACTCCTCAAGTCTTCTTGTATGGGTTTTTCTTTTAATCAAGTTGTTACTTTCGAAATTTCAAATCAGGAGTTTAAGCATTATCATATAATTGGGGAAAAGGCACTTCATGTCTCTTCTCAGTCATCCATAAGGAATAAAAATTTTCAATTTGTAAATCTGTATTATGGATGGCTGGGCAAGGTGTATAAAAATCAATTTCATCTTTTCTCCATTTTTAAACAACAAATGGGCTTGATCTCATTCACAGTTTCATTACATTACAACTTGTCCCAATTTGATTCTCTCATTTCTTCTGGAGTGAATAGAATTGAATGTCCTAGTAAGGTAGAGGAGAAAACAAAGAACTGTTTGGAATGGTTGAATCATTAATCATATTGTCTTCCTCCATCAAGAATGAACTTGCACTTCGTTTATGACCCTATCGGCATAGATCCATTCTAAACGCGGATCTATTAAGCACCGAGAAGCATCCAATTTCTCGAGGTGTTATTTTTTTAATTACATTTTATTTGGTTTTACATTTTTATTTGGTGAGCGGATATAGATTTTTTAATTATTTTTTATTCGGTTTTCTTTTCTTTATCTAAGATGAGCTGGCATAAAAAAAATAGTTACTTTTTATTTTTTCTACATAACGTTAGTCCGTTACGTGTAACATTACACATCTCACTTATACTAGGTTGTAAGGCCCTCGCTACTCTCAGTGCAATCATTTGGTTGTATATAATCTGGAAGATCAGATGTAAGTCTGTTATTAGTGGGTCCAAGTTCACTATTCGAGTATTTTGAGAATGTCTTTTTGATTAATTGGCTGTACAGTTCAGAGTCCAGACTCTTAATTGGAGAGATGTGAGAGATTGTGAACACATCTCAATTTAATCTAAGAACATTCTTAATATCGTTTAGGTAGATGTGAGTTTTTATTTTGTTCTCTTTAACATGTTTTCTCTTGTATTAATATATGTAGCATTCTCTCAAAATATAAGAACTTGGTTAACAAATCTTTGCTTACTATTCTGTACATGCCTTTCTATTTGCGGAGTGTCATGGTGGATTAAAATAGCTGAACAACACTGTTATCAAGCAACAAGGGTAGAAATGGATTCCATTATGGAATAAAAGTTTAAACTTTTGAAGTTATTGGCAGGAAATTGTGTGGTCATGTTTAGGATTTAATTAGGATATTACATGGATATGTATGATTTTCTGTTGAACTCTTCGCTGTTAGAGTTCTGTTTTCTTAATGTAAATAATACTTTTTTGACTTAAGAAGAATGAAATAGAAAGGAATGTTCCAGTTGTTGCATTTTGCTTTCTACCAACAGAAATTGATATATATTTTATTGCTGATTGCAGGTACTGGTCCAGCTAGGGGATATATTGGATCGAGGAGAAGATGAAATAGCCATTATGTCACTTCTACGATCTTTAAGCCTGCAAGCTGAAATCAACGGTGGGGCTGTCTTTCAGGTTTTGTTTTCAGTCTCTGTTTCTGTCATTAGGAAAGTGGGAAAATTCTTGCATCATTATTAGTAGTATAAAACTTGTGAATATCTAAAGTCTGTTGGTTCATTTCTTCTTTAGGTGTTGGATAATTTTTGTGTTCTGTTGATGCTTAAACATGTTCAGGTTTTGAATTCATGTTTTTGTGGTCCTGGAGAACATAAATGTGCTGCTTCTATATTTAATAATCCCTTTGATTTAGCATTGCTGTAATTTGCAAGGGATTGAACTAAATTCACCTCAACCAATACTATATATTCAAAATTGATAGTGAAGCACCCTGCAGTTTTTGAATACAACCCCACAATCTAGAAGGCATCCTAATTAGAGACGCAATTATAGAGTCAAAATAATCTATTGTTCTCTCATATGAATGTTTTCAAACATCACCAAAAAATATAGGTGTGTTAAATTTAAACTCCCACGCCATACTTGTTTGAGAGCATACCACTCCGTGGTTACTTTTCAGCTAAACTATTGATGCCAACTTACTGTCATGACCTATATCCTAGGAATTGAGGAGCCATAAGAGTCTGCCATACCTGTAGACGAGATTTTTAAGTTTGCCTGAGAATAGCATGATGTCATTGTTATGGTCCAAAATAAAGCAATTCAGCTAAATAATGAAAAAGAAGTTGCATCTTGAGCGTTTTAGAAGACAGCCTTACTTCAAAGAAAAGAATGAATATTTTGTAATAAGGAGAAAGATTACTGTAAATTTATTGAGTATAGTCATGTAAAGAATGTAAATGACATTAATGTAGGCCCAGCTTGCAAAATGCAAGGTTGGATTGCATTTATAGAAGCAGCGAGCCTGCATTTATTTCAGGCCATTCTACAATAGACTGGGTCAATCTAGAACATGAGGGAGTACAGACTAAACTATATATAGATAGGGCAGATGTCATATTTCTCCATTAAAACACACATTCTTTCGTTGACTTTTACTTGATGCGTACAATTTATCTTAATTGCAGTAGTTTCAGTCTTAACAAATAAAATTCATAAACATTTTGTGTAACTTTGGCTAGATAGCCACCTTTCCACTCAAAATGACCTCCCAGACCTTTTCTACATTCACATATCACTGTAGCAACTTAATTCTTAAGGCATCATATCACCTAAGTCACCTGGTTCGAGTTTGTGTTCGAATTCGGCGACCTTGAAATTCGACAAAAAATCGGCACTTGAAATTTTGGTGATAAAAATCGACATAAAATTCGGCATTAAGTTTGAATGACAAAATAATATGAAAATTCTCAATAATTGGGGATCCCAAGGCTTACAACTTGTGAAAAGAATAATTTTTATGTGAGGGGGAGCTTCGTCTGTCTTCTTTTTGTTAATTTTGTGAAAATTTTGCCAGAGCTTACCTCTCTTTTATTTCAAACCTGCAAAAAACAACCAATAAATGTTAGTGGAATGTGCCGAAAAGCACTTTAAGAGTGCTTTTGGAAAACTTCCAAAGTTTGCCCAAAGAATTCTAAGTAACAACTGACTGTAAAAAAAAAGGAAAAAACTAAGTAAGGCAAGCTAGAAAGCTTTCCTTCTTAGGATCTTTGCTTACCTCTTGAAAAGAATGGCAAACAAATCTCAAGCACTATACGCCAAATAAATCAAATGAAAGCTTTTTAATCTTCTTAACCAAGTACTTTGAAATTTTAACTTTAAACTTGCGAGAAGAAGGCTAGATCTTATGTTTAAAAGAACAACTTGTAATTACGCAATAAAATCTAGATTTGGAAATTTAAATCTACTTTATATATGTCTTTGAAATGTAGATCTAAGCAAAGTAACGGTAATCAAAGTAAAACTAAGTAAGGCAAGCTAGAAAGCTTTCCTTCTTAGGATCTTTTGCTTGCCTCTTGAAAAGAATGGCAAACAAATCTCAAGCATTATACGCCAAATAAATCAAATGAAAGCTCTTTAATCTTCTTAACCAAGTACTTTGAAATTTTAACTTTAAACTTGCGAGAAGAAGGCTAGATCTTATGTTTAAAAGAACAACTTGTAATTACACAATAAGATCTAGATTTGGAAATTTAAATCTACTTTATTTATGTCTTTGAAATGTAGATCTAAGCAAAGTAACTATAATCAAAGTAAATTTGAAGATTTTTTGGATCAAGATGTGATAGAATCGGGTGGAGCAAGAAGTAGAAAAGGGATGGTGACGCCTCCTTTGGTGAGATTCGAGCGATGATGCTTATTCTTTTGAAATTACTGGAGAAGAGGGAGATCCCACTCGCTCATCAAATGCTCTAGATCGGGTTTCCTGTAAAATACCTTCAACACAATTCAAAGGAGATTAAAAGCACTTGTGTGAAATAATAATAAGATAAGCAGTATTATAGATCCATAAAAAAATCATATAAAACTTGGTAATCTAATATATTCCACAATAAGAAGTAACCTAACAAGAATCACTTCCTATTCTTACTGAAATGTAAATTTCTTTACGAAGACAAATAATCCCAACAATTGCAAAATATGAAAGGAGTTGGTACAGATTACCTCAATGATTTAGCATAAAGACAACATCAAACAAACATCTATGGACCCCACACGGAAATTGCCTCCAAAGCCTTTTATTAACAATACTCAGAAAATATTACAATGTATGCAAGCAGAGGTTCAACCTTCCAATCTCAACAAATGGAGAAGTGACCTGCTTAAATAGGAAAAGAAAGACCCGGGGGGTCCTCACCAATACTGAAGATCAACCCGAAGTGTAACTGAGTTGAACTGAGCTAAACTGAACTAATCAGAAGAATCGGTGGGGTGATTATTAGTTCAACTGAAGTGTTGGTATGGAGGAGGTGCCACCTCAGATTTCACTCCACCAACAAAGCCACCTCACCAAATCACATGCTCCACTCGCATGCACTCACCAACCTCACGTGAATGTATGGCTACGATATGACGTGAGCTCCACCAACCAAAAAAGAATATTCACTTGGATTTTAGATTTGATGAATGATAGATCCATATTGGAAAATCTCCAAAGTTTCCAAGCAAAAGGAAATGAGGGGGGGGGTTCACTCCCTCATGCTAGCGCAACCCCAACATGCTAGCGTGAACACCTCCTTGGTTGATGTCACCTCTTCAAAATTCATCGCTTGGAAAAACAATGTATGGTATCATTTAATAAGACAAGGTTTTTGAAGTAATATGGATGTGAGGGTCCACTCCTTAGCTAGCGAAATATACCCTCACGCGTGAGCTCCTTCCATGGTGAATTGACGTCACCATACTCTAATCCATCTCTAGCTCATAATAAAACCAATGTATGGTGGATTTATTAAAATAAAACAAGCCTTTTCTTGTGATGTGGATATAAGGGGGGTCCACAACCATGCTCACACTTTTCTTTAGCTTGGCGTCACTTCCTTTTAAAAAAAATTGATATGTATACCACTTCTTATTTTAACCAAGGTTTGAAAGTTCTCCTCATGTAGTGAGATCATCATCATGGGGACCACCATGCCCCATCACCACTTAGCCATTAAAAAATTATTTTCTTGATTTTTTAAATATTTTGACCAAGTGCCAATATGTCATAATTTAGCATTAAAATGCCATCTTGATGCACTTTTAGCCAAATAACGCCTCACAGGGTGTTTCGGCTGCCCAACTGATGTGGAAAGTGTTTCTTGAGGTAAAGTGGATGCTCTGAGTGTGAAAACGAGTGTCCCCACGTCAGAAACGGACTCCGTATCTGACTTTTATTACACTTTGAAGTTTTTTAATTAAACTATTAAAAATGGCTTAAAAAACAGAAAACTTTTAATTTTGTTGGAATCCGACGAAACTCTAGGAGGACCTAGTACATGTCCATACGACTCAATATGAATGCTTAGCATGTTAAAAAACACTGACACGACGACTCTAATAACCTCCTAAGGCTGAAACACCAAGATGACTACCCTAGCTTTGGAGGTGTGAGTGAAAAACTTAGAAATTATTAGTCATTTGTTCAACAACCAATAATAACCAAGGGAAAAAACATTCTGGGCTAGTCGGCTTGATGCTTAAGTCTGGGAAGCCGAGCTTTTTATAAAAAATTAAATGCTAGGAAATTTTTTACAATTTTCCCCAAGGGGTATGAACATGTGTTACAAAAAACATCCGAATAGACTCCCATAAAAAGCCTGGAGGACTTCTGAACTCTGAAGAATGAACAAGTATACTTGTTCCACTTCGCTGACTCGCGTGAAAATGTAATGTCCCAAATTTTACATTGGGTCACAATGGCCAAATCACATTTTCCATATTCATGAAAGTTGTCAAAGGGATGCTAAAAGTCAAATAATTGCCAAGTTGGAAAATCACTAGCTTCCTACCTTGGAGGTGGAAGCTTTGAGATTTGGAATAAGGGGGATAATAAATGATGTTTAGACATTAGAAGGGGATAAATATTTAATAATGTAGTTTATTAAATAAATACAAGAGAAAATGGAAGTGACAATGGAGCATGAAGACACATGGAGACTATGGGGCCCACACTAGCTAGAATTCCTATGTTAAATGGTATCTTTCTCTTGCAAATTTGAATATATGGGAAGTCTAATGTTTTTGTATGGATTATAATGTTAATATACTTGTCCATATACTTCATAGGTCGAATTTGGGATGAATAGTAATTTACATGGGAGAGGAAGAGCCAAATGGGAGTTTCATGGACACTTGGCTAGATTCCCCTTACATTTATGACATCTATGACACCAATGATGGAGATTCTATGACAATTATAACACAAGTCAGATCTGAAGGCTGACATACTGACATGTCAGGACTGAATATAGCATCTTATAGGTCGAATTTGGGAGTTGGAGAAGGCCAAGAGGCTCCTACTCAAATTTGGGTGAAGAGGGAAGGTGAAGAGAGAGGCCACATGGCATAGCATGAGCAGCCACACCAATTCGACTTGGATTTGGTTTATGGATGGATTTGGAACCTTAGAAGACTAATAATGTTTATAAAATACAGGGATCAGCCATGAGAAGAGGCTTTTGCTCATTTGTGAAATTGTCATTTGTGAATTGTGAGAGCTAGTGGATGACTAGTTTTCTTGCTTAAGCCAATTTCGAGGGTGAAAGATTCCCATCCTAGTTGGTGTTTGGAAAGGCCACTCAGGTCTTTCATGGAGATTTAATGGAGTCTTATTTGCAGGTGTAAGCTACAGGAAAGCATTTGGATTCTTCTATGGCAGCACTCTCTCTCAACTATTTCCAGTTTTCACACCATATTCATGCCAATGGAGGGATTGCGCTTTGGGTGAGCTATTGATCTCTTTGGGGAAGATTATAATGCCAATTATATTATGTGCTAATGTATATGCTCTGTATTTCATGTTTAGAAGACTCTCAAGTCGAAATACCGAAAAGAATTCATGTAAAAATGTTGGACAATGAAGAAATAGTGTCATTTCCCCACTATCTTGTTGTGAACCATTGTAATGCTGATGATTTCGAATTGGGAGAGCCTTTCATTGCCCATTTATGATTGTAATCAGTTCAATATGCTCTTTTCTTCATTCTCAGAGAGTTTCAAGCCGAAATTCCCAAGAGTTGTATGTCAAAATGACTTTTAATGAGCAAACAATGACCATTTCCACTCCATTTTGATATATGCCATGGTAATGCTTATTATTTCGAATGGAGGAATGTATCTCTGATAAATGTATGATGGATGGATTGTAATTAATGTTTATTTCAAGTCTCATGTTCAGTACTTAAGCATTGGAAGCCATTTTACTCATTTATTGCATTGGGAGAAGATTTGGTGCATTTTCCCCAAGGGTCGAAATTGTGACTTGGAAGTTGTTTTGGAAAGAGTTATAACAGCCTGTGTAAACTGAACCATGATGCATATGAGACTTTGAAAAGGCCCCTTACACATACCCATCCTCTGTTTAGAAATTCAAGTGACTTTGAGATCATTTGTGAAGCCATTTCCGGTAATTACCTAGGGGGAATTGGAGCCCCAATTTGCTAGTAAAGGCTCCTACTTTGAATAGAACATTAAACAAGTTTGTAGAAGTAATTGGGAGGTCACAAAACATACATGAGCATGATATTTAAATTATATTATCAGTCATGTACCTTCAGAGAAAATTTGGAAGCATTTGGGTCAATTTGGAGGTCTAAACATCAAAACTAGTCGAGCCAAAATTGTGAAAAAATTGGAAAATTGGGCGTTTTAATAAAATTCCAAAAAGGGGACATTACAGAAAAATCCACCAAGTACAACTTAGGTGGTAACAAGATTCTCATTCATTAAAGATAAAAAATAGTACCGAGCTCGATGAAAAGCTCGAGGGAGCTGAGAATTTTAGAGCATGGAAGTATAGAGTCATGCTCATCCTTGGAGAATACGATCTAGAAGGCTACGTCAAAGAGGAAGTTCAAGAACTAGAAGGAGATGAAGCAAAAGCAAAGCAGAAGAAGGATATGGTCAAGGCTAAGAGGATCATAGTTGATTCCATCAAGGATCATTTGTGTTGAAAAGTTACCAAGGAAGTGTTTGTCCACCTTGTAATGCCTTGGGGTGGACACGAATGCTTAAACGTTGTGGTCCCTAGTATTTTTAAATTGAGAATGACTTTATTTTAATAAAGTGACTTTAAAAGGTGAGTTTGAGTTATTAATTTTCTAAAAAGTGACTTTATGAGAATTAAAAAGGTGGGTGAGTATAAATGTCTCATTTAATATTTAAATGTTAATTAATGCTTTTAATGGGAAAGAGTGAGTTTTAATACAGGCCCTGGATCTTATTTAGTTGGATTTTAATCTAAGCCATTGATTTTCAAGTGGTGGTTACTCAAACAAAAAAGTCTAGGAAAATGCATTGGGAGAATCATTGTTCTCTTTCACAAAAGAGATTTTTGAGAGAGAAGACCAAGAGAGAAGAAAACCAAGAGTTTGAGAGAAATCAATTTCTTGAGGGATAAAGAAATTTCTAGCACAAAAATCGATGAGACTGAGCATGAGCACAATTCCTTTTCCCAATGTTGTCCTGTTTTTCTAGGCAACCATAGAACATTAGGTACAACATTTAAAGAGGCTGTAAAACACGAATTTCAAGGCAGACTGATGCTGCATTTATTGCATACAGTACAAGTTAAAATTGGCATGAATTTCGGGGAGACCACACAACATTTAATGCTAGTTGTACAACAAGACGAACAAACAGATTTTGGCACATTTTCCTAGGTAGCGAGGAAGCACAAATTTCGAGGGTCGTACAACCATACGTGTGAGGTTGTATAGTACGATTTTCTGGGTGATCCCTACAACAATTTTTTAGAGAGATTCTGATACGTTTTTCGAGGAAGAAAAAGGGAGATACGTACTGCTGTAATTTGTTTTTAATTTGTCTGAAGAAATAAAATTCTCTCTGAAAATAGGTTTTCCCTTCGGTTTTTTTTTCTGGACCTTATTGGTCAAAATATTGAGTCATAAATTTCATGTGTGTTGGCTGTCATAAATTTTATGAGTAGGAAAAGTAAGTTGCTATAAAATTTATGAGTTGTTTATGTTGAAAGAATTCCATGTGTTTGAAGCAAAAGTCAATTTTTAAAATTTTATGTGATTATGCATGCTGGGCTTTAGGCATTAAACTACATGCAGTGAACTAAAGTTGAAACCGGGTTGGGCTTCCGAAAATTTTCATGGTATCAGAGCTAAAGTGAAGGGCTGAAAATAAAACTCAGAAAAAAATTTCAGACTTGGAGAGATAAGGGAAAGCAGGGTTTTGTGAAGAAACATGTTCTTGAACTAAATTGCAATGATGGCTACCGGACTTAGGCTAGAAGACAAGTTGGATGGTGTTGTCGCCTAATTCGCACCTTGGGTCACGTGGCGGAAATCTTCAAGCCATTGGGTGCGACCTTTGGGGGCAAGCAAGAGTCAGTTGCTATCAATTGATCTTGACTCCTCCGTCTAGGCTCTCTCCTAGCGAAGCCAAGGGGGGTGGTCCCTAGTAAAATAAACTATGGTGTTTAATCTTTAAAATAAAACATTAAGTCTAGGAGATGATAACAATAAATACTGAAACTAAGATGATTTGCAAATAGTTTAAATAACTAGCATTTAAAATATCATTCCAAATAACACATTGATTAACTTAAACATAAAATAGAATGCCAAATAGACCAGTGCTAATGGAGTGCTTGTAAGGGGGTTGCTAGTGAAGTCTCGAGAAGTATTGCAGTTGTCTCGGTTGGTCAGTTTTAAAATTATTAAACGAATAGTTAGGGAGTGGGTAAATTCTTGGTAAATTATATTAAGAATGTGGTAATGATATTATTATGAGGAAAATGGTATTCCAGATTTACCCAGGGGGTATGAGGAATATGTCTGGATTTACTAACGAGTGGCTCTCACAGTGACATGTGGGCTAGATGGAGTCGTGGGGTTGTGTTCAACACTACACCAAACGAAGGTGTAGCCTAACGGTGTCCTACGGTCACTTTCTAGTGGTTCCTGCTTCACTTGTAGAATTTCCCCACAACTTGGTAAAATCGAATGAAGTGCCGGATTTTCACTTGTAGGGATTAATTGAAGTGTTCCACTAATTACTAGTCACTTCAATGCCTTTTTGATTGTCCCACCGATCCAGCCAAAGGCCTACAGTAGTCACAAGAGCATATGGGGAATGAAGTCTTGTAAATTTCAAGTTTTTTAAGAACTAAATGTGAGTTCTTTAAATCACAGTACCGATACTCTCGTTACCGAGAACACAACCGGATTTGGTAAATTTTACTTAAGAAATTGAAAGAACTTACAAAAAAAATAGAAAAAACTAAAAAACTAAAAAAATGTGAATCCCCCTTGGGGGGATGGGGTGTGGGCACTTGGCTTCCCACTTGCTTCTCTCTTTTACAATGATTTAGAAAAAGAATTTACTTGTGCTCCTTTGTAGAATAGGAAACACATATTTTACAATATTAGGGCCTTAGAAAAATGGCCAAAGAGAGAATTGTGAAAAGAGGGGTCTTCGGATGGCTTGTTTCTTCGAAATTTGGCCAGAGTGCCTCTCTCTTTTATCGTCTTCTGCTGCAAAACAACAAGTAATGTTATGCTAAAAACATTGAATCAATCAAATAACGGTATAAAATTTTAGCTAAAAAAATGAGTACTAAAGATAAATTTTGCAATTTTTTAACAAGTACTTGAGCAAGTCTAGATCTATGAAATATTACTTTTAAAAATCAGATCTGAACTTTCAATGTGCATATATAAATCAGATTGATAAGTTATTCTCCAATATATTAATGAGATTTAAATATGTAATAAGAACTAGTAACTGAAAATTTAAAATTTTATATAATGGAAAGAAGAGAGAAAAGTGCCCCCAAATCTTGGAAGCTTGGGCAATGGAGTTTTCCAATGGAAGGAAGAGGGATATTAATCTTCCAATGATGACACAAAGATGTGGGAGAGTAAAACAAGATCCACCACCTCTTTGAAAGAGCTACCTGCACAACTTGAACTAAACCTTGAAAGATTTGTTAATAACTTGTATCGCTTGCACAAAAGATCAGAAAAATATGTATACAAACAAGTAAAACATATAATTTCTTGATCCTTGCATATAAGAAGACAAAGAACTAAGCAAGTAAGCAAATCGATTAGTCCTTTAACATTTATCCTACCAAGCATGGTTATAACAATATACTAACAAAGCATGAAATTGATACAAGTATACCTCACATAAGAGAATAGATCATCCACACATTGATACCCTACACAGGTATGTCTCCAAAGCCTTCACTGTATTCCACAATGATAACAAATTACAAAATACAGGAGTAGAGGGTTAATGCCCAAATCATCCGTCCAGAATGAAGAAAGTGTGCCTGTTTTTATAGGAAAACCGGGAAGCTAGAGGGGGCGCACCTTCCTCAAGGATGCGCTAGCTTGGATGAGTTGCCTATGAAGTGGAAAAGAGTTGGCGTGAGTTGGATTAGGGTAAGAAAGATGGTAAGTTCCAAAACATGGGTGCCACTTCACCCAAAACTCAACCAACTCACTCAAGTTTTCATCCTTTCTTGGGATTTGCGCCCCACTTGGAGAAAAGTGCCCCTCTCATCATGAGGAAAGTTCCAAACTCAAAAAACTCCTTGAAAAAGCAACATCTGACTTGTCCCCCTTGCTCGGGTGCTTGCCAAATTAATTTGCCAAGTCATAAAAGTCACTTTTGGCAATTATCTTTTATTTTTTTAATTGTTGATTTTTTTTTAAATATTTCATCTTTTTGGTCTTTTTTGGGTTTTTCGAGTAATTATTAATTTTGGAATTAAATAATTACTCGAAAACTTATGAAAGTGAGTCTAGGGGTTAAGTGGGTGCTCTGAGTTAGAAAATGAGCACCCCCATGGCAAAAACAACCTCCTAGCCACACTTTTATGACTTATTACATTTTTACAACTAACTTATTAAAAATAGATTGACCTATTTGCCTGACCATTTGCACCGATCCGACGACTGGCAACGTCGGATGTGACCGCTCACGCGAGCCAGGTCGTCCAATCGGTGTAAATGGTCGGTTCAGTAGTTTACTTCATTAAAAATAAGCCTGTAAAAATGGAAAAAATATATTTTTTTTTCCGGAAATTAAAAAAAAACTATGGGGGGCTTAGTACATGTTCATATGACTCAATAATAATGTCTAGCATGTTCATATACATTGACCCATGAACTTTAATAACCTTGGAAGGCCTAACCATTAAGACAACTATTCCAACATTGGAGGAGCAGTGAAAAACTTGCAAATTATAAGTCGTTTATTCAACAACATATAATCACCAAGAAAAAAAACACCTTGGAATACCCAGATTGATGATTAAGTCCTAGGAAGCCGAGTTCTTTAAAAAAACCCATCCTAGCACATCTTTTACAACTTCCCCTCAAGGTATGAACATGTGGTAAAAAAGTAAAAAAGGGGTCTTGGAAGGCCTGAATGGACTTCTGCACTCTTAAATTTGAACAAGTGATTGTTCATTTTTGGCGGCTCGTTTAGAAATCCAACTCAATGCAACTTAGGTGGTAACAGATGGGGTAGTTAATTTTAGTCCATGGAAGGCTAGAATAGTATTGATATTGCAGGAGAATGAACTATGGGACACAGTGAACAATACTACTGCTCATCTTGTCATTGTTCCTACAATTGCAGCTAATAAGGCCGCATTTGATAAACTGGACATAAAAGTAAAATGATCATACTTGATGCTATAAAAGACCATGTCATACCACATATATCTGGGAAAGAGTATACTCTTCAGATTTGGACTGCTTTGACCAACTTATTGTTAGATTAGCAGCAACAAGGAAGGTCTTCCTGCATGCAAGTGTCCTTGCATGCAGAAGACTCTAAAACAAGAAACTAGTTGTATTTAATTAATTTTCCTAACTTTACTTTAGAGAATAATTAAAATGATTATTATCTTTGAGTGAAAGTGAAATTAGGTTTTACGCTTTACCTAAAGTTATATAAGAGAGGTCAATTGGTTGAGAGGACACACATAGTTGCATTCTGACAGAGAAGGAGGAAGAAGTGTGAGAGAGAGAATTTTGGCAAAGAAGACGAAGGAGCACTAACTCAGGAAGACAACGCTAAATTGCAGAGGAGAGAGACAAGAGACTTTGGTGGAGGTACACTGTACAACAATAGCACTTTACAGCAGCAAGCTGCCTTGGGAACCGTGCCATCTCACATGTTTTTCTCAGTGATATTTGGGTGTTTCGATTTTTGCCATCTAGGGCATAAATCGATTTTCTGATATTGTAAAAGCTCTACATTTTCTAATAAAATATCCTCTCATTCTGTTGCACCGGTTTTCCCATCTTGGGTTTTGTCCGGGGGTTTCTACCCAAAAAGATTGTCGTTTCTATTGATATGATTGATGTTGTAAATGGTTCTCAGTTTTATATTCCGCTACATATTGTAAAGAAGTTCATGTGTGGTTATTTCAATTAAATTTAAATATACTGTTTTAGCCCTAGTTGTGCTTTGAAGAAAAATTTACATTTATACCAGAGTTCCAATGAAAATCGAAAAATGGTGTTGAGGGAGAAGCTGAAGAGTACTCGGATGAACAAGGGGGATAACATGGTTTCTTACCTTACCAAGATTACACAGGTTTGAGATGAGCTTGGAGCAGTGGGGAAGAGTTTTGGATGTAGAGTTGGTTTGCATAGCTCCAAATAGCATGACAAAGCCATTGGCTGTCTTTGTAGAGTCTGTTGTTGCTCGTGAGCACATGCCTACGTGGGATCGTCTTTGGGATGATTTTATATAGAAGGAGACCTGTAGAGGGTATGTACAGGGCAGTGCATCTCACAACAAAGATGAGGAGGAGAATGTGGCTTTAGCAGTGAAGGGTAAGAAGAAGAAGTTCAAGAAGGGTCTTAAGGGTGGGACCAAGCAACAAACATGTGAGCAGAAGAAGGACATGAGCAAAGTGAAATGCTTTGCATTCAGAAGTTTGGGCATTATGCTAGGCAATGTCCAAACAAGAAGAAGAAGAAACAATAAACAACAACAACAGAGATTGATGAGTATGCTGCGAGATTTGAGAGATATTTTTCTCTATTGGCTAGTGGTTGCATAGAGAGAGCATCATCTATCACTGGTGATGGTATGGAGGACCAAACGGAGCATTCCATGATAGTTTGGCATTCACTGAGTGCTTCCACCACTACTTCCATGTGGTATACTGATAGCGGGACTTCGAGCCATATGACAGGTGTTCGTGACATGTTCACAGAGATGACAGGGACAGGATTGGATTTGGAGGCGGTGTTAGGTGATGATACAATAGTGAGAGCAATTGGGCGTGGGACTGTTAGTTTTGAGAGGGATTCCATGGAGTCCATGACATTGAGGGATGTCTTGTACATCCTTGGGCTAAAGAAGAACCTTGTTTTAGTTTCCACTATTGAGGACATGGGTTTTGGAGTATATGTCCTAGATGGGAAAGTTCATGTCTTTCCCAAGGCAGCAGGGCCATCTGCTTCATATGTCATCGAAGTTTTGGAACCTCCTCAGAGGCATACTTGTCCAAGTCATTCTCTTCTAGGATAAGAGAAATTCTATACTTCCATGCTCGAAAGTTGTCAGCCCCTTCAAGCTTATTCTCAATCTTGGTGTGATTCATCATTTTGATATGACAACCTCAAATGGAAATAGCAAGGAAATAGATCTTACCAATTTGAGATGCCGAAACTGCTTCTTGACATGGCTGACCTAGGGTTTGATAGAGAAACCTTAATTTATCAAACTTGGAATCTTGAAATTCTTCCTACATAGAAAGATGCGCCAACTTGAGGCAAGTTGTCTAGTGGTGTCCTTTTCCAAATTCAATGGAGGGAAGCTCCAAAAACTTGATGCCCTAGTTCCTTCCCATAGTGTCCCGTAATAAAAAATTGAAACTTCTCCATACTGGAATTTTTCTCCACGAAAAGATGCACCTCCTTGAGGCGAGTTAGCCTAGCCCTCTTTTCTGGAAAGTTTGTGGAGAAAAGTACCAGAACTTGGAAGCCGTAGTTTCTGTAGTGGCATAGTGCCTTCTTTCAAGATGGCTTTGATACCATGTTAGAGTTTGCACTTTAATTCAAAAATGTTAGATCTATAATATAATGCAATAGGATCACTGAAAGATAGACAAGCACAGCACAAAAGAGACAAATATTTTACCCTGGGAAAACTCTCTCTCGGGAAAAACCCAACAACTTCTTCAGTATAGATTCGTCAATTAGTACAATGTCAAACAAAGATAGAAAACCCAAGATATAAGATCACTTTTGCAACTTCTTCTTCTTCTTCCCAATGAACTTGTCTTTCTCTTCTCTTGGAGCTAACTTGCTTGCACTTGATGTGTGTCCAAATGAGGGAGGGCGCCTCTCGACTTCTCTTGCTTGACTGGGCCGACTTCTCTTGGTGGAGACCAAAAATGCATTTTACATTATTCTTCTGGGGACTATTGCCTTGATTTACAATGAAGGTTTAACCTCAATATTCTTACATGACCAAGTATAGTAATAACATCTCCGAACGGAGGAAAAACATCTCCGAAGGAGGTACAATAGCAATATAATAATAATACAACAAAATGAAGAATATCTTTCGAAGTGACATTTACAACAATAATAAACGGTGGATTAAGCATCCCAGATTTGGTTTTCTTGGAAGATCCAAGTAAGTATTACTGTTTTCTTATGCTTCTGATTCGAGCCATCAAAGTCAACATAAACAAGATTTGAAATCAAAATTTCATCTCTGTGTTTCATGTATTGAGGGTGGACTTTACTATTAGGGCCAGTTACTTTATTTGCTGGGCATTAGTTAAACCCTCAGTGACTACATTGACAAAAGTTTCATTGTTTAAAAATTTGTGGAGTGTCGAATTTGAAAAAAATCACGAGTTATGACAGTTGCATGGTTTGATCTTCGTGGACTCATATGCTAAACCCTCGATCCCTAATTTATCGTGATTCTGATTGTGTGTTTATTGGGCATTTGACTTTATAAAAGTTAAATCGAGTGGGATTTTGGGACTGTGTTGACTTTAAATTTTCGAAGCCCTATCTCTTTAACAATGAAATAGATTATTAAAACCGTGGTTAAACTCGACAATGCTTGGTCACTTTTCCATCGAAAAACCTCAGCCTCCAATAAATCACGATATTCACAGTTCCAGTTTGTTGTTGCTTAATTTGCACCTTGGGTCATGTGGCAGAAATCTTCAAGCCACTGGGTGCGACCTTGGTGGCAAGTAAGAGTCAAGTGTTGTCATTTGATCTTGACTCCTCCATCTAGGATTTCTCCTAGCAAAGCCAAGGGGGGTGGTCCCTATGAAAATAATCCAAGGTGGTTAATCTATGATAACAAAGCTATTCTAGGAGATGAAAAAGATTACTGAAAACAAGACTTTAGCAAATAATGTAAATTTAAAGACTTTAGATTAACATCATGTAAATTTAAAGAAACATTTGATTCAACACATAATTTATCTTAGTAGAAAAAGTAAATGCGTGATTGATGCAAATAGACCAGTGCGAATGGAGTCGGATAGTGCTGTTGTGACGTGAAAGTATTGCAGTTGTCTCGTTGGTCGGTTTTAAATTATTAATGAGTGGATTAAGGAGTGGGTTTATTCTTGGTTTGGCCCACTAAGACTCACCTTCTTTAAATGAGCGCTAAAGCAACTTTTGTAAATTTTCCTTCAAAGCTCAAACTAGGGCTAAAACAGTATATTTAATTTGTTTACTGAAATAACCACACATGAACTTGTTTACTAGTATGCAACAGAATATAAATCACTGAGAAACATTCATGACATCACATCACAATATAGACACTATTATTTTGGGTATGAAAATCCCCAGAAAAACCCAAGATGGGAATACCGGTGTAGCAGTCAGATATGGAATTTTATTATCAAGTTATGGAACTTTTACAACTAGCAGGTAAAATACATCCAACCTGGCAAACTGAAAACCTTAGCAAAATCACTGGACAACCCAGCAGCAAAACCCAACTACTCTATGCAGCTGTACGACCTGTTGTATGGAAACTGTACGAATACTGATGTCAACAGTACGAATCCGTACAGAACGATATGATAGCAGTACGACCCTCTTGCTGGCTGCTGTGCTGCTCCTTTGCGCGATCTGTATGGTCTTAACCTGTCGTGCAGCTGCTCCTCCGTCTTTTCTGCAAAGTCCTCTGTCTGACTTCTCCCTGTTTGTATCCTGTCTGTTATCAGTGTGTGCGTGTCCTCTTCACCAAATCTCTTTTTAACTTTATTGGCTAAGTGAAATCCCTAACCCTCACTATGGATCTATGGATGAGATCTTTCAGTGAGAATCAATGGCCAAGATTAGATTAGCCATCACATAAATATTTCACTTTTCGCTTTGATAAAGTGATTCCATTAATGTCAAAATCAAATTAGAATAATTAAAGTATTTTCCTAAGTTAAAACTTAGGAAAATCACTTTAATAGATTTAGCTTCTAGTTTAATGTCTCTCTAGCATGCTAGGGCACATGCAACGCTAGAAGGCCTTCCTTGTTGCTGCTTTTCTAACAACTTCACCAAGTATCCAACGGGGCGAGGCATAACCTGCTTGGAGTAGCCCCTTGACTCTGTGGTATTCACTCTTTGTGACCTCTCGAGTTCGTAAAGATTAGTTTTTATGTGGATTGTCCTATTAAGCTAGTCACTCTAATCCATTTTTGGTTGTTTCACCGTTCTAGCCAAAGGCTTGTAATGTTCACAAGAGCATACGGGGACTAAAGCCTTGGTTTATTTTAAAAAATTGATCAAACGTGTAGTTGTTTAAAGAAATCACAATATTGATACTCTTGTTTCCCTTTTCAGGTACTTCGGGAACACAGTCAGATTTGTTATTTTTAGAAGCAAGCAAAAGTTAAAGTGAAAAATAACTAAAAAGAAAACGCTACTCTAACAATCAAACCACAAAAAGGAGGCGAGACAGATCCCACCAGGGGGGATGAGGTGTGGGTGCTTGGGCCTTGGCTGCCCACTTGCTTTCTTTGTTACAATGATTACAATGAAGAATAGTTGTGGTCTTTTATAGATCAAGAACCATCAAGTTTACAAGTTTGAAGGCTTTAAAAAGAGCCTGACCGAAAGATATGAAAGAAGGAGGGCTCCCTAATGGCTGAATATGTCAAACATTTTCCAGCACTTCTCTTTATGTGCTCGTCAAATGCTACAAAACAACCAACAAACTTATCCCAATTATGCTAGATTAATCAATTAAAGCATAACAATTTAGCATGCAAGTACTTGAAATGATATAAAAATGGAGAATTCAAGCACTTAGTTTTAGGAGTTAGATCTATGAAAAATAATCCTTTTTTAAATCAGATCTAATTCACATATATATGCAAATTAGATTAGTTTATGATATTTCATGTAATGCACAACTTGATCAACAATGCTGAAAGTAACCAGTAACATAAAAGTTTAAATTTTATGTTAGAAGGGTGTCACCAAAGTTGAGCAATAAGAAAAGCAAAATGGAGTCGTCCTCAAAGTGTGGTCGGAGCTAAGCTACGGGGAATCGCTCCTCCCCTTGACGAATCACTCCCGATTCGCGCTCCAAGAGGAATCGCGATTCCCACCCAAAAAAAACGCTCCCTGACATACAGGAATCACTAAGGGAATCGATGCTCTCGGAGCGATTCCTCAGCAAAAAAAACGCTCCCGAAATCGCTCCTTGACCGATTGCGCGTGATGGAAAAAAAAATTCTCATTTTTTTTTTGGAAGAAAAAATTGTTTTTTGATGGTTTCCTAGTGTTTATAAACCCTATTGGCCTCTATTTGGACTCATTCTATTCCTCATTTGCTTGTTTTCATTTTTCTTGCTAGGGCTTTGAGTGGCTTTGCTACTTGTTTGAGAGCAAATTTGTAGGAGTTTGGAAGGGAGATTGGAGGGGAGATTGAAAGCTTCTATTTGTGAGAGCTTGGAAGGAAGATTGAAGACTTCCATTAGACATTCAACCATCCTTGAAGAGCTAAAGAGGTAGGCTCTAAAAACCCAATCTTTGTTTGTTTTTGAAAAAAATATTTCACTATGTTAAAATTTTAAATGTTGTATGTGTTTTTTTCCTACCCTTTCCAATTTTTTCTTCTCCATCATTCTATTGTAGGCAAGAAGTGATTCTCATATTGAATCAACTAGCATGATGGGTATGTGGTTTTTGTGGTTGGTTCCGATTCTTCTCATGATGGTGGTGGTGGCAATGATGAGGATGAAGAGATAGGGAGCTGCACATACCATGGAGAGGAGGAGGAAGAGGGAGAGGAGGAGGAGGAGGAGATTGAGAGTGATGAGGGGCCAACAAAAGACACAACACCTTTGTGGAAGTATGTGACAAGGCTTGGGGGAGGGAGAGGGGGTGGAACCACAAAGTTTACATGCCTCCATTGTAATAAAACTTACACAGGTTCATATACCCGTGTGAGAAAGCATTTGTGTGGGATTATGCCATGTGATCAAGGTAAGGTTATTGGAGTCAAAACATGTGACAAAGTGCCAGGTAAAGAAAGAAACAAATATAGGATGGAAGAAGAGGCCGCTCAAAACAATTCCAAGAGATCAAGGGTTGAATTTGAATCCCCACAGCGAATATTTAGTGGTGGATCTGGATCATCATCCACCCATGCTAGTGGAGTCTTCCCTATGCGAAAAACATTATCAGATTTCCTTGACCTTGGTTGCAGAGATGATATGGATTCAAAAGTTTACAGGTTTCTCTATGCATGTGGTGTGCCATTCAATGTTCTTCGCTCACCCTATTGGTATGAAATGGTACAAGCCATCAATGGTGCTCCTAAAGGATATAGGAGCCTTGGGTATGACAAAGCTAGAATCGTGGGACTTGACAAGGAAAGAGCCAAAATCAATAGTGCTCTTGGAAAGTTTACAAATGATTGGTCGTTATATGGGGTATCCATTGTATCGAATGGGTGGACAAATGTTAGAGGCAAGCCATTGATAAATATTCTTGTTGTGTCTGCTAGTGGTGCGGTCTTCCTTTTAGCTCATGACTACTCAGATCGCTACAATACTGGTATCAATATTGCACAACCTTTAGTTAACACCATTCAAACGATTGGGCCATACAATGTCATTCAAGTCATCATAGATAATGCTGCTAATTGCAACGTAGTAGGAGCAATCATTGAGGATAAGTATCCCAACATATTTTGGTCAGGGTGTTTGGTTCACACATTGAACCTTTTGATGCATGATATTGTTAAGATGAAGGACCCAAGTTACCGATGGATTGGCGCCTTGTACAAGAGAGATAAGAAAATGATAAAATTTATTACCAATCATAGCATGGCACACCACATTTTTCGCAATCACTCTAGGTTGGAGCTATTGAAGATTGTGAATACTAGATTTGGTAGCTACAACCTCACCTTCAGGAGGCTTTTGAAGGTAAGAGAGGCATTGGCTAGTATGGTCTCAAGTGATTCATGGCAGGGATTGAAAGACAAAGTTGTAAGCGCATCTGATAGACATGACTTTCAGGATGTGGAGGACACCATTCTTGATGGTCATTTTTGGACACAAGTTAAATTTGTTCTACAGTTCACCAAGCCCGTTTATAATATGATTCGTTTTGCAGATACAGATCAACCGGTGATTGGGGAGGTGTATGAGCAAATGGATAGCATGCTTGGTCATATCAAAGACATTGTTGAGCAAAGAGATGCAATCTTGTATGACCATATTCATAAACATGTGGCCAAAAGGTGGGATAATTTGAATGTTCCACTCCATGCCCTTGCATATGTCCTTACCCCAAAATATTATTCTCCATCATGGTTGGCCCAACCTGCACCTGGCGGTGGAATTAGGAAAAGACCACACACAGATCCAGAGGTGCAAAATGGGTATATGCTTGCATTAGACAAGTTGGTCCTTGATGAGGAGGAGTGTGCTCAAGTACAGAGTGAATTGGAACATGGAGTCTTTGGTACCTTGCATGCAACCAAAGATCGAGAGAGGTTGGATCCTATCTGTTGGTGGAACATGTATGGTAGTGGTGCCACATATTTGCATAAATTAGTGGCGAGGGTGCTTTCATAGGTTGTCAATAGTTCTTCTGCAGAGAGGTCCTACAACTTCATCCACAATGTCAAGAGATATAGTTTGAATACAGAACGGGCCGAACGTTTGGTTTATGTGCACTACAACTTGAGGTTGTTGTCCCATTATTGTGAAGCGGCCAAGAATGATAGGACTTTTTTGACTTGGGACAACAATCTAGAGGAGGCTAATGTGGAGAATGGAGCCATTGCATTAGAGCGCTTGGATGATGAACTATTGGGTGATCATGAGGGTGATCCTGTTGCTGCCGCAACTGTTCTCCCCAAATTTATTAAATTCTGGGCCCCTCCTCACCTTTTTGCATGGTTTGATCGTTGAACTCTCGAGCCTCTTGGGCGTGTTTCCTTTTCGTTTTACTTTGAAGTTGGATGTCAGCTGGTTTATTTATGCCATGTTCAATGTCGGGTTGAGTCGTGGATGTCTGGTTTACTGATCGAAGGAAAGTAAAATCTTTGTTTTTCAGGGCCGCCTTTCGAAGAAAGAACGACTTTAGCCATAGCTAATCCTTAAAGCCGTTTAAACACTTAGTTTTTCTGTGATCGGGCGCATTTTTTCTATGTTAGATCGGAAGCTGTGAAGTTTTCGTTCCGCCGTCGTTGCGGCTCTCAGATCGGTTTAGCGTCCGAAGTCTGAATCTCTCCGACGTCCGATTCGCGTCGGTCGTAAAATCGCTTGTCCGGAGCCTTTATTCTTCCGCCGTTACAGCCGGGAAATCCTTCTCTCTGCCGATGTCCAAAGATGGCCGACGTCCGATTCGAAGTTTCCCGCTCACTTGTCCAGCGCGGGTCTAACCTTGTCCCTTCCGCCGTTGCGGCTGAAGGAGTTCTTTTCCCTGCCGAAGCGGAAAGCCTTCCGACTGCTGATTTATGAGTTTCCCGCCAAAGGCTCGATCGATTTTCTACTCGGAACGAGAGGCGCACCAGGTCGTTTTCTTGTGGAATAGTCGTTCAATTATTAAAATCTGATGCTTGGTTTTGTAACGCCTTTCCAATAAATGATGCTTGTCGATTGATTGTAGGTTGGTTCGGGAGAGCGGTCAAACTACCATGGCATGGAGGAAGACAGACCATCTAGTAGAGGCAAGGCCGGAACTAGCAAGGTCGCAGAAGAGAAGGACAAGCGAATGAAGACAAAAATGCAGACTAGAAAGGTCCATCCGTTACTATCAGAAGGGAAACGGGAAGACACAGTGGTCTGAAGAGGAATCTGAAGCGTCCAAGGAAGGAAAAACGCCAGACGTTGGGGCAGTTCGGAGGGGGCCTGCTGTATAGTTTAAATATTGTAGAGTTAGCACTAATGAGGGGCTTTTTCCCCTGGAAAATCTTGTAAATGTTTGCTTGTAAGAGGAACTACTTCGTTTTGCAAAGGAAACTGCAATTTTACCTGTTGGAGAGAGTAAAAGTGGAATGTATCAATGGAACTCAATGAATAATGTTGAAGAGGAACTATTTCGTTTTCAGCTGTGGTTCATTTACTGTAAGAGTATTTGATTTTCTGAACTTCTGTTCTTGTTGAATGTTCTTCAGTATCTTTTGGGGATATTCCACTGTGAGTAATAAATGTTGTTCATAAAGCAATTGGCTATCTGGTTGTTTAAATATCTGTGACTGTTCATGTGTTTTGAAGGAAGTATCAGCTATCTGGAACTCTTCTTAGTGCATGTACGAAATGTATTACTCACCTGAAATCATTCTTTTGGCTCCCCGGGGATAGATAGATAGGTGATTAGATAATTAGTTATTGCACTCCATCGCTGCATATGTGATTTAGATGTTTGTGAATCTAAGACGAGAGGTAAGAACCTGCGCAGCACATTGTGTAGTTCCTTGCATCTTTATCACTCCTGCATTGTTAGTTAGGCATTTGCATTGCATACATTAAGTCAAAAATTACAAAAAAAACTTGGTGGACCGGGCCACAACCGGTAAAACCCTTAGTTTTGTTACTTGACCTATGGTAGCCGGACCGCAAATCGGACGGATTCCCTATTCCAAACAGTGAACGGGCTAGTTGGGAACGTTGATTGGGGAGAATCCTTTACTGTTGTCGCCTGCGAATCTCCAGGCCTCAACAGTTTTGGCGCTAGAAGGAGGGCCGCCAGTGCATGGCTGGCCGAGGAAACCCGTTTTCCCGAGATTATTTCACTGGTTACAGTTCTGAAAGTAGTGGACCACGTAATCCAATTCCGGAAGAAGTAAATAGAGAACATCTATATCCTGTTCGCAACGAGATCGTTAATGACCTGAGAAGACACACCAGGGCATACGTAAAGAAGATTGGAGGATTGCCGATTATCCCTGAGTTGCCCAGGAGAGAGTATAAAAGGAAAGACCGTCCTATAACAGAGGACTCAGTGCTGGTTGGAGACTGGGAAGAACTTGTGGAAACCGCCTTGCAAGAAGTTGAGCTACCTTTGAATCAAGAGGGCCCAGAAACCCCTTACATTTCTCCTGTTCACACCCCTGTTGGTTCACCTCCTCATTCTCCACCTCAACTCATGGCCGGCGTTAACGCCAACCAACCTCCTCCTAATCCACCAAATCCACCACCTGCATGGAAAGCCAGATCACCCCTAAACCTCACTCCTCCTTTGCATGACCTACCTCAGGCCTTTGAAAAGTTGTTGCCTAAGTTCGATCCAAATGAGAAGGTATTAGTGGATAATCATTTGCAGAGTTTTTACTTGGCAATAGAAGGATTGAGAGCCGGGGAACATGAAGATGTAGTGTGTAGACTTTTCCCGCATACCCTCAAAGGAGCTGCTGCGTCATGGTACTTCGGGTTGCTTGCTAATTCTATCCCAGATTGGGATACTTTCGAGAGAATGTTCAGAAGTAAGTATGCAGTTCAAAAGACTCACGCAGCCCTTATGAAAGGACTATGTGCATTGAAGAAAGAGAGAAAGGAAAAAGTGCACAGTTTCACACAAAGGTTTGCAGCATATCTTAAGAACTTTTCTGAAACAGATAAGCCTTCAGACAAAGTACTGATTGAGTACTATACGTCAGCTCTGGGTCCTGATTTGGCCATGTTTGCGAAAGGTAGGGCCAAGCCTACTCTGACAGAAACCTATGAAGAAGCAGAAATGGTGGACGCTGAAAGAGAGAGTATTGAAGATTACCCCGAGCAATCCGGAGAGAGAAGGAAAACTTTATTGTTCACTAAGCCTAAGGAGGAGAAAGCACCAGATTATGAAAATATGGCCAAAATGATGCAAAAGCTGTCTAATAAGATCATAGACTTAGAGAAAGAGAAGGAAACACAGAAGTTCTACAGGCCTTATTATAAGAAAAGGGAGAAAAACAATTAGTCCCAACCTCCTCCTCACAATACTGCGTCTATGAATCTGACAGAGATAGGGATGGAAAATTTTTGCACCTTTCACCAGCAGCCTCACTCTGAAAAGAATTGTCCGCAATGGATAAATTCAATGACACTATTCATGAATCAAATGTTGGATTCAAGATTAACAGAGGAAGGCGATGAAGAAAGAAAAGAGAATTCTGCTGCTACTACTACTAAAGAGCAGGAAGAGGAAACCATGGCTGTATGGAATTCTGTTGCTTTATTCGATTCTGAAGAAGAAAGGAGTCAAGGATACAAGGAAGTTGTGGATGCCAACGTAACAACAAGAAGTCAAGGGATGGTTAAAGATGATAGTCTGATGCTCCCAAAGATCAGGAGGCTGCAGAGAAACGTTAAGTAGAAATTCCAACATAAACCCGTGGCTGATATAATTCATGAATTTACTATTACTAGCCAAGATCCTGAGCAGAACAGAACGCCTCCCAAGCCAAACGAAGAAAAGGTGAATGCTGATAAATATAACTCTACTGAATAGCAGATGAATTATGACATTGTGGAAGATTTAAAGAAGATAAAAGCAAACGTCCCACTATTCGAAATGTGCAAAGTACCTCAACAGAAAGAAAGATTATTGAGAGCACTTGAGGAATCGGATGAGAAGTCGCCTACTGACAATCAACCTCAAGGCGAAGAAGAAATTGGAGAAGCAGCTGTGGAGGTGAGTCTAAATGTAAACATCCACCTGTTCTCCTAACATTTGAAATTTTTAATCATAACGTGCACAATTGTCTGGTAGACTCGGGGGCGTCAATGAATGTCATGCCCATATCAGTATGTAAGAAAATAAATGGGCAGCCTAAGCCAACCACGTGGAGGGTGGTTCAATTGGATAGGACAGACGTTAAGGTAATTGGTCAGATGGAAGACGTCCTAATCCGTCTGGCATTCAATGACAAAGTATGCCAAGTCATTAATATCGTGGTGGCTGACATACCAGACGCTTACGGTCTGGTCCTGAGCAGAGATTGGTCAGCTAAATTAAATGGA